>JAXDDW010000008.1:10117500-10565000 GCA_034670385.1 Hoplostethus mediterraneus
CACTTACTTTAAAAGGGTGTAAGGCCCCTCTGAGGATCTATTGATACCATCCATCATTGAGCCGTATTGATAGAGGCTGTTTGATTTTCTCCCCGTGGTGATTTGTGGGTGTTTGTCTGGTTTCATTCATCACCCCAGGGGGCTGACTCCCGCTGTGTGTCTGCGGCTAATGAGGACAATGGGGACCGGGTCACCTTGAGCTGTGTACAACAACAACAAGCGCTCCCCAAATACCAACCTCATCTAACCTGACGCGGGTAGCTTAACCTACAAGTCACGGTAGCGCGGCTATTTTTAAACGGATTCACACACACACACACACAGATACACACACACAGAGAGAAACATCCACCTCTCTTATTTTATAGAAAGTATTTATAGAAAGTACAAAAGACAAAGTGACCATGGAGTAATTTCCCTGTACACTCAGCGAGCAGCCAGAAAATCCCCAGCCACAATTAGGCTGGCAGACAGTCAAAAACTACAGTAATGGTGATAAAGTCGAGTAATTAAATATTGTGCTGTTCCAACAGAGCCGGCCATTTAGCTCCACCACGCACCCTCAGATATGTAAAGGAAAGGCGTGTGCTCGTGTGTGTGGAGAGAGAGATTGGTCCTTCCCTGAGAGTGTACATGGAAATGAGGCTGCTCCGCTGTGAGAAAGCACTCAAGACTGCTGACCTTTTAAAACAAAAAGTTACAGCCACAAATCAGAGAGAAGGGGAGGGGGTGGGAGCGGGGGAGCGGGGGAGCTGGGGAGCTGGGGAGAGTATATTGTATTAATACATTCTTCAAGAAGCCGTCCACCGTCATATACACATGTTCTTTTCCACCGCTCACTCCCCATCAGTTTGAAGAATGGACCTTTACAGCCGGGCGTTCAGAAACGAGGGAAAAAGTGAACCCTCTCGGAGAGTTTTTCACATCAGCACGCAAGGAGGGCCTACATCACACACAACCAGGAAGGAAATGGACGGGGGAATGGAGATACTGGAGGGAAAGACAGATGGAGTTGTAGAACGATAAAGAAGCAATGGATGAAAAACAGGCCCTTGGTGCTTCTCAACAGGAGCGGTACAGCTGAGCAATTCCATCTTCCGACCTGCCGACAATCTATCATTTTATCACCAACCCCCGTGAACGCGCAGTCTATTTCCTCTATCAGCATATTTAGGGTTTTCAAGGTCATTCCTGCATCAGCATTCAAGGTATTCACGCTTCTGGACCGGTAATCATCTCATACGAGTGCTTTGTGTTTTACTTAAATATATAACGAAGGCTGATTTAAATGCAGAACGTTTCCCGCTGAGGAGAATACGCGCTCTCTCTCTCTCTCTCTCTCTCTCTCTCTCTCTCTCTCTCTCTCTCTCTCTCTCTCTCTCTCTCTCTCTCTCTCTCTCTCTCTCTCTCTCTCTCTCTCTCTCTCTCTCTCTCTCTCTCTCTCTCCACCTGGCAGGGTCACCCGCTGCAAGGTGCACGGCACGCTTCTCCGCAAAACACCGGGCGGGAATATCGGGTCCCTCCCCTCTATTTAGTCTCCAATCTGCTCCCTTCTCTCTCCTGGTTGTGTGTCGCTCCCCATGACAGCCTGAAGCAGCAGTGTGTCTGGCTGCCCCGGGGGAATAACGGGGGTAGATGCTGGATCTCCCCCAGGAGGGTAACAGGGTTGGATGTCAGACTGCCTGGTGCTGATGGGTAATATTAAGTGAAGAATGCAGGGCGGAGAGATGTACAGACAGTCTGACTTGGAGGCATACATACATAACACACACACCAACACACACATACACACACAAAGATGAGTAACTATGCATAGACACAAAAGGGGTGATACAGACACACACGCACGGGTGTCCTGGCGGCTCGGTGGACTCGGGAGACCCCGTGACTCATGATGTAGCGCGTCTGAGTCTGGATCACGACCTGTGTCGCACAGCATCCTCCTCTCACACTTCGGTGTTTGTCGTCTTCCTCCGCTGTGTGCCGTTCAATAAAGCAGACGTGCCGCAAAGTAATATTAAATTCTGTAAATCTGTATTAAAAAAAGAACAAATGTCTCTCTTCTGGTTTTACCCAGTCACGACCGCGCCTCAGCTCCAGCTCTCTGGATTGCCCTGTTATGAAGCACCTCGGGGGCTGACTCACGGGCCAGACAGGAAGTGGAGCACACTGGTCGCTTGGAGCCATCTACCTTACGGAGGTCTGGCAGGCAGACAGGCAGCCTAACAAACCACTGCTTTCCTCTCTGTCACCCCTTTCACTCCCACTCAAGCCCCCACCTTAACCAAGTCTGTCATATCTGACCATCACTTCCATCTATCCCTCTCCATCCTCCCCCCCTTGTCTGATTCCCCTTTTGAAATTGCCCCCCACCCCCCCACACTTTCTCCCTAAATCCCCGCCGTCCTGCCAGTCACATTGAATGAGTGTCTGACCAATGAAATCCACCTACAGACCATCTTTAATTCACAGTCCAAATCACAGACATGAAATATTCACACACTGATGAGGATGACAAGTGGCAGGTCAGGAGTAGGTGGATGGCAGTGTGAATGATTGAGAGAACGAGTGAGAAAGACAGAGAGAGAGAGAGAGCGAGAGAGAGAGAGAGAGAGAGAGAGAGAGAGAGAGAGACAGAGACAGAGAGAGAGGGGGGGACAGAGAGAGGGCAAAGTTGTATATAAGAGACTTTGCCACAGTCGTGCAGAGAAGAGGTGGTGGCTGAGAGAGAGAGAGAGAGAGACAGAGAGACGGAAAGAGAGGGTGTGTGTTTTTGTCTGTGAGAGAGAGAGAGAGATAGAGAGAGAGATGGAGAGATGTGTGAGTCTGCGAGGGAGGAAGAGAGCATCTGACACGGTCGAGCTAATTGGAAACCCCTATAGGTCACCTTCCAAGACCCCCTGCTTCTGTCAGGCTAACAATCACCACGCCTGGCAGAGGAGCACACCACCGAGGAAGAAGTGTGGCCGGCCGGAAGGGGTGAGAGGTGGTTATATGAGGTAAGGAGAAGACTGAGAACGGGTGGAGGAAAGCGGCGGAAGAGAGAAAGGATAGCATCAGGGAGGAAAGGTGGAGGGCAGGATGTTATAATCCCTATGATTCACGTCTGGATTCATATAGCAAACAGGTCTGTGGCTACCCGGGGAGCACCGTGGGGCAGGCGGCATCAGTCAGAAAGGTCTGGAGCTGGGAGGGAGAGAGAAAAGAGAGGGAGGTGAGAGAAAGAGAGATGAAATTCGGAGAGGGGGTGGGGGGTGGGGGGGGGGGAATATGGAGATGTCAGCACTCCCAAAGTCAGAGGACAGCACTTTCCTTCCATCAGCCAGCCATGCTGTCAGGTCCACTGGGACAGAACACAGCCTGTGCCAGCCGGCCGGCCAGCCAGCCGGTATGAAGGCCATATATATATTACATGCTCTGCCCGCTGAACACAGAGCTTCATACGGAGGCGGCAAGGGCTGGGAGTCAACGCTCGAGTCGGAAACGTTGAGGAGGAAATGATTTGAAAGGTTAGAGCGACTGTGAAACAATAGCTTTCGGTCAGCGGTGCAGAAAAACACAGCGGCAGATTGGAAGCGGATCGTCACCCACGCCCACCGAATAGAAAACACAATCCCGGGGCTGCAATGCCGGCTGCATCCGGTTCACCTTTTAATGGAAGTGGAGCTTTAAATACTCAACAATAGGAGGATAAAATGCTGATTCTGACAGTCAAGCTGAAATATCTTTGCTCTGCTGGTTGTGCTGCTGACTGCTCTGATCCCCACTGACAATAGAAGCCACACGTCGGGCTCCTAAACTCAGATTAAACCAGAAGAAGAAAAGTCATCACAAAGACATGGACGTATCACCTCGCTAAAGTGAGGTAGTCTGTTCAGCTGATTTCATTACTGGGCTAAAAAAAGGGGGGGGGGGGAATCCTAAAGCCTCGCCCAACAGAAAAGGGCCACCTCTGATAGTGTAGAGCCTATCAGGGGGGGGGCCAAACAAATCCAGGGGACAGGAGAGAAGAAAGGAGAGCTGTAACTGCACACTTGACTTTACTGTCCGTCAGCAGATTCCACTCCAGGATGCCAGGATCCTTCTCTCCTCCGGTCCTTCCAGACAAGTTAATAGCCTCGGCCCGGGAGCTACGGCGAGGTCCAGAGGGCTATTTCTAATGGAGAGATGGAGCGGGGAGATAATAAATCCTGGGCCCTGTGTCAATTATCAAATGGCTCCAGATTATGGGGATGATGATGAATATTTGACGAGTGATCTTCGATAGGAAATCAAAACCCGCCGCGTCGCGTAGGATCGCCTCGCTCTCATTGTCAGGGTCAGAGCTCCATGACGACTGCGCCACGTCTCCTCGGCACCGAAGCGCAAGTCCATTTTCCATACGAAGCTAATGGGGTAAGCTGCACCCTGCTGGCAGCCGGCTCGGAAAGGAAAGGGGCATCCCCTTTCCGAGCGAAATAGGATGTGTGTGATCCTACGTGGTATGTTGCCACATCATATGCAGCCAGATTGAATCAAGCTCGCAGCGTGACATTGCCTTCATTTCAAAAGCAATACACTCCAAGTACCAGAAAACTGTACAGCTGATTTCTCTCACTCAAATGTCATTTTCGGTGTGTATCTTTCCACTTGAAAAGCCATTTCAAGAACTGCAGAATTGACCCAGACTGCAGCATGAAATTGAAATAACGTCTGTAGAAAGAATGCTGCAAAATCAATACGGTGACTTTACTTTCTCACTCAATTGCTTTCTAAAGTGTGTAGGCCCGCACTGTGCAATAAAGCAGCCACCTTGGTGGGCAATACAGGAAGGGGACATATAGGGCATGAAGTGTTTAACCTAATAACAGAGCTAGGCAGTGACACGGTGAGACAGCTGTGTAGTGGAGAACCTGATAATGCGCTCCATGTAATACTGTATATCCTGACAGGGATGTAGGGAGGGCTCTGGAGGTAAACCCACCCGGGTTTTCTCTTTCCTCTCCGCCTCTCCTCCCATTACAGGTATGTGATGACACTCACAGCTCTTCCTGCCGGTCACCTTTACCATAGCGTGCCGTGCATTTATCAGAACAGGTAAGCTGAGAGTGTTAACCGGCTCTTCCACTTGGGATCTGAAAACTCAAAACTGGTCCCAGATCAGCACTGGGAGCTTGGCCCTCAGGCTGCACACGGGCTCTCCATCAGAGCCAAACCAAAACTCAGATTACTCATTACTGTTAACAAGACGCGGTTAATTATTCAGCGGTTGTCGTTGTAACGCGAGACAATACGGATGGCAGGCAGAGTCGCCAGGAAGGCTGCGGCGAGTCCAACGCCCAGCACAGATTTCAGATAGCCAGATCCCTCTGTGGGTAAATGATAAGCCAGAGCGGGAGCCAAAGCCCACACCTCCTTGGCCGTGGCCACAAGAACTGCATTTAATTACACAATAACTGATAGGAGACCAGCAGAACAGATAGAGTATATTGCACTGATAACGAGGTGCTTGTGCAGTTTTTTCCTATCAGCATCAATTACAAACCCGATAGAGCAAATCAAAAGCAAAATACATTATGAGGACCAAATTAGATTTTCACTCTGAGTGACAGTTTTAAATTAAAGGCTCTTTCATATTCTTGCTGTTTGGGATGTATGCATTTGTATTATCCTGATGAATCCGTCAGAGAAAAAATATCTCAGCGTGTTAATTCAATTCACATTTCCTGTATGCGCCTTTTGCCGGAGGCAAAAAGGAGAGAGGAACACTGTCTTGACACACAAGCATCGTCATAATAATTTTATGGCACATTGCTCCACCTTATGTGGTAACCTGGTGGTTTTGTGGCTTCAAATAAATCAAAGTAAGCAGGTTTGGTAAATGGTGGCACTATCTCTCCTGCAAGGGCTCCCTGTTGCACTCTATATCCTCCAGGTATTGTGATAGTATTATTTTCTACTATTGACTGCTGCTGACTTTCATCTGATATTACCTCACCTAAGGTGAGCACATAAATCAACATGAAATATACATGTACCTATAACCTTTGCAAGAGAGGAAATAAATGCAGCAATCATTCAGTTAGACATAAATATGGAAGAAATATTGTTTTCTTGTCTGGACAGTACCCAGAGGCAGGGGAATTCCCTGAGCATTTTTATTTCGGGTTTTTAGTTTCTTCAAGCCCCAATCCTTCACAGTTTCAGTCCATACCGTTTATAGAAACTGTTATTGCTGCTCTTTGGCAAAGGGGTTCTGGTGATTAGCTAATTGCTTGGCATTTAGTTGAACTGACTGGACTGGAAATATTGCAAGAGAATACGGCAACAGTACTGAAAGGGTAAAAGGGCAAAAATTGAACACAAATTACCCTAAACACACATAAAATGATGCTTAACGGGTTATGAATAAATATGAATCATGGACTATGTGGCCAATAGCATTAAAAGACATGCACAGTCATATCTCGCAGTCTCTTCTAAAGTCACTTTGCAGGCAGATTCCCGTGCCGTAGTGAAATAAAAATCATCCTAAACAATGTGACAGGATATTGCACAAACCTGGCTCCACATTAGGTCGTCTGTGTGTCCGCTCGCAGGGATCAGCTGCAGATCTCAAACTTTGTGTGCCGTGGGATGCGCGGTCATCGCGGTCTGCGCTCCGCCGCCGCTCAGCGTCTTTGAGGTCGGAGCCGCGGTGGGCAGCGGGCACGAGCTCTTAAAGCACCCCGCCCTCCCCGCGCTGCCCGCAGGCGCACAGCCAATCACAAAAGCTTGACAGAATACCATAATACACATCAGATGAACAGCACAAGTGGCCGTAGTTATAAAAAAACATCTGCACTTGGCAGAATGTGAGCCCATGAACATGAGCTATAGTATAGTATAGTATAGTATAGTATAGTATAGTATAGCTATAGTAATCCTTTCATTTTAGCAGGATACCATCCAAATATCAGGGATGTTACTAGAATATTACAGCGATACCTTGGGAGAAAAAACTACTGCGCACCACAGACACACTCTAAGTATTATAGGTGATTTTTATACAGTGATTTTTTTGTTTGGGTGACGATATAGCAATAATTTTGATTATATTTTGTGCACAATAAGCACCTGTTATGTCTTGTCTTCTATGTCTGTTTGAACTTTCTATTGGTATGGTGTTAATTGTGGATATGCGAAAACTAATGAATGCATCCACTACATGCGGAAGCTTGTACACACAAACATTGTGAAGTAATACTATCTCAACTCCTTAGCCCTTTGCACTTCTTTTCCCTCTTCAGACATGTTATATTTATTTCACGGGTATTCATCACCTCTTCCTCTGCAGTGCTCTTCCTCTCCATTTCCTCCACCACCTCCCATTAAACACTCAATCCATACAGTGTGATGGCCCTTGTTGAAAGACCTGCCCCATACACAGTGATTTATTGGATTGAAGACATCTTTCTCACTCTGAAATATTTGTTGAAGCTTTTGATACAGGGACTGAAATTATTACATCTATAATGTAAACACTGGAGACATTTTTCCATCTGCAAGTCGAAAATTTTAGATTTTAGATTGCCACATAAATTCCAGATCTTCTTTAGCTCTCTTCCTCTCCTTGACTGCTTCACTTTCACCTCTCTGATCCTTCCTTCCCTGGAAAGCCCCCCCCCCCTCCTTTCATCTCATCCCTCTTTTTTTCCAGTTCCAGACCTCCATCCTGGGGAAGCGGTGGCATCTGTGCAATCTGTGCCACCTGCTGCCATCCCTCCATCCCACTGCCAGGCAGTACTGGTGCCAGTCGCCTCGCCTGTGCCCCCAGTGCACTGGGTCAGGGCTGAAGCGTAGTGGCAGGTGGGAGATGAGAGCCTGAAAGCAGTTAGAGACGGGTCCAACATGTGGAGAGGCCATAATTAGATTTATTACTGTAGCTCTCCCGGTCCATATCACCCCCCACAGTACCAAACGCATCAACCATACAGCGAGAGGTTATGTAACTGGTGCAGAACTTTGCCAAACGTTGCCTTTCCTGGAAATATTTTATTGGAAATATTTGTTCAGAGCAAGTGAACACCTCTTCTCTACTTACCTAACTATTACCGACCTTCAGCGCCTATGGCTCTAATGGCTCTTAACGCCACCGTAGTACCATATGAGCAATTGGCACAGAGGCTGAATGTGTTTGATGTGTCAAGTTGGAAAGGATGAGAGCAGCTCAAGCCTGCAGGGTTTAATGTAGTGAGACATTTCCCCATATACGTTTTCTCTGTCTAGTCCTGATTTTCATCATTTTCTGAGCAGTTGCCAACTAACTGCATGAAGGACATGTTTCAGAACAATGTCAAATATTCCCTACTGGTTTATTTCATGATGGGGAGAGTGTGTGGGCTGACGCAGCGCAGTGTTCAAACCTCTGACGACCCAGTTGGACATACATCTATTATTACTGTGCTAATTCTAATTAAAGCCATTTTCTCTGGGAACAAAATGGCAGCTTCACATTTGGTACTGAAAATGTCTATGCATTTTAATGTGTGTGTGTGTGTGTGTGTGTCTGTGTGTGTGTGTGTGTGTGTGTGTGTGTGTGTGTGTGTGTGTGTGTGTGTGTGTGTGTGTGTGTGTGTGTTGGTGAGGGCATATGAGAGTGCATTCCCTGTGGAGTGGCTGTGTGGGTGTGTGTAAGTACATTATGGTTGAGTGTGTCACTTTCCCAAGTTTGTTTGTAGAGATATGTGTGTGTGTGTGTGTGTGTGTGTGTGTGTGTGTGTGTGTGTGTGTGTGTGTGTGTGTGTGTGTGTGTGTGTGTGTGTGTGTGGCCAAGCTAACTGGCATCTCCCAGCTTGTTAACCAGGAAAGGGTATCTGCTGTGTGTGTGCTGTCTGTGTCTGCATGTGTGTATGTGTAAGCCTGTATGTTTGTATGTGTGTGTGTGTGTGTGTGTGTGTGTGTGTGTGTGTTATGTTTGGTAGGCGGGTGGAGGGGCAGGTGGCCATGACCAATCAATAAGCCTGATAATGAGATCTGAGGGGTGTCATTATGGCGGCCCCTCGGGCGTGCAGCGCCTCCTCTTCCGTAAAGAGCACTGTTGTCTCCTCTCCTCTGAGTGAACACACACCTCATTAACCTTTAGAGCCAACACAACACCGACCAGACGCCATTTACTTTGCCCAACATGCTCTATTGTTTGTTCCCACAATTAAGCAAATAAGCCTAAAAAAAAAAAAAAGGTCTCAATAACAGTTACTGCCTGGTGTTATGTTTCTTTTCGGAGACGTATCTCTCTGGTGCTGTTGGATGGCGAGCTGCAGCGTGGGGCGTCCAGTCGGGTTAGAAAGGGTTTTAAACAAAGATGGTAGAATTAAAAGACCATGTCATCCTACAACTGAAGACGTGAAAATCACCTAAATTGGAGTTACAAAGTTTTGACATGACAACAGTGAAATAAGTGTTTATGGTTGAGGGTTCAATTCCCACTAGCAACAACTTTGTGTAGTACAGAACATTATAGTGAGTAGTGAGTCAAATCAAACTGTGTTTTCTCCATAAGTCACTACAAGTACAGCATCATTTACTAACATGTATATTGGATTGTGTAATCCATTATGAGTTACTGTCATTCACTAAATAAAGTGATTTTCTGTGTGTTGTGTGGACAGAGGAGCCTACTGGGTGGTATTACTGTGACTGACAGCGGTGGAAATTACTTTCTGAAAATATCCCATATTAATCCAGCAACTCTAAAAAACTACAGCTCATACAATCGAATAAAGTTCATATATAGAAACTGGACACATTTTCAAATTCACAGTAAGCGAACTGGGCAGCTGAAATGATTCGTTTGAGGGGTTTTTTTTCATGCCGGGCTTGAAAACGTTTCTCCTCCTCCCCTGAAGTCAGCTCTCCTTCAGGGCTGTAATCCTCCCCGTGTCAAACGCCAGGGCATTAATAAGCAGAAAACCAATGGCGGCTGTTTTCAAAGTGAGACTGGAAAAGTGAACAGGGTGTCTCAAAGTCACTAAAGCAACTGGGAATCATTGCTGTTTTGCAGCCAATGACCTTCAGAGGAATGTCAGTTCCCCTGCGGTGTACTAGTGTGTGTGTGTGTGTGTGTGTGTGTGTGTGTGTGTGTGTGTGACACAGTGTTTTCCTGTGTGGGGGTTTGTCTCACAAAGTAGTACAGTACAGCCTTGTGGTAAGAGAGGCCGTCCTGTAACTGGAAGGACACGGGTTCAACCCCCAAAACGGACAATGTGAGTGCAAGCAGAGAGAGACCTCGCTGTCAGGTGTCCAGTCAGCACTGGAGCTGGACACAGATCAAATCCAGGCTGAATCATCAGACGGCAGGACTGTGTTATTGTGTCTGTAAGGTGTCCAGTCCATGTGATCAACCCATCACCAGTTTCATAATCTTGTGTTGTTATAAATACACCGTTGCAGCCGATCAGGGTCTTTTTTTCTACAAATGTAGGCCACTGAAACGTTTTGTTGTTAATGAGGTTTGGCACTTCTGGAATTGATTTTACATAAAGAATAAGGCACACACACACACACACACACACACACACACACACACACACGTTTCAAAACACACACACACACACTCAACACACACACGTTTCCAAACATGGTTTTGATCGTACCAACGAACAAATTCAGATACAAGGACGAATGAGACTGTTTTTCATTATGATCAAATCTGATCGTACGCATGTTTCCTGAATGAGGCCCGATGAGTTCAAATGTAAATCAAATTCACTGGAATGGAAGTTGGAAGCGAACTGAAATATGAAGATGATGAAAACATCAGATTTGTCCAACATGCATGCACATGTATGTAACATCAACCAGTTTTCTAATCACATGTAGCTATCGACATGGATAGGATAACATTTGGTTAAGTGGTCAGTGTGGACAGTGTGTGTGTGTGTGTGTGTGTGTGTGTGTGTGTGTGTGTGTGTGTGTGTGTGTGTGTGCGTCCTCTGCTGTCTCGGCTGTGCAGAGGGTGAGTTCCCCTGGTGATTTTTTACAAGCTGCAGGGGAGGTGACTGGTGAAAAGGTTTAATCGCTCCTGCGCAGCGCTGGTTATGGAGTAACATTCATCATCACAGTATCACAACCAGACCCTACTCTGCCCCAACCCCGCCGCTATGCAAACTAACCCACCCCCCTACCCTGCCCCTAACCCCGCCCCTCCCCACCTCCAGCTACGACCCCTCCTCCCTGCCCCCGCCCCTCCTCCACCTCCAGCTACGACCCCCTCCTCCTCGTCCCTGTCCAGCTCCTCTTTGCTGACCCACACTTCATGGTCCATTTACCATTCTATTTTTGTTTAATTACTCCAAAGTGGCTGGCCAGGTAGTTCTAAGCGTGTGTGTGTGTGTGTGTGTGTGTGTGTGTGTGTGTGTGTGTGTGTGTGTGTGTGTGTGTGTGTGTGTGTGTGTGTGTGTGTGTGTGTGTTTTCAAGCTCCCCACCACATGAAGGCCCCTGACCTCCGTCCTCATCGTTTTAACATCTAAGAACTCCAGATCAATACCACAAAGCTGTCCATCAGTCCTCGTTCTCCCGTGGCATGATGGGAAAATGAGTTTTTAATGGCACATTAACTCAACCCCTAACCTTGGTAAGAGCATAGTGAGGATTTATTTTCCGCCCTGAAGGAGAGCGTGGCGTTGTTATAGGCATGGTCTCAGTTATTCATAAGGTCTTTAATTATGAATGGAGGCAACATAGTAAAGAATCTCCCTCTCACTTCTTCAGTCAAACAGTTTTCAGCTGTCTGAGTCTTTTACTGCAGAAACTTGGAACAAAATGATCGATGAGCGTTGAGTATCCGCTTTGGAAATGAAGTGTAAACCTGTAAAGGTCTGTTCATGTGAAATGCATGGATAGTGATTAGAGGGGTTTGTCAGACCAGGCTGCCAAAATCATTTTGCTACTCACAGTATAATTCTCCTTCTAGGGGGCATGGAGGAGAGAGAGAGAGAGAGAGAGAGAGAGAGAGAGAGAGAGAGAGAGAGAGAGAGAGAGAGAGAGAGAGAGAGAGCTAGAGAGAGAGAGAGTTAGAAAGAGAGAGTTAGAGAGAGAGAGCTAGAGAGAGAGCTAGAGAGAGAGAGAGAGTGAGTGAGAGAGCTAGAGAGAGAGCTAGAGAGAGAGAGACAGAGAGCGAGCGAGTGAGAGGGCGAGAGAGAGAGAAAGAGAGAGAGAGTGAGAGAGAGGCAGAGAGAGAAAAAGAGAGAGAGTGAGAGAGCTAGAGAGAGAGAGAGCGAGTGAGAGAGCTAGAGAGAGAGCTAGAGAGAGAGAGACAGAGAGCGAGCGAGTGAGAGAGCGAGAGAGAGAGAGAAAGAGAGAGAGAGTGAGAGAGAGAGAGTGAGAGAGCGAGAGAGAGAGAGAGAGCGAGAGAGACAAGCAGGAGAGGGGGAGTAGAGGGAGAAGGGGGAGAAAGCTGAATGAGATTAAGAGCAGAGAGGACACTTGGTCCAGATAACAGAGTCTGATGAAGCCAGTTGACTGATGACGCTCCCATTCAAATCTTCTCCACACGATTAGCATCGCCAGAGGATTAATTCTGGCTACATTTAAAGTGATTGATCGTTTTTATAAATTAATGAAACAAATAATAAATATATTAATAAGGAATGAGGGTTACGACTTGCCAGAAAGGCAGCCGGCCCTGCAGATGCAATGCATCACTTTCAGATGTGTTATTTATTTATTTTTTACCAGAGTTGCTGGTCAAGGGAATTACACTCATACTCTCATCAACACTCCCATTCAATAGACCCGACGTGATGTACTCCGTTTGAACCTTCACCCCTCCGCTTCAAACACAGTCAGTCAATACCACCTGTGATTAGAGAAGGCCGGGAATCAATCTCTCCTAATCCCCGAGTTGTTTCCAGATACGGAAGGGGAAGTGTTCGGCAGAGTTACTCTCATATCGGTGAAGATATCAGAGTCCTCGCTGACCCCAGGCGGAGCAGCAGGACTCCCCCGGCCACACGGGAGGAGCAACCAGCCAGGAAATTACATGTCCAGGTCCACCTCGCCCTCCCATCACCATCACCATCTCAGCATCAAGCCTGTTTGAAACGTGTCCACACATCACACAGACCCCAGGTCAGTGAAAAGCAATTATTGGACTGAGCTTATGATGACAGTTAACTGATTAGAAAGAAAACGTCCATGTAATTATGAGCAGAATGTCGGTGTGGAGGATATCAATAATGAAAAGGTGTTAGTTATGGCTCAGGGAATTCTGCTGCTGTTGTAATTATAGGCTTGACAAATTCATTCAGCTGGTTCTTTATCATTTTATTCAATTTCATTTTAGTTTACTTTAGTTTTCATTTAGTTTTTATTTTATTTGTTTGTTTTATTTTGTTGAAAGTATGGCGGTTGGGAGGAACTTTCCAGGTAAAGAATGGGATGTCCAAAAATATTTGTTATGTATTATTTTCTCTACTCTGACTCCTTTGGGCCTGTAGTGATTCATGTCAGAAGGGAGCTCAACCATTTCTAGGACACAGATTGAGGAAAGCCGTGAGCACTATAGTGGAAATGGTGCAGAACCCAATGGAATTTATTTCCAATGCATTTTGAAAGATAGACAAAATGATATGAATGAACTCTAACCGAATCTATATTCAGACTAAGGTTTTGCTAACATAACTAAGATTATCTCTGAGCTAATAGAAAGGTCTTCATATTAAGAAGCTTGGGGGATCCTAATACAGAAACATGTAAGGATTCAACTTGACATATATCTGTGAAATATAACTGTTTCTTGAGTCAGAACCTGTTCCATATATTTGTGGCATTTTGAAAAAAGGAAGGATGAGATTGAAGCAGTCAGAAACCTTGAATTACCCATAATGCATTACATTTACTGTACATCCAATGGAGGAAATGTCCATCATGAGTTGAGTTAAAGGAATTGTGACATGGCCTGAAAATGATACTGACAATAGAAACTAAAATACAGATTATTTCCTGAGAATTACGCAGAAAGATATTCATTATTTGGTTTATTGTTTTGTCCATTTACTGATAAAGAACAATTAGACGTAGTTTGAACAGCTTTAGAAAAATTTAGGTGGTGGAGTTTCATTTCACCAAAGGTCAAAAAGCGCATGGTCAACTGGGAAATCTGTGAAGGAAAGGAAAGTCAGTGAGAGATTTCTGGGTCATGGGTGAAATTTGAACGTTGCCTTTGGGAGCACACCTAAACCGTGTGAAGTGAAGTGTACGAGAACCCCTCTGCCGAGAGACAAACATAGAGCAGACGTTGGGCTGGGGC
The DNA here is from genome assembly GCA_034670385.1 of Hoplostethus mediterraneus. NCBI lineage: Eukaryota > Metazoa > Chordata > Actinopteri > Trachichthyiformes > Trachichthyidae > Hoplostethus > Hoplostethus mediterraneus. Next base: position 10,131,771 of record JAXDDW010000008.1, read on the forward strand.
CTAAAGGGGACTTATTAAAAATTAAAAATGGCCTCTGCTGTCTTCATCAGTCACCAAATGGAAGGTAGAAAAGAGTGGGTTGAGGGAGGTAAGAAGGAGGAGGGACCAGTTTTTGCTATTTTTGTCTGGGATTTAATTTCCTCCCTTTACATATTTTATCAAAAGCACCCTCCCCCCCCTGCTTCCTAAACCATCCCCTCTCCTTCCTTCCTTCCTTTCCTTTCCTCCCGTCCTCCTCTGTGTGCGATCCATCATGCGATCTGACTTTAATATGCTTTACAGAGGAATATAAGCCATTCATCACGGTGTTGCGGGGCCCGGGACACTGCCATGCTGCACATTTCATAGACCAGTAAGCCTCGGCAGTAGCGTGGGCCAGCTGCAGAGCTGCTAATGCCTCTATTTATTCCGCCAGGCAGACCCGGTACGATCCGTCACTCCCGGCCCGTCTACCCCGACTCTGTGCCACGCCTTTTATGGAAGCATGAGCCGCTCCTTAGTAAACATCACTCTAGTCACCTGATTGGCCCATTGTAAGGATGGATGGATGGGCAGATGGATGGAGAAAGAGGGGGAAAAAAGAGCAAGTGAGAAATAGAGAGAGAGCAAGAGAGGAGAGAGAAGGAAATAGAAATGACAGATAAACTTGTTTATCCCTGAACATTTCCAAAGAGACTGGCAGCTGCACAGTTAGCCACACTTCAACAACACAGGTCAAACTCAATCTGAACCTCAATTTAGCAAGACAGCATTCTCCCAATATAGCGCTAAAATACGCAACATCTTTTATTTAACGTCATCAAGGCTCTCTAGTGAAATCCAGGTCCACCACTAGTCTCCATATAACTGTGGCACACGGGGGGGACAGTGTCCTTGCCATGGGCGAGGAGCAGGGCATGGAGCATCACTGGGAAACAGTCTGCAGGGAAAATGAACTCATGATATCAAATAACATTCACGCGTTGCTTTTGAATTACTGCAATTATTCTTAGAAGAGCGATTAGCCCACGGAGGAGTCTCACGGGAGCAACATGGGAGGATTAACTATGTCAGTGTGACACTTATGTAGTTCGGCTTGCAAACCCCCCCTGTACACGTTTAACATACTAATGTGGCACGTGTGCAAAGTCCAATCAATGAACCGGATGATAATCTTAATTCTTAATGATCGTAATGATTAGCGTTCAGGAGCCAGAGTAAGCCAGGTGAACCTCTGGGTTAATTACTTAGCTGAACCTGACTTATCACAGTTCATAACTCCCCTCACTTAATCTAACATCAGGAATCCTCAGAGGAGGTGAGGTGTGCTGCTTAAGGAATGCTGATGATTTTACAAGGTGGACATGCTCAACGTGCTCAACATGCTCAACGTGCTCAATGTGCTCAACGTCCTCAACATGCTCAACGTGCTCAACGTGCTCAACGTGCTCAACGTGCTCAACGTGCTCAACGTGCTCAACGTGCTCAACATGCTCAACATGCTCAACATGCTCGATTAGGGGACGCAAGATCATTGAAACATTAACCAGATTTACAGCTGAAGTAAATCACACAGGGGAAGTCACTAAACCTGCTGCTGCAAACTGTGTAAATATCTGTACCCAAAGTTTTAGCTGGCAGAACTTTCCTCAGCGCCCCGCGCAGGTATCTATACTTTTTTTTTTTTGTCATTTGTACTGAAGGTAGGTCAGTTCTCTCTGTTCGGTCCCTAATGTTTCCCCCCAGGTTTTGTTCCTCCTTGTTGTCTGCCCTCACCCTTATCCACTTCCCCTCTTTCACGCTCCACCTTCCGCCTCCGGTAATAAATCACCTTACCTGTCTGTCTCTCTCTGACCCTGACCTTGATAACTATTGATGAGAGGATGGAACTCTTTATTCACAGCCTCATCTACCTGTCACGCTGATGGAAAGAGAAGAGCAGGCCGGCCATAGTATGTGGACACACACACACACACACACACACACACACACACAGAGAAGCAGAGAGAGAGAGAGAGAGAGAGAGAGAGAGAGAGAGAGAGAGAGAGAGAGAGAGAGAGAGAGCGAGAGAGAGAGAGAGGTACAGACACCACCACCGCCTCTACCGTCAATGTGTCCTGAGGTCACCCCTGGTTTCTCTCAGGACAGCCAGGAGATCCTCTTTGTAATGATTAGCAGTCCATGACTTCCATTATGTTAATGCAACCTTTGGCATGTCAACATGGGTTTCTCGGGCCCCCCTGGCCCCGCTGGCCCCGTGGCCCCCCTGGCCACCCTGGCCCCGTGGCCCCTCCACACTTAAAAGACCTTGGTAGTTAATCAAACTGAGCCTCCATCATCGTTAGAGGTTTTGATGTGGAGAGCAGGGCAGGCAGGGTGGCAGGGCAGTCCTACTGGCCCCACCCCGACAGTCCTCTGGCCTCCGCCCCGTTCTGATCCACTCCTATGGATTAGCTGTCACCGGACCACAGAAAACAACTGCGGAGGTGTGGAGGACGCCTCTTCTCTTCTCTCCTCTTCCCTCTATACCCACTGTGCATCGCTACATGTCCTGTTGTGTCCTGCAGTATTGTCCTCAAGTTGTACTGTAGAGTGTGATGTATTTCTCTCTGTTCCTCCATGCTGTCTGCACTGTGTGGGTCCAACTCTTGGCCAGAAGTTAATGGCCATGCGTGACGCCTCTCCAGACAACTTATGAAGCCGTTTGTGTCTGGTTACTTCAGGGACCTGCTTTAACAGCCTGGCTTTCTTTTGCTTTTCTACTGAAATCCTCCCTGCAGAGGCCAATATGAGCAGCCAGGCCAATAAATCTTGTGACATTTCAGGCCTCTGAACAGGAGCAGCAAACACAGCAGACCAGAGGGAGGACAGAGACACCGGCTGATCAATAGAAACAGCATTTGCTTCCATTGTTTTCCTTCCCCTCAGCAGAATCACAGATTCTCATAAAGAATCTGCCCGCGCAATTAGAGTGAGCCAGCTGACAGTGTCTTGGGTGGATGGGGGATTTAATTTAGAAAGAAAGAGGGAGGGAGAGAGAACGAGAGAGAGAGAGAGAGAGAGAGAGAGAGAGAGAGAGAGATATGTGATAAAGGAATAGAAATAGTTAGAAACTGGCCTGTGGACGAGCTTTAAATGGAGGGAAAGCTCATGAAGGTATCAGCAGGGAGAGAGAGAAAGAAAAGTTTCAGGTATTACTAGAGGGCAACTTCAATACTGTGACTGAAGCAGCAATGTCACTACAGTGAATGTCACCTCACACAGGAGAAATGTAAACATTGAGGAAAATGCATATATGTGCATGTGTATGGATATGGATACATGTAGTATAACACACACACACACACACATTTTTTCATCCTACATATCTACATACAGGGAGGATATTATCATTAATTGACTGGATTGAACTGGATTTAATATGAGTTGTTATTGACTTTATTTCCTTTTATTTATTTATTGTCATTGCTGATACCACTGATGTCTATAGTCTTTGTTCAGTTATGACCGGACATCTATTAATGTCTCTAATATTGCCTCAGTTGATGCGTTATATTGCTTTGGCAACATCGGCTTCTTTCCTGTCATGCCAGCAAAGCAGATTTGGATTTGAGAAAGCAAGAGAGAGGTGGGGGGGGGGGGGTGACGCGACGCGGAGAAAAGAGAGAACAAGAAAAGGATTCTGTCGCGTGGCCTCATCCGACCTCGGTGAGACCAGGCTGAGTGACAGTATTTATGAGTACCGCCGTATGCAGACGCACAGAGCCCCGGCTGGTCCGGCGGTACTGTAAGAGCTCTCACCCCGACGTCTCAGCTCTAATGCCGGGCCCGGGAGTTCCAGCACGTCCGGCACGTCCTCCTGGTCTCCGGATGCGCGCGGCCGGGAGGGACGGGCGGCTGGTCAGGGCGCGCTCTCCCAGCCTATTACCGCCGAGCACGCACGCCTGACCCTCCATAAATTTAGCGCCTGCTCTGCCACTCATTTACGACGCTAAACAAGGAGACACAGTGAATTCAAAGTGTCTTTCCATCCCATCTCCCTCTCCCTCTCTCTCTCTCTCTAACTCCCCCCTCTCTCTTTATCAAAGGTAGTGGGATCTTTCATAACACATGTCCGAAGTTTGCTCCCCCCCTCCCTATCTAATATCACTGACTGATCTTATGGGATTGGAGCCATGTATGAAAATATGAGATAATGGTTTATTGGCCACTGACTCTCATAGGAAGACAGTATTAGATTCTGGACATGGTCGGAGTAGCAATAACAAGGGGAGCTTTATGAAAAGATGAGGAGGATAACCTTTTAATGTGAAGCAATATCCCCAAACAAAAGCTTCTTAGATCCATTACTGAACTCTCCTCAGCCAAAGGTAATTGAACTACTCCACCTTGATGTCATGTCCGAGAACAAAATAAGGAAATTGCATTGTTGAGGGAAACAGAAAAACACCTTGTTCATTATAGCACAGATCATTTAGAACAACTGCAATCGTCATATTTCATCTTTGTGGTTTTTTAAAGAAGTTTAGATACATTTAACAATTCACAAACTAATTCACTTGGTCACAAATATTGTGGACCCCAGAAGGTGGCAGCTTCCCAAAGACAAGGGGCAAGATCAGATGTGTTACAAGCACAGGCAGGAACACGACTGTAGCCCCAGTGGGTTTCCATCCCTGGTTCGGACACACATGGAAACACAAAGGAGAGACCACAAAAGAATAAAAACAACAATACAAAACAAAATCCAAAATATGGAGTTGTAGTTTTTCAATGCAGTCCCTAACCCTCTCCCCCTGTCTCTCTGGGTCTCTCTGTCTCTGCTATCTCAAATCCAGTATGAAAATGGATCACCACTAAACAGATCCCACCTTTCCTCTATTTTGACACACCAAACGTAGTGCTGTCACACAGGACTGCCCTCCAAGATGACTGAATAATCCATCTCTCCCCTGCACACCCTCCTGACCTTTCCTCACACTGTTGTCTGACTGCTTGCAAGGATATGTGTGTGTGTGTGTGTGTGTGTGTGTGTGTGTGTGTGCTTTTCTCGCGTGTCCCTGAATTGACATATTTGCACAGTGCCCCACTGCACCGGTGAATTTGGGTCGCAATGAGTACACACATGCACGCACACACACAGAGACTTGGGTGACCTTCATCTCAGCTCTTTGCTGAAGAGCTGCTGTGCATGTGCCCACATCTGAGACTTCCTTTAGCAGCCAGCGCTCAACCTGGGATCAAGTTAGCAAGAGGGCACTTTCTATCTAGGGCGTCTGAAGACATCTGATGCATAAAAATATCTCTTTTCATTTCTCGGAGGAGTAAGGTGGGTGTTTATTCCATGGCTTCTTCCATTTAATCTCATCAGGTACGCGCATTCATACATACATACATATTATGTGCTTACCTGTATGGTTTTACCTCATTAGACATTGAGGGACAAATGTTTTAAAAATGGAAAAGTGGATGGGAGGAGGAATCGAGGGAAGGATGGTAGTAAAGTCGTCTATAGGGAGACTGGGTGCCAGAGGAGCTCAAGGACAGCATACTTAATGGGGCGTCAGACAGACAAGAGGGAAGAAAGGAAATGGGAGGATGTTAAATGAAAGGAAGGATGACAGGCGAGAGACACTTGACATGTGCTGGAGAACTTCCATTTGTGAAATAAAAATGAACACTAAATGTAACCGGCATGAAATAATATCGCCTCAATCATAAGTGGCGGGGACTTCAACTCCACAGTGAGTTACTTCCATGGCATCGCTCTGACAGCCCTCGCCCTCGCCGTCGATGACATTTGCTTTCATGCCATATTTATATATTTCATTTTGTGTCATACAGGAAGGATTCGGGTCTCCAATATGTCTCAGCATTAATGGAAAAATCTGTTCATGTGACCTTGAGGATAATTCAGCAGATCCTACCTGACTCCGTGGGGTCTTCCTGTGAGGTGGCTACCAGAGCATTTGCTCCAGAGTCAGTTCATAACTCCACCAAGGCTTTTAAACTCATGGAATATTTAACAGACTTACAGATGTCTAACTGCTCATTTAAAGTGCTGAACTGGTATGTGTCACGGGTGGGTGTATGGGATTATTTGTGTGTGTGTGTGTGTGTGTGTGTGTGCTCTGTTTTTGTGCTGTTGACACTTAGCTTGTTGGTCCTGGTGCAGCTGCCAACCTGCATCCCAGCACTCACCCGTCAAGTCAGAGTGTGTGTGACAATTCTGCCCTACTTCCTTGGGACTTCACCCAGCAACGTTGCCGTGTGTGTGTGTGTGTGTGTGTGTGTGTCTGAGGAAAGACATGCACGTGTGAGTAGCCCTCTGTTGGCCAGTTGCGTGGCTCTTATCTTCTTTGCTCTTCAGACACTGATGTTGTTATTCTGTGTTTGTGTAAGTCAGAGCAAATCTCCTGTTTCACTGTGTTCACTTTGCTTGGAGTGAAAGCAGAAAATCTGTACGTGAGCACTGGCCAACTACATATATGCACACGTGTGTATCCTGGCTACCCATGTCATCATCATTTAAGCAGCGTGTGTGTGTGTGTGTGTGTGCGTGTTTGTACCAGGTCTTCTCTGGGTCAGTAGGTCTCTGAATGTATCCAGCTGACCACAGACAGCAGTGAAGTCTCTAGGGTGGCATCTCTGAATGTTTCTGTGTGCATGTTGGTGAGTGGTGTGTGTGTGTGTGTGTGTGTGTGTGTGTGTGTGTGTGTGTGTGTGTGTGTGTGTGTGTGTGTGTGTGTGTGTGAGACCAGGACATACATTGGCTCAATGTGTGCATACCATTGACTGTGTGTTGGGGTGTATCCTGAGTGATGAGGGGCTACATGGGGGAGCTGCATCCTCAGCATAGGGGATCCATCATCCACGACAGCCCTGGAACGGTGTGGTTGCTGAACTACACGTAGTCTCTCACACACACACACACACGCGCAGTTCCGTGTATGTATCAATGTACAGGCATGTTTATAAGACACCCCCTACCTACTCTCCCAAGGCCTGTGTAATCCATCCTGCTGTGTAAGAGCAGGCCAGTCCAAAATCACTCAGCTCTGCGTTCTGTACTGAGCTGTCTGCTGAACAGCTACTGTGCTGTGTAAGTGAATACAGCACGTGACCTGAGTGAAGCGCTGAGATTCTCCAGGGGGAAACCAGCCACTATATGTCTGACAAGCTTCATTGGCTGTTCCATGAGCACTCACACATACATAACAACCACATGGACATTAAGGAAATGTGAAAATGTGGCATGGAGACGTTATAAAATGCATCAAAGCAATAGTGTACAAAAAACAGTTATCACACTGATGGGAAATTCAGGGGTTTTAATCAGAAGTGGCGATATCCCAACACCTTTGAAACGGGCAACAAAATCAGAGCCGATAAATTAACCACGATAAACAGTCACCATTGTCCACCACTGGCTTGACAGGAGAAAAGAGGCAAATGTACATGTGATGCACCTTTTATTTGCAATCTACATTCTGTGACCTTGTAAAAAAAAGTAGCTTGGCTGCAACAAATCACACCAAATCACAAACAATGAACACCAATAACTCTGCAGAAGATAGACGTGTGCATCAACATCTGTCTGCGTTGTAGTGATGAGGTCTGATTGTCCCCGTTAGGAATATAAACTACTTGTTCATAACTTATTTGTCATTGGAGGCCACAGAGGCGTTCACATCACAAGTGTCACGCCGGGCTTTATCAGTCCACACAGCCGGTAGAGGTTTTTCAAAAACGTGTAGACGTGCCGGCCATGTCGAGATGCTCCTTGTCCCCAGGTAACAAACGTGAGATAATATTGGTACTCTGGGGCGAGATGGGAACCAAGAGGGGCTCCGGTGGGTGTTTGTGGATGTGGCTCACATATGGCTCTTGTGTAGCTCGATGACAACATGGCACATTGTACTAAAAAAAGGTGAAGGTAAACTGAGGTGAATTTAAATCTTACTGTTAACCATATGTGACCCAGAAGTGATTCTTTCCAGCCCAAGACAGAGTAGTGTACAGAGGATGAATTTCACTCAGAGCAATTGAGTGTTTTCTTCTGAATGTTTTTCATTACTTAAGTAATAATGTTCTAGTTCTGCTCTGGAAAATTAACAGTAAAAATCCTCTCAGATTTAGTATTTTGTCTAAAACAAATCATTTAGGAAAGATTGAAACCCGACTTCATTGGGGACTGAATAAAAAACAAGGTAGAAGAGGTTTCACCTGATATTCCCAAGGGGTTTAAGGCAAGCTTAACCAGGGGGTAAGGTACAGCATGTTTTATAGAAATATACTTTCAAAAATATCTAGAAAGGTGAAAAACAAGGGTCCTCTTTATTTTTTATTTTTTTTACAATAAATAGACTTTCTCAAGATTTAACAATTACATTGGACTATTACCATACAAAGCACTGGTGGACCACAACACCACCGACATCCAAGATGATGTCCCCATACAGACAGAGAGAGAGAGAGAGGGAGAATGGGGGATTGCTGGAGAGGAAGGTTGCAGAGAAGAACTGGCTTGAGAAACTGAAGCCAATACACCCTGTTAAACCAAGGTCCGGGGCTCAATCACAAAACTACTTCCTTGTTTCTGCACGTCATCGTTCCTCGTCTTCTACATCAGAAAGGGCCGAATCTCTGACCTTTCCTCCAAAGTGAATAAAAAAGGGAAAAGGGAAGGTAAGAAAAGGAGGTAAAACCTTTGATTTTCATCCCTTGGGTAAGAAGATGATGTCCTCTGGCCTGAACCACACAGGAAGACCAGACAGACACAGTGTGGAAGGTACTGTAGATAGGATGGGATCACTTAGTAGCCTACCGCCCCCTAGTGTCTGCGAGAGGAATAACCAGGAAACCCCAGACTCCTCTCAATCCACACTTGTCCGTCCTTCATCCCCACCTGCCTTCCTCATCTCCCCCTTCGTCCCAGCCTCGAGCATGCCTCTCTTCCCAGGCAGCGCCAGGTTTGTGCATGTTTGTTCTCTCCCTGGGTGTGTGTGCTCCTCATGTTGTGTGTGTGTGTGTGTGTGTGTGGCAGAGTCTTAAAGGATCTGTTCGGTGCTAGAGGCAGAGATGTCGAGGAGTCTCCAGGCAGCGTAGGGGTTGAGCTCCTCCTGGTCTCGACACAGAGCCCACACGTACATCATCCTCAATACTTTGTCCTGGGGGAAGACACAGATGAACACTCCCAATTAAGCTGTTCAATTACTCTTAATCGCTAAATCTATAAACCAAATCGACACATGTATTTTGTGTTTTTGTTCGCCTGACGAAAGCCACGTTGAGCTTTACAGATGTGTCTGCCTCACACTGTATGAAGCGATAACTTTGCTTTCTAACAGCCATTAAAAAGTGACCGGTCACATTGCTATCGAATTAGCTGTAACCTGAAATTACCCAGGAAAGCCCACGTGCATCTATAACCATGAAACTTTTAAAAGGGAAAACGATTAATAAGCCAGCAGCCAGACGAGGAGGCGAGAGAGGAAGAGGAGTTGGGCGTTCGAGACATGACTTCAGGGCAGTCCGTAAGGGCAGAGTCTGTAGTTTGATGTCCAGACATTTGGATTCAGCTCATAAAACGCAGGAACAGTACAGCCACCATTAATCCACTGGCAGTACTCTTTCACTCCGAACACTGGGCGGGTGCCAACTGCATGGTGCCGAGTGGATACCTTGACCCCTACACCAATCACCGGTGTCCCTGAGGTGCCCTGGGTGGACAATAAGGCTGATTTACAGCCTGTAAAGCTTTTATCCGGACCCCGATTCTAAATGTTTAAAAAGAGCCATGGCCAAACGGTTAAAAATGGCTCCGTCGTCTCGTAACCTTCTCCGGGTGCGTCGTTTATAAGAACTTCTTACACACAAATTTTGTGCTTAAGACCAAATGTAAGCCAAAGTTATGATTCATAAAAACATCATGATGTCAAAATCAGTTTCTGTGATAAATCGAAAGCTAAAGCTAACTTTTGAAGCTTTCCAAGGCACAAATGTTATTGATAGTTTTCATTTTATTTTGTTTCATGATTCTTTAAGTTGATTAAAAGTCATAAAGATGAGGCACCTAAAATCAACGGGGTTAGGTTGGTGGCCCTAGTGTCGTGTGTGTGTGTGTGTGTGTGTGTGTGTGTGTGTGTGTGTGTGTGTGTGTGTGTGTGTGTGTGTGTGTGTGTGTAACTTACAGGATCTCCCTCTACCACGTCTCCCTTGGTGTTGCGGACCACCAGGACCAGCTGAGCCTGGAAGGTGATGATCAGCACCGGGCCCTGCTCCATCATCTTCCCCATGGCCAGCTGGGGACAGGATACACACAGACGCTTCATTAAGTCACATAAACTAAACTTGTACATAGGATTCAGATAGTACAGAGGTCTATCATGGCTTAGGGGATATTAAAAAGACAGAAAGCGTCTACAGAGACACAATCAACACCAACCAAGCACCGGCAGTAAGATTTGTCTTTGGTGAGGGTCACCCACCACGCTGGCCGGGAACTTTCTCAGACGATGACATTTGAATGCCTCGATTATATACAGTATTCTGCCTTTGACTGTTCTCACACTTTGTCCCTGCTGACCACCGTACACTCTCTCTGACTGTGAACCAATCAAATCCAAGAAAAACAATGATTCTGTGTCAAACTGGCTGTTGATTGGCTGCCTGTTAACGCTGGCTCTAGCAATTTAACTTCTGCAAACTTTTCCTCCTGTTTCTCAACGTTATTCCTGTGTGGTGACAGGTCCACTAAAGAAAAAACAAAGACCAAGACAAAAAGGATATACTGTATGTGTAAGTGAGTGAGTAACTAATACTGTCCACAAAATAGCAGTACAGGGTGACTTTTTTTTAAATTTACTGGCCCTTGGCAGGTAAAAATGAATTAGTCTCCAACAGTCTAGTCTAGCTGAGAGTAACTCACATCAATATTGTCAATGTCCAAGATCTTTGAGTGGAACTGCAGACTCATGGCCTTGGCTTGCTGGATGGGGTGGGCCAGCTGGCTGTATGTCTACACACCCAATGGAGAGAAAAAGAAGAGACGGTTATAATCAAGAATGGCAGGAAAAACTGTCCATGTGAGAAGAATACATGCTCCGTAGTACTCCACGGTACAATATCACTATCTTGGGAGTGCAGTTACCATCTACCAAGTCAGTGAGAGAGGTCGTACCGCTTCATAGCACCAGTCCTTCAGCACCTCCAGATCCCCTCTGATCATGGCCTGCAGACAGACAGAGCACACAGCAGCTTTAAAGTGAGGAAGAGAAGAGAGCGCTCCTGCAACACACTTGAAATAAAATAACAGTGACGGGAAGCTGCTCTTTGGTTAATGGGATTTCAATGCAACCAGAGGACCAAGGACATTGGTGTGTGGATGCATAGAGGGATGCCTGGGTTTATTCATTTGTCTATCTCTCTATCAAAGGATTTAATGCGTAACACTGATGCCTTTACTTTAAAAAAATAACTATAGCTTACCCATAATTTCTCTATCCAGTTTATTTGGCTTTCATAGGAAACAGACAGCAATAAAATCACATCATAATTTCTATGCTCGCCAATTAAATGCTTGAAATGTCTTGAACTTGAAGAACTTGACTCGCTCTGGCCTTAGTCTCGGTTTGGTCTCAACTACTACAGCCCTGTTAACATGAAGCTTCTCAGACTAAATGACTGAACCCCTAAATCTAACGTACCTCCAGTATATTGGGAATGATATCTCGTTCACACTGCTTGAGGAAGGAGTCCTTGTCAAAGGACGGGTCCACCTTCAAAATCTCTGTTAGGACTTCAGACATCTCCGTCTTGGAAAACAGTCCGCCTGATCACACACAAGACAGAGAGACATGCATGAAGACAAACCCACGGTACCTGCAGGTTTTAAAAAGCCACATTTAAGACGTATTAAGACCTTTTAATGCTACCTGGAATTGAATTTAGATCAATTTAACAACCTAAATGAACAAAATGTGTGCTTATTGCACAGAGTGGACACACACAAACTTCCAGTGATCAACTGTACTACAACATGAGTGAATGGCCGATTCACATCTTTTGGTGAAACTTTGCCTTGCTTTCCAACTGTGCCTCGACTAGAATATCACCAAATGTAAAGAAACTATCTGATGTAATATTTGTATCAACATAAAACTTTTAATTCAATTAAAAACCAACCTGTCATTAAATGGTGAAAGACATTTTAATATTTTTAAGCACTTAAATTTAGATAATTTCAGAATTTTTCAGATTTTTAAAAAAAGGGCCCACGGATACCTTGAAGCACACATAAAATCTTCTGTCATGGCTTGTGTTAGACTCAGACCTCTCAGTGAGAGTCGTGCAGACAGCTGGTGAGCTGAGGTCTCTCACCTATGAGGTCGGTCATCTTGTCCGTGACGGCACGAGACGCTCTGACCAGGGCGTTGTCGCTCTCATCGTACTTCATCTTCATCTCAAAGAACCCTGAGGAGGCAAAGAATTAGAGAGAGACGGAGAGAAACAGACATGAGACTGACTGGGGGGGGGTGCAGATACTGCTCTCAGATCAGCCCGTCCAAAGTAAAGTACCCGAACTGAGGTTAAGTGAATGGGCTGAACATTGGGGCTCAGCAAAAGCCTGCTGTGTTGCTCTCCTGGGTGATGAATGAATCACAGTATATATCCGATATGTGATATATATGATGTCCTGTTAAATAAAAATGACCAAATACACTCTCGTCTCTCCACACACACACACACAAACACGCAGCACTGTAACTGTATGTATTTAGTGTAGAGTAAGTGCTGATGCTGCCACAACAGCCATGGAATTCATGCAGCTGTAATTCTGTTGACTTTGCGCAATGTCATAACTACAACACGGGTCATTTTTTTCACTTGTCCAAACGTGATTAATGGTCAACAGTTTGCCTAGGTGATGCCTAATTGCTTGGCGTGCTCCGCTGCAGAAACCTTGAGCCCAGAGTTGAACCACGCTCAACATCAGCATGGTTAATGTAAATGCCCCCAGTTCCAAATAGACCCTCCTCCTCGTTCCCAGGGGAGCCCCCTAGCTGGCGCCGTTGAGTCAATGCTCGTTAGTTGAGCCTCATAAGCTCCAAGGTTAACAAGTCTTTAATAGGAGGAGGGCAGCGTTCTCCGCCCGGTGTGGGGCAAATATAATCTTACAATTTCAATCATTTGGACTTTGTTTGAGTTCAGCTTCATTTATCTTGCCAGACCCTTGTCACTCCCAGGCAACTAAGTAGAGGATTTCTCCATTTAGTATATTGGCTTGCTCCACACAAAGCCACTGATTTAAAGCCTCTGATTAACACGATCTGAACTTGACTCCAAAATCACTTACATGCAGGGGACAGCACTAATGATCACTAATGGTCAAATCAATATGACTGCTGTTGTGTACAAATGACCAGGAATCCCTGTAGTGTCACAATAAAGAAATTGCTCTCTGTATCAAACTTAAACTACTTCAAAAATACTACCATGAGTAAACAGTCAATGATGCAAAAACATGGAAACAGTCAGTTACTCACTGTTGAAGACCACGTTGTTGTCTTTGAAGTCCTTCCACTGCTGGTACCATTTAGAGTCCTTGTGGAGCACCACGCCCATGGCTTCCCTGCAGAACACACAATACAGCTCACACAGCAGGCCGAGGGAAACATCCTTGTATCGTATCATGTATCATGGATCATGTATCATGTATCGCGTCACTATTAAACTTCACATTTGACCTCATTAACCTGGAAAGACAAACATGCTCTTAATCACAGCAAAGGCCCGGGAGAGTGGTTCGTATACAGTAACACTAAACACTACAGGATCCCATGTCAGTGAGCTGCATACTAAGAATGGGATTCGTTAAAGGGGACTAACAGCAGAATTATTTGTCCAGAGATGCAGGTTTGCAGGTTTGCTGAGCAATAACATCAGATGAAGAATTTCTACTGTATTTCCAAATTTCTAACTGTGGAGGGCCACGGCAGCAAAGGAAACGGGAAGGGCATTCACATACTCGTTGGCTTCGAAGACCTTGCTGTCATCCCCTGCACCCTTGGAGGAGAACTCACTCCTCTTCCTGAGTCTGCTGGGGGGCCGGTAAGGGCCAGTATGACCCAGGTCATCAATCTCTTTCTTTACACTCTCCATGCCCTGAAAGACCGATAGAGTTAGTAGACACAAACATGACAAACAACATCCAATATCCCAGAAGGTCATTTTTCAAGATTTCTATTTTTTCTCTCCTTCAGTTCTACTGGTAGCCATTTCCTTGCCTTTTCCCTGTACCCTGAATATTAGGTAGGAATGTGGACCGTGTTCTATGTCAAGCATGTTGACTGACTCATGAGGAAATAAATAGCCACAAAGAGGTTTGTCGTCTTAGCCCTCCTAAATTCATGTACTGTACCACACACCACAGATTAGTAATAAGATGAAAAGTGGGCACACCATTGGTAAAGGTTAACTACATAACAGTAAGAGCCGTGCTAAAGTGACACACTGAAATGTAGCTGTTTTCAGTGGACTCTTCATTGTTCCTTGTATTTGTTTTGTCTATGTGGTATTTAGTTTCATTCTCAGTGTGATACCTGGCCCTCTGAAGTGTTGCCTCACCTCATAACTATAGATTATGTTTTCATGTGTAAGTTTGCTTGTTATTTTAAATCAAAATCACATTTATTTGTACAGCCCTTAAACACCGTTACAGTCTCAAACATGTGAAAACAATAAATGGTTAGTACACGACATCCCCCAGCCTTGGACCCTCACAGAGCGACAAGGAGAAACTCCCAAAAAAACTTTTAGGGGAAAAATGGAAGAAACCTTGTGAGGGGCTAATATCACTTTCTGTAAAGAGGGAATATCTATACCATGTAAATACCTGTGATATTGCTTTGAATGCCCCGCTCTTCCCCAGAATCTCTCCACTCTTGGACACAGTTTCTGCTGAGCTCTTGGCTGTTTTGGCTGCTTCCTCCACGCCCTCCTTGATCTTCTTCCCAATGTCTGTGCGACTGACCTCTTCAAGCCCCTGTGCACGCACACGCACGCACACACACGCACACACACATGCGCACACACACACACACACACACACAATGAACTACAAACTTGAGTGGATGGCTCAACTTGGATAAAATGAAGGACACATCTTAAGACAATGAAAAGCCTGACAAAAAGACGACAAAAAAAAAAAGATTATTTAGCCATCTATAATACTTTACCTCTTTAACTGTCTCTGAGAGGGTCCCCAACTTCTTCCTCAGAACTTCAGAGGTCTTTCGCTGTTTCAGACTCTATAGTTTTCTGTGAGTAAGATAGATGGGAGGGGCATAAATATTGGACAAGGGAGCTTTTAGACCTAAAGCCAATTTTTTAAATTGCAGCTTGCCAAAGAGTTTGTGAAATGTTGCCAGACACTAACATATTTCCTCCGAGCTTGTTGCAGCGCATCCGATTCCTCTAATTTTTTGGCCTCTTCCCGGAACTTCTTGAGGTTCTCCTTCATCTCCTTGTTCTTGCTCAGCTCCTGCTTCAGGTTGTCCAGAAACTCACCCAGGAAACCTTTCCTGCCACCGCCTCCCCGTCCTGACGAATACCTTACCTACAGACATACAGATCAAAGGACAGATCAAATATAATTACCCAAGACATTACTGAACAATTTATGGTCAGGTAATGAATGAGCGAAACCATTAACATTGCTTCCCTGCAAGTACTGTAAGTTTTTGTGGGTAAAAAGGAGGAAAGCTCAGTGTATGTCAGGTGTGATTGAGGTCATCAATGGCTACCTGTGGAGAGCTTGTGAAGGACCCACATATCCTGTAGACATGAGGTCTGTTGTGACGGAGCAGGTAGGAGGTACTGGACACCAACAACCCTCTTCTGACACATATCTGGACAAAGGGATATACACAGTGAGTTTAACTAGCATGCAGGTACTATGTGGCAAACACACTAGGCCAGCGAACCTCTGACACCTGTAACGTTGTATGTCACTGATACATCATTAATACATCATTTATACAGGCAGCCCTACTATACTTAGATTTAACTTCCAGAAGAAAAAGCGCATTCCGTGGATGTTGGAACAAAAACATTGAGGCAGACTGGTCACAAACTCAGTATCAGGCATACACGGCACGATGGGGGCTCAACATCCACTGAGATACCATTTATTACGTTTCAACGCATTTACAAAAACTCCGAACTTGCACCTAACTCAACATACTGTAGGAGCTGTGTTTCCCCTGATTTGGAGCTGCTCGTGATGCATCAGGCCCAGACACCGGCTTCAGCTGCTTTCCATTGAGACAACTAGCTTAGCTAGCTAATGCTACGTTAGCATACTGATCAGAAATGAGCTCGTGTTTAATAACGTTATAACTGAAATTGATTTGTTGCCCACCACCAACAAATGTGTAGTTTGTTTTCATAGAAAACTCCTTAAACCGCGTTTAATCGCAACTCACCTGGTAACACTGACACAAGGAGGCCGCCATCTTGGTTGTATTGCCTGTGACCTTTTTTCCGGTGACCTTAGAAGTACAGGGGGAGGGTCTTCATTTAAATACAGTGTGGCAAGAGTTTTGCCAGTCCTCCTGAGTTAATGAACCTCACACAATCGATATACACTTTGTTCCAGACAGTAGGACAGGCATGCAGGCCTTATACAAGCTCCCATCAACCAAATCAGCAAATGGGCTTATTCAAAATGAGACTGGTCTCAAAAGTATGTCAAACTATTAAAACAGCAACTACACAAAACCCTTAACAGTAAACTTGTCAGATAAATTGTGACTACACTACTATGATACACAAAAACAGACACAAGCATTTCCAAATGTTGAAGTTTATTTATCAAAACACCTTATAGAACAAAGGCAATGACAGGTGAAGATGACAAAAGAAAAAAATTAAAATTTTGGTCACTAAAAAAAGTAGTTTGATCAATAACTAAAATAACACATTTCACAAATGCCTAACAAACCAAGTAAATATATGTTGAAAGGTCTTCCAACAGATGATACAGGGCGTTTGAATATCAGGGTTATAGTGACAGGTCAAATCTAAGACAGAAAAGTAGCTTATGCATTCCTATCAATCCTAACATCAATCTCTCTTCCATTCAGACGGTAGCCATTCATGCTCCGGCAGGCGCGCTCTGCAGTCTCAGGGCTGTCGAAGCGGACCACGCCACAGCCCTTGGACTTGCCATTCTCCATCTTAATATCAGCATACTGAACCATGCCTGTATAGGGAAGACATGTGAAGAGGATGTTAGGAGTAATCTGCAAAATATTTTGTACCAAACTTTTAAGTAGACCTTCCTGTCATACCAAATTACATTTATTCTTGTAGTTTCTGTTTACACACCAAAACAAAAAAGGATGTAGTAATCTTACCGCATGTATTGAAGGTATCCTTGAGCATCTTCCAGGTGAAGTCAAAGGGCAGCTGAAAGACAAAATCCATTGATTTAAAATCATGTATGAGAAGGCATCAATCAAATGAATTCAGCTTAATTGTACTATCGATCAAACACTCACGTTTCTGACAAAAATCTGGCATCCCTTCCTGGCATTGCCACCCCCGGCCCCAGGTCCTCCAGCTCCGGCTCCTCCAAAGGAATTGCCACCGAAGCCTCCGCGATCTAAGTCACCAGGACGATCAAACTGGCCGCCGCCGACACCTCCTCCAGCTCCCATCCGGTCCATGCTTGAGCCCATGCGGTCGAGGCCTCCTGCGGGGAAGCGGTCAAGGCCTCCAGCAGATCCCATGCGGTCAAAGTTGCTGGCCATCCTGTCAATCCCGGCGTTGCCCATGCGATCCATGCCCATCGGGGAGCCGAAGTCCAGACCCGCGCTCATGCGTTCCAAACTGGACGGGCCCAGGCGGTCAAACCCGGCTGGGCCGAGGCGGTCCATGCTGGAGCTCATACGGTCCAGGCCAGAACCGAGCCTGTCCATAGTGGGCCCCAGCCGGTCAAGCCCCGAGCCCATCCGGTCAAAGCCAGAACCCAGCCTGTCCAGATCAGACACACGGTCCATCCTCTCCATCCCCATCCGGTCCATCCCCGCCAAACGGTCCATTCCGGCCCCCAGGCGGTCCATTCCAGAACTCATTCCGCGGTCCATACCGAGGGAGCTTCCTATAAAGAAAAAAAAGATACACATACAAAAAAGATGCAACACCAAGAATATAAGTTGTCGTGAACGTCAAACACAGCGGGGGGGGGGAATTTTCAACAAAATCCTGAAAGTACTAACCCATTCCTCCTCTTTCAAAGGACTCTCCAAAGTTATTGCGAGACATGCCCATTTCATTTCGACCAAACTCCCTGTCAAAAGCACCACCAATCCCACGGTCCATCTCTGACAATGCGATGACAAGAGATGAAACCATTAGAAAAGTCCAGCAAAACATGAAAATGTTCCACGCTGGCTTTGGAGTGACGTCACACATCTCAAAGTGTGTCCTTACCATTCATTCTGCCCATTCCTGAAGGTCCAAAACGATCCATGTTGTTCATTCCTCCAAAGTTGTCCATTCCTAAGACAGTGGAATGAGTGAGTCTCAAAGAGGCCACGGCCAGAAATTCATGACACCAGGGGACAGCAGAGAACAGCATACATACCTCCCCCCATACGGCCTCCCATGCCTCCAAAGCCCATTCCGTCCATTCCTACAAGTGAAAGTGTGATCATGAGCCAGTGACTTCACTAATGTTTTTTAATCCTGGGATTAAGAAAAAACAGTTACCTCCTGGGCCCATGTTACCCATCCCTGCTCCTCCACCACCTCCTCCACCTCCTCCTCCTCCTCTGTTGAGTTGGGTAGCATCAATGGGCTGACCCCCAGGCCCAAGGCCAAGACCAATACCACTCAGGCCACCTGGGCAGAGAAGACATATTTAAAAAGGTCTTCAAGTCATCAAAATGGAAATTACTTGTGCCATTTCAGATGCATTTGTTTTTGTATGAGACTTTGATCCTGATAAATATACATCTGAAATACAGCTTTCTACTTACGGGGAAGAGCAGCAGGTCTCTCGGGTGGTCCAAAATCTCCTTTGGGCAGGGACTTCTCGTCCTAAAAATGACATGTAAAAAAGCATTCAACCAACGCCCTCAGGTGATCAGTCATTGGATGTAAATACATAAAGGTATAATGAATCTTTTAGGTTTAGACAACGTACCAGTTTGACATGCATGACCCTGTTGAACAGCAGCTGGCCATTGAACATAGCTGGAAACAGTTAAGGAAAAGCTTAACAGTCTGAAAGGATCTACTTTCACTCAATCATCCATAAAGTTAGTCCAATCCCCCCCTGTGCGAGACCATTTTCAGAAGGATACAGACAGCTTGGACTGCTTCAATGGGCATATCGAATGTGACCGTGCCCATGCCTCTGCTCTTCCCATCCTTGTCCTCCAGGATGTCAGCCCTCACCACCATGCCCGCCATGCCAAACACCTCCTTCAACTTCTTCCAGCCTACTTTGTAGTCCAGCTGAAACCACAAGCAAACATTGGATAGATTAGTCAGACTTTAGTTGAATATCCACAGTAGTACAAGCAAGGCTAGAAACTAGACTAGCGAAATCCAAAACTAGCATTTCCAAGCACCTTCCATACAAATAAAAATCTAGTTTGATGATTTAAGCTACAATTACACAGTAAAGGGGGAAGATGGCAATATCCAAAACGTAAAGGGCTCTCACATTGGCCACAAAGACAGTGCTGCCAATCTTGCCAGCCTGCAGACCATGGATGATCTCATTGGGGATGTTGGGGTTGTTCATCAGGCTGGGAGGAATATTGACCATGGAAGGGCCACTGGGTCCGGGGCCCATGCGGTCCATGTTCATGCGATCCATGTTCATGCCACCCATACGGTCCATTCCACCCATGCCTCCCATGCCTCCATGGCCCCCAGGAGGGCCTCCTCCAGTTCCTCCCTGGGCTTTGTGGACTTCCCTCTGAGCAATTACACCATCAGGGTCCTGGGGAAAACGTGGGAAGAAAAAGAAGATCGCAGCTTTAACACAACTCAAGAATCTCGGGCAAAATTCACAACAGGTGCAACAGTTCTTTCACGGGTCATTACATTTTGCTCTGGCCTACCTCTTTGACTTTCAGGGGCCGCCCATTGAGGTTGTGTTTGTTGACTTTCTCCACTGCCTTCTTCATTAGCTCTTCAGTCCTAAACTCGACAACACTGGAAGAGAATATCCCGTAGACAATGAACAATGACACTAATGATATGTGTATGTAAAAAGTAAATTGGCA
Organism: Hoplostethus mediterraneus; assembly: GCA_034670385.1. NCBI lineage: Eukaryota > Metazoa > Chordata > Actinopteri > Trachichthyiformes > Trachichthyidae > Hoplostethus > Hoplostethus mediterraneus. The sequence goes on from JAXDDW010000008.1 coordinate 10,152,056, forward strand.
CATATTGTAAATCTGAAAGGCAAAGACACTCTTAATTGGGTAGTGCCAATAAATGGACAGAGGCTACTTACGCACAACCCTTTGTTGATTGGATCACAGCCACGACCAAAGGAGTACAGAAAGAATATTCAAGTTAGCAAAAGCCATGGTTACAAAAAGATGGATATTTTAACTGGCAGAAAGAATTAAGCAAGAAAATTTCATGCACATTCAAGAAGTTAAAGTTCAGGATCACATTTATAAAAGGCCATGGCCTCAGCACTTAAAATTACACATCTTAAATCCTCACGTATATCACCACCAGACACTAACACAATGCCGAAGAGTGTGGTGAATCTTAAATCCTTAAAGAGTATTTTCCAACATCAAAAGGCAGAATATCCAGTCAAAAGGGATTCCCACTAGATATTGGAAGTAAAGCAATTCTATGAAATGAGTTACATTTAACAACCATCTAACAACCATGTTACAACCTCTGCAGACTAGGCCCCATTTAGACTAAGTTCCTAATGAACAATTCCAACAACCAAAAGGGACATTGTCAGCTATTGCAAACCCACGGGATTGGCGAATCAGAAACATGAAATCCTATAATAAAAAGCATCAACCCTTGAGATGACCTCAAGCCAGGGCCACGGACGACACAAAAAAACGCTTCCTGCGCCTCACCACCTGACGCACTCCCTCAGGTTTCTGAAACTGAACAATCCCCCACAATGAAAGTAAAATAAAGAAACCCAAGCTGACAAACACAGGTTTGTCTAGGTTTATTCATGTTGTTTTTTTTTATTTGTGTTTTTTGCACTTACCCTCGATTTGCCTTCTGCGTCCATTAAGTGTTCCACGTACGTTACCTCACCCACTACAAATCAGATTCCAGAGACGACACACACCAAGGGGAGAGAAGCCGAGAGAACAATGGGGGTTTAGAGCAGACACACAAGCGGGGCGGCCGGTGACAGTGAGCTCAGACTGCCAGTCCTGAGCCTTCCCCCAGCACCTCAGCAGCAGCACAATATGGTACAGGTCTACAAAAAGCAAGCCTGTGTCTTTTAAATGAATAAAGACTTCTTAGCCTGTCCTTGTTGAAATCCCCCGAAACACCATAAGCAATAGATTGAGGACAACAACTGTTGGATATATTGCCATAAAACCAACTTCTATGTGAGGATAATTGACCAAATGGCGATTTCAAGTCGGCAAAACCCATTCAACGCTCCAGCCCATTTCATTGCAACTCTACTTTGTCAAATGTCGCCATTTGAAACCTCAGGCTAATGCAACAATACATTTGCCCATCGGATGAGTCCAGGAGGGAACATACACTGGAAGAATAACCATAATCTTACTGACTGCAAAAGTCTAGGGGGACAGAAACTGCAATATCTACAAACTTAGAATAGACCTGTAACTGAGATGCACAGAGTCAGAATTTTGATTCAATGTCGACCACAGCCACGCCTTTGTTCCAGATAAATCTGTTCAATGAATGGACATCAATGACCAAACCTCTAGAGACAAGGACAGTGCATAAGAAGCTGCTTCATTTTGTAGACCTGTACCCCACGAAATCCCCAACGCACATCTGTGATTGGCACAACATGGAGATCTGCTGAGAAAACATTTGCTGTGTCAATGTCAAACCTAAAAAAGAAAATGCAATTTAACTCCAGTCAATTATAATAAAACCAATACTAGGATTGGTAACCTCTTTAACACATGCTTTAACTTAATTAAAGCAGATACCAATTTACTGCATTTCTCTTGATACACCTAAAGCTTTCCAAAGCCACATAACTAAGCAACTACTTTCAGAGAAGTCTGAATAACGGCACATATTTGAAAATCTACATTGTGCCTATGTGGATCGGGGGTTGAAGGCTAACCCGTGCTATATCTCAAAAATATCAGTCTTCATTTGGCATATCTCCAAAATGTATAGGATATATTGTGAAAGCACATGTTTTTTACCATTAATGGCATATTGCATCTGAGAGCAAGTCATTCCTTGTCCCTGGGCAGAAACATGTCACAATGGTGATGTATATTCTTTCATGCATTTCTAGAAAAACAATGCAGCATTACGCCCATTCAAGACCCCAAGCTATTGAATTCTCACATTAGTGGCACAGCTTTACACATGTACAACCTGAGCTTCATAAAACGCACCTGGGCTTTGGTAATGTCATTGGGGAATGACGGTCTAGAATCCATGATCAAAGCACTTCTGCAAAATCTGCAGCTCCGTTAGTTGACCGGACACATGAACCTCCATTAATAAAAAGGACCTCTCCCAATCCTTTCAGTCCAACTAACTCCCATATGAGAACTCAAGCCACATTGTACAGACTCGTCCTTCACAGCCACAGCGATCAACCCAAATGACCCTGGGAGCTGCATCTTTTGCCATGTCCAAAGCTGTACTATAGGTCTATCTCCTATCTGGACACCTTACCTTTTTCTTTCATCAAGTCTTTGAGTGCTTGCCATTTCACATCATATGGGATGTTGCTGACAAAAACACGGTATCTCTTGTTCACGTTTCCATAGGGTTCAAAGCGCCCGCCACCACCTCTCTTCTGAGGCCTCTCCTTCCTGCTCGGCGCGGATTCATGCTTTGCTTTTCCGTTCACTTCTCTGTATAACAAAAAAAAGATCAGTGCGGTTTAGATAATGCTAGGTAATCCACAATAGTTTTGTAGGTAAAATGATATCATATTGGTTCTGCATCACGAGCCCACGCGTCTGGACAGATGTCGTCGGTGGAACTAAAAACCAATACTTGAATGGACACCTTGTCAGGCTGAATGGATTAACTAGCTAACCAACTACTAACTAATTAAAGTCAACATATGGACCACCATTATCATAACTCGAGAACATGAGTAAGCGGTGAATGAACGTTAGTAGCTATGTAACAACGGCTTTCAGTAGACCGTCAAGTGCATTTTATTTGAAACTGGAAAATGGCTGCGTATAAGTCTTTCCAGCAAATACACACCCCCCAACACGCGCGACCTATCACTCACTAAAATGTTTTTTCCCCCGTTTTCACGATGATATTAACACACTACGCTAACCTTATGGATATAACTACCTTAAAATGATTTAACTGTGAGAGGGTTTACTCAAACATTAGAGAGAGTTAGCAATCTTCGTAGTCAACAGGGCTAACTAGCTAGCAAGTGCTAACAAAGAAACCTCGATGAATGGAGAGCTATGTAGTTACCCTTGCTGCTGCGGTGGCTGCTGCTGCGGCTGGCCTGGTTTCTCAGACACGACTTCGGCCTGTTCATTAGACATCTTGTGCAGTTTCTAGTGTTTTGTTAAATTAAATCGCGTAAATTATTTCTGTTGATATTAACGGGGGTCCCGCTCCCTTGATGTTTGCCCGTGTAGGACAATTAACAGCTAACTGAATAGCTACGTGAAGTTCCTCCCCCAGTTATACAACCTAACGAAATGGCGGCGAAAATGGTGGGTTTCTATTTATTCACTGGCGTTGCCAAAGGCGAGAGGATGCTGGGAATTTAGCGACTGTCAAGTCAGCAGTGGAATAGTTCGAAATCCGGTGTATTGTTTTTCAAAATAAAGGCAATCTTGATAAACAGCAAATAAGCTTTTCAGGGCAACAGGAAATACAAACGTTGAAAGAATATTTAGAAACGTTTGTTAAATAAAAATATGAAACTATGCGTTTTTTGAGAAACTTTTTTCGGGCCAATTCAATACTCGGGTCATATACTCCTTATTGAAAAAAAACATTGCCAATTTCCAAGCTTTTGTATTGAAGATAGAAATGCTGAAAAGGAAAAGAAATTGCTGATGTAACGTTAACGTTAGAGATGTAGAGGTGAGGGATAGGGTAATTTCTATCGCTATACTTTTCTCCTTCAATGACTATTCAGTATTGTCATTGAACATACAAATGATTAACCACTTGCATACTTTGATCATCAGCGAATTGGAAATCACCACAAATCACTGGCAACAACAAAAACAACAACAATAATAATATTCTTATTCCCCTGGACTCCTCCCCTCTGCGCAACCACGAAGCCCCTCTCCCTGCGGTCTTGACAACCCTGCGCATTGTGTCTTGGCGCAACAGACTGATCAGAGCAGGAAAGGGATCTTTGCATCATTACCGCAATCTCACAACCGAGATTGTTTAAGCAATGGGAAACAGAGACGACGAATACGATTTCTTGTTCAAAGGTAAGCGGGATACAAATTATGTGCGGTTGACGTGAACTAGCTAGGTTATCTTGCTGATGTTAGCTCAGTTAACGGTAGCCAGCGTGCTAGCTCAGTTAACGGCAAGGATAGGTTAACGTTAGCTGTATCAGCTGATGTTGGCAGCTAACGTTAGCTAGTAAAACTCCTTCCTAAGCTAGCCGTTGCTAGCCGTGTTGTTTTCAATTTAACCCTAATCACTGTTAGATGATTTCTGTTAGTACTTTGTGTGGGCTAAGGCTTGCTTCATATAATGTGTTTTAAAACGTCAAGTTAGATAGCAAGCAGCTTCCAAACTAATTTACCGCAAGCGAAAGGTGTGCCGTAATAAGTTAACGTTAGTTCAGCAAGCTAGTTTGGAGCGATTGCTTCCCAATAATTCAATTTAATTGTCCTCGAGGGGAAATCTCCTTACGGACAGGTGAATAGAAACATGCCTAAAACATATAAACATAAATGCAGAAAACGACATAAAACACAAGGCACAAGAGTCATAAATCAAGAACATCAGCATCCGTCCCTAGAACAGCATTAAAATAAACAGTACTTACAATGGACTCCTGACTGCCTAAAAAATACATTAACTAGAGTAAAGTAATTTAATGGCACGGGAAATACAGGTTCCTCATTCTTTTAGATTTGGCCCTCGGCAGCCCAATCCTTCTGCCAAGGGTAAGAAACTCAAATTCCCCATTGAAGGGAACAACCCGCTGGTCCAAGCTCACAGGTGGCTACTTCAGCCTGGCACCAATGATCTTGCCAGCCACCTTAACTGTATTGTGCAGTTTGTTTCTGTTGGCAAGGACAGATTTCCATGCCAAGCAATTATAGAAAAGGTGACAACTGACTCGACCACTGAGCTGTAGAACAGATTCAGGAGCCTTCTACACTCCCTGGAGGAGTTCAGCTTCCTGCACAGTTCTGATCAAATGTTAGGTTATTGTCAAGTGCCTCAGCTATAGCACTCAAGCACCACCACAAATACAAACCCTTTACTGAACATGTGTTGGATGTCTAATGTGTTGTCCCTTTTTGTATTAACTTCACCATTCCCTTCAGCTTGTGGAGCTAAGTAACTGTCAGATACGTCTATCGCTGTGGAAAGCTAAGGCAGCTGCTTGCTTGGTAACACTTCAAAACAAATTGATTCACAAACAAGCATTAGCCCACACAGAGCACTGGTTAATAGTGGAGAGATTGCTCTGCATCACCACCTCAAATATCATGTTATGACAAATACTTGACTAAACTACTGATAGATGCTGTCGTTTTATTAATTGAGGATATGACCGTAGAGGAAACCAAAATGTACAAGCTCCATCACATTCATCCAGAAAATTATAGTAATGTGAAATATCCAACTCAGGGGAAAAAGCATGAATAGTTGTACAGACTTGGGTTAGTGTGGCAGTTGGAGTATACAAAGTAGATTGCCAAACCTTAGAGATACAAATGACTGTAAGCGGTAGGACAGGAAAAGAGGCCTTGAGAAACTGTTGAGTCAGATTTCCCAGAAAGCAGGTTATTGGCAGCTTCCTGCTATAGACTCCCAGTTGGGCAAAGTCTGATAAGGCAGAAAGCAGCAATCCCAGAGAAAATGATACATCAAGACTACAGTAGTGAAACTGGATGACTCCATTTTTCAATATATTCCAATATATTGTGTGTTATGTGTTTTAAATGCACTTTTTAAAATATACTTTATTTGATATTTTTTGTATTTATAACAGACAAGCAAATTTAAGTGCATTGTCCTAATGAAACTTCAGCATCCTAAGCCTCATCACGTCACACTACTCATCTCTTCCAATTTGCGTCAAAAGACCGATACAGGAAGTCTGTCTTTTGTTTTAATGCTTGTTGTGTCGTGTGTTTTGGTTCTAGTTGTACTAATAGGAGACTCTGGAGTGGGGAAGAGTAACCTGCTGTCCCGTTTCACAAGAAATGAGTTCAACCTGGAGAGTAAAAGCACCATCGGTGTGGAGTTTGCCACCCGCAGCATCCAGGTGGACGGCAAGACGATAAAGGCCCAAATTTGGGACACAGCTGGACAGGAGCGCTACAGAGCCATCACCTCAGCGTGAGTGTGTGGTTTTCTTTGTGTTTGTGTGTAAGCTAGATTATAGTCATGCAAATATTGTTCCGTAAAAAAGATGGTGGAGTCATATAAACTCTTATCTGTTTTTGCTCTGCCGTGACCAGGTACTACCGGGGGGCTGTTGGAGCTCTCCTAGTTTACGACATCGCCAAGCACCTGACATATGAGAACGTGGAACGCTGGCTGAAGGAGCTGCGGGATCACGCCGACAACAACATCGTCATCATGCTGGTTGGCAACAAGAGTGACCTGCGCCACCTCAGGGCAGTGCCCACTGATGAGGCTCGAGCCTTTGCAGGTATGACTGTCTGTTGCCACTGGGGAGACAGCACTGGACTGTGGGAATAATGAAGATTAAAACAATTTTTAGTCTACGTTCGTCTTATGGTCTGTAAAATATCTGAATTTGTAGATGTTTGAAATGCATCTTACCTCTCTTTTTACCTCAGAAAAGAACACTCTCTCGTTTATTGAGACATCGGCATTGGACTCCACAAATGTAGAAGAAGCATTCAAGAATATTTTAACAGGTAGGAAGACCAAGACACAGACACACTATACAATCTGGGCCATATACAGTCTTTTGGGTGTAATGTGATTTGCGAGCCCCTCCCCCCACCTTTTGTTGTCACTTCATCTGCCAATCATTTATAAAATAGTGTCATCAGTAGTAGTAGTAATAATAATCAAATCAGAGTTCAGAAGCATTCACTCCCCTAGGGATCTGCTGTCACCACCAGGATTCATGCCTTTTCTACACTATTCATACAATGTTATGATAAAGTTGTACAATCAGTATATATATATTTTTTTCCTTCTGCAGAAATCTACCGTATTGTATCACAGAAGCAGATCGCAGACAGATCTGCACATGATGAGTCTCCAGGCAACAATGTAGTGGACATCAGCGTCCCCCCCACCACCGACGGGCAGAAAGGCAACAAACTCCAGTGCTGCCAAAGCCTGTGACACTCATCAATCCTGTGACACTGTGACACACCACTACCCCCTTTCCTCCTCCTTCCTCCCTCTTCCACTCCTGCACACCTATCTTGACTTCCTTCATGTTGCCTACCAACTTTTTGTTCCCATAGCACTGCTCACGGCCAATGCCCTCCTCACTCTTATTTCTTTTCTTCCTTCCTTGTTTGTACATTTGAACTCACTTGTGCTCTTCTCTTCTGCCATGAAAGAAAACTTTAAAAAGCCTTTATGTCACTTGGTTAGTCAAGTCATTAATGGAGTCAATGTGAAGGTTCCTGCAATGTAGGACCAAGGCAGTTGTTGCTGTCTGAAAGATATCTGTGAAATTGATTGAACTCTACTGAAATGTGGTCATGTGAAGGGTGGAACATTTCAAAGGCTACCACTAGATGGTGCTGTGTAAATAAAACACTGGGCAGTTACTCCACCTGGTGAAGCAGTATTATTGCATATATGCATTTGAAAGTGTAGTTCTTCTTACTTTCTTCTTGCAACAATTAGGTTACCATGCCAAAAATGCCCTCATTGTGTATTTATTCATATATGATTGGCTTAAGTTGTCATTATTTACTTTCAATTTAAGCACTGTAAAAATTTACAATAAACTCCTTGACAAAAGCAGTGTGTTAGATTCTTAAATCCCTGGTGGAAAGGTGTGGTGGGGCTTGGCTCAGCTGGGGCTGGTTTCCACAGAAGCATCTGGTTGGTAACCAAATCTGATAGGTAAAATAGGTTTCACATCTGTTTTGTGGTAGCACTTCTGCAGAGGGTGTACATGTTTGCAGTAGAGGGGAAACTAAATGAGTGGGGTTTTACTGTTTTAAAAAAAGCTATTATTTTGATCACTGTTTTTGTTTGAGAAATTGTCCGCAGCCAAGTGTTAGCACTTTATTGGCCACGCTAGTTTAAATCAATGGAGTATGAACACATTTCTCTTGAACACTCTTATCATTTCAAATGGATTTTACTTATTTACTATTCTCACCACATTCCCATTACTTAATTCTTAATATTACTACAGCTATGGAATTAGGTGGAGAGTTGCTTTCCAGAATAAAATAAAACCTGAAATTCAATATCTGAAACAAAGGACCCAGTCTGGAAAGTTCACAGTTTTGCCAACCAAACATTTCAGGTTTCTACTATACTTGAGTACCATCATGTGTTTAAAATGTGTGCTATTAATCACTTTGTAAGAGTAGGTATCACTTTTTTATCATCACATTGACATCACATTTTGGAAGAAAGTGCTTCACCTGAAATGGGTTTTAAACAACAGGATTGGCTTCTGAAACTTCTTAACATTCCCCTCAACTGTACCATTAATCCAAAGGATAACTCTTTGCCAACTTGTGCTACCCATATTTCCACAACATGCACCCCCAGCAAGTTTTTACATTCTCTCTGGGGCATCTCATCCATGCTGAGCAGCAGAGACTTGTCCCATTAGAGCTGACCCAGTGGGGTCACCTTTGCTAATGCAGCATATGGACAAAATAAATACCAGTGTTTTTTTCTTCTAATTAAGCCTCTTATGTTTGCCCAATGCAGTGGATGGGATGTGGAGATTCTCAAAACTTTCCACACCCACTCAGTAGCAAACTATTGACAGGGATTTGATGCCAAATGTGCCCCTCCTTGTCTGCATTGCATCAGTTGTTTGCTTCAGCTTTGCTCTAATGGGTATGTAGAGCCGTGGTCAAAAACAGACTTAAGATAATGAAGCTTCATCCTAGCTGGTGTAAGAGGATGATCCTTGAACGGCTACATTTTAAGATTCACACAGCCTAAATGAGTTATTGAGTATTTGCAATAATCTCACACACAAAAAAAAATCATGATTCTGCAGAAGAATAGAGAAGAGGCAGTCATAGATAGTGATTATCGTTAAGCTATCTAAGCAAAACAATAACGACTCATTCAATGTTCACCCATACTTAATCCTCATTTTTTTTATTTGCTTTGCAAACTTTTCTTGGCTGATTTGCAGGTACCTTTGTAGGTATTTTGGTGAAGACATCTTTTTTCCACTGCACAACATAAACATAGTATTTAAAAACATGAATGATGAGTAATTGCAAACATAAGTTACAAATGATATACATTTACATATCCACCCCAAAGAGAGTGGTAAAATTCAAAGATTGAAAAGCAAAAACACATCTACATACATTTGTGTAAAAAAAAAAAAGCAAGTTCCTTTCTGGATTTGACCTGTGGAAGCTATATAAAGAAACTATCCCTACTACATTATGGTCAAAGTGCCATGATGCGTAAAAAGAAATATTTAATGCTTCTTTGGAGATAAGAGGACCTGTTTTTCATCGCTTTAATAACACTGAAATGAGTAAGCAGATCTGTAGCCCATAGGAAACGTGTTGCATATTTTGTAGGCAACTTGTACAGACTTCCAATGCGCAAGAAAAAACTCATTTTCTAGCTTTCTTGGCCTGCAAGAGTCAAACACCTTTCCATAGTCCTTACTATACAATCCATCTCTTATATTAGCTTACAAATTCCATTGTTCTTTGTAAAGTTTACTGTAAGCAAGAAAACGGCACACCAACTGGGCACATTGTTTCAATGAAGTGTCCCAACAGATCCCAATACCTCTTGGGGTAAAGGCTAGCTAATGACAAACAGTAAACACATGGTTGGCCCAATGACTCATAGGTTTGCAATGCAGACAAGCCCTATGGATACATCTCAGTGTTGCAGCGTTTTGTCATCCTGCTTTTTAAAATTGATCTCAGAACAAATGATTAGTGAAAGCAATATGTGGAATAACCCACCAGGAGCTAATTGTACCCGTCTAGCTAGTGTAGACAAGGAGAGGGGGTAAGAGGAAACCAGGGCAAGGAATTAACTTTTTCATTCACTGGTCACAGTAGCTGATGGGTCCAATAATTAACTATCCATTTCCATATTTTCACTTGTCACACACATAGAACAAAATCTAAAAACGACAGCTGTTCACCTGCAAAAAAAATGACCACCATATGGATGGTGTTAATTTCCCACCCTCAAGCGGACTACTGAGATGCATCCTGTCTCTATGACCAAGCGCATCACAGCCCAAGGAGCCACATACTGACATAGAAGATAATGACCAACTTCCTCATACTTAGTTTGCGTATTAATACTATTGCACAACTTTTATCTAGTCTAAAAACGCAGGATTCCACAGGATTCATTTAGAGTGACAATCAACACTTTGTGGAACGAGGGGAAAATCATTTTTGTTGATACCTCACTGACAGCTGACAGCCAAACGTTACTGAACTGGTGTGGTTTGTCTACTAATAAATGCCTTACTTTTTTCCACTTGGAAAAACACCTTTTTGCTTAAGACACAGGTAAGCACAGTATCATCAACACAACTCCTACTTCGTGGCTAGAAGCGTGTATCAGGTTTGTAACGCCATGCTAACCACATGCTAACCACAACACACCAACATAGGAAAAACCTTGGGCCTATTAATCTACAAATAAGTAAAATATTGTTCAAGCATGATTGCAATAAAATAAAACATATGAAACATAAAAGTCATTAATCAGAACAGTGTGCATACAATGCCACCCTTTGGCCTCTGTACACTGTAGGTAAGAGTTCCCTACTTCATATATGTGTTTACACTAAATCAATATTGAATGTCTAGGAGAAATGGACCCATTAAGTTTGACATCTAGTAGAAAACTACAATGAACAGCACATAGGAACAACAAAGGTCCGAATGGTCACCCATAAATGGAAATGAAAAAGTGTCACAAAAACAAAGTGCCGCCTCTCAAAGGACTAGAGAGGAACCCAGTAAAATTGCTTGCAATATTTACCAAGGAAATAAAGCTGTTTAAAAAAAAAGCGAAAAAACCCAAAACGACAACATAGCCTTTTGACAAATTTGGCCTTGGTGGAGCTTTTTGCATATGTGTCCACCATTAAACTCATTGTTGGTGGGTTAGGTTCATAATAAATTGGCAAGAACACCATACACCAGCAATGAAATAATCTGAACCCATCTTGTCTCCTTCTTAGAAATATTTGACAATGACCTGACTGGAAAAAGCTGTATGATGGAATCAGACAGAGCTGGCTTGGATTTGTTTTTCTACATAGAGAAGACAGACGTTAAAAGAAGGTAATGTGTATATCAAAATAGGTGCAACTGCTACTACAAAATCTGGACTCTGGTATCACACACACACACACACACACACGCACACACACATGAAAGAATGTTTTCTTTCAAATAAAAATGCTATGATTATGTACTTCATTAAAAGTATGCTTTCACTACAATGTATCGGCGCCATTTTTGATGGTACTTTCGATTGATCTATATACAGATAGATCTGCTTCTTAAGTGCTAATAATACAAGAACCTCTATGAGGATACTGCTGAACTCTACTTCAGTGGGAATAGTAAATCCGTTCATTCTTTGTTGGTTTTAAAAAACAAACGCTTTTACAATATACTCACAGTTAAAAAAACAAAAAAACAAAAAAACTTTCCTTTCCAAGAGTTTTTAACAGTGCATGCATGCAAAACTGTGCGTGTTGGTTGAGGTCTCTTCACGTACTGTGAGGGCCACAGTGTCCACAGTGTTTTATTGCACAATCTCTGGCTTTACAAATGATGCACCTACATCCCTTCTTGGATGAGAGACAGAAAGATCAAAAGGCAGAAGAACAAAACCTTTGATGGCATAAATGAAATTGAAGTTTTTATCTCTCAGACTGCATACTGGCATCTAGCTTGAGAAATGGAGATGAAAGCGCTAAGCTTCTCATTGTTCCTTAACAGATTAATGTGGTGTGGACCACCGACTACTGAGGGGATATTTGAAGCAATGGAGAACGATCAGGAGAAACTTTCACAGTCCACCAAACACTTCAGAGTTTGGTCATCCTTTTTACTATTATTGTCATCTAGTATTTTCATCATCACTGCCATGATGAAGAGACTGTTCCCACGTCTCTGGACATTTCCATGTGCCGTTCCATCCATCTGCACCTTTGCATAAGCTTGGTAAAAGCCATAGTAAGAGGCTACACAGTTAGACTCCATTGAAATCTGCTAATTTCTGCACCCATAGGCTGCCATTAGTGGAGAGGTAAGAAAAGATGGGATGTGGAAAAAAACATAAATGCTGATGGGATCAGAAATAAAAAAGGAAACACAAGCGCTTCTTTAAAGTCTAGTTGGCAGGCATGATGAATCAAGAATCAGCCTCCACATATTAATGATACCATTATCATCCACTTCCTCCACCGTCTCTATCTGATTTCATACTATACTCTCGTCTGCAGACTTCTTCATCAGTTTGGTGGATAGCAAGGAATGCTGGGTAGAGTGAGCCCCCTTGGTGTCGGGAATGAGCAGACGTACTTTCTGATTTGTTCTTCTCCATTCAGAGTATAGCTGACAGTGGTAGCGGAAAGATACCTGTACAGAAAACCGAGGAAGAGGAGAGGAGGTTAAACTAAATGCAAACACATTTCAAGCTGGTTAATATGAGGCTAACAAGCACAAAGACCACTTCTGTCTTTTTGACGTCAGGGCATAAGGAAACCTATCAGACACAGGGTTCAAAACTGCTTTAAATAAATGTTTTCACTTGAAAATGGCTGCAGTGCAGTGTTTGAGATTCTTTTTATTTTTTTACCAGGGTCCAGAGGACGTAGATAGTGAAGAGGGCGATGGTGAGGGCAATGAGGCCGACGGCCTCCAGCCGACTCTTCAGCTGAAGATGGTCCTGAGCCCCCCTCAGACACAGCCAGCCTGAAATGGCTGCTAGGGGTGTAATGAACAGGAAACACACCATGTCACAGAACAGCGTCCTCTTCTCGTTGCGAGGGCCAGGGTCCCGCAGCCACTGTGGAAGAGGAAGAGGGAGACAGAGCAACGGACAAGGGAAGATATACAAAGTTGATAGTGGAGGAAGGGAGAGATTAGAGAAGGAAAAAGAGAGGCATACAATCAAGGGAGAGGTAGAAAAAAGGTGGGAGAAAGGGAGCAACATACAATCAGGATAATCAAAAGGAGAGCTTTGATTTTTGCTATGATTTTTAAGTAAGGTAAGTAAGTAAGGCGCTCCTCTGAGAATAAGCAAGCAAGCAGAAAGAGATGAAGACAAACAGCATGAAAACCTCTTACACATTTGAAAAAGCTGTTCTAATTCTCTCACACACACACACACACACACACACACACACACACACACACACACACACACACACACACACACACACACACACACACACACACACACACACACACACACACACACACACACACACACACACACACACACACACACACACACACACACACACACACACACACACCAAGTAGACTAAAAGGCAAGCAAAAAGAAATGTGCAGACAAGGCAAAGGGGCATTGACCTTTGTTACCTCTGTGAGGGGCCTGGGCCGGCGCTCGATGGTGAACTCTGTGTGACAGAGCTCACAGTAGCTGGTGTTGGAGGACGAGAGCCACTTCTCCAAGCAGCTCTTGTGCACCGTGCCCAGGGTGCCTGTGCAGTCACATGGGGACAGCAGACCTTCACCATTGCCTCCTTCATGGCAAATACGGCAGATGGGACCATCACTGAGACAAAGACACAGAAACAACTTTTATAGCAAAGTACATTCATGGTATTGTGCATGTAACTGCACTTGCCCCGCACTTCATTTCTGTTCAAGTTAACTTTCCCAACACACACACACACACACACACACACACACAGCAACCAGTCTCTTCTCTGAGAGAGACATGCACACATTGTGTGCCAGTACTATTGACATAACGATACCTGGATGTAAAAGCCATGGAACGTGAGCAACTTTTTCCCCCAAAAGAGGAGAATGGTTAGTCCACTAATTAACCACTAGTTACTAACACTAAGACATTTAGTTAGGAAATGTACTGTCATGGATGCACTCATCTTTGTCAGTATTTGTATTTATTCAGATTGTTGGAAAGCCTAGAGGGACAGTAGGGTAGACACAGGAGAGTAAGTTCTGTCAGGATTCAATCCTAGGGGGGTCATGTGTTGCTCCAGAGGCAGCAGACTTAACCACTCAACTATCTCTAGGCACCACATGAGCAACGTTTTGAGACACTGGAGATGGGCAATATTGCCCAAAGCAGAGATAAGAAATGGTAAGTGGGGGGTTCATGAAAAAAATACCAGCCTACTACTGAGTTTAGGTCATGACAAAATGTTAAATCTAAATTGCCTCCAAATGTTTCTCATGTATCACATAGGTTAAGATGCTTAAAATGCTAATTATTTCTCCTCATTCTGCACACTGCTATAGAATATTGAATGTATCTACAGTGAGTCTACTGTCCATAGTAACTCTGTGCCTTGCACTTCAGGAGAGGTCTAGTTGTCTTTGTACCATGCGTGTCGGTATACTTGTCAATATGTCACCAAGTCATAATCCTGTACATTAACTGTATATGACAATTAAAGAGAATCTGCTTCTATCAGATATGACAGACAGCCTGCAATGCAGCAAAGATCAGAGTAGGCCTGTAGGCCTGCTGTAGGCCTAACCTAAACCCTAAACAAAATCATTCTTTCTCAAGTTCCAGCGTTTTTTTTTAAATACAATTTACAATTCAAAATTAAATATTTTTTCAAACCTCACTTCTTGAATAATCCAAATCAAGATTTGGGTTGTTGTTTAATATGATGTATGCTGCCTAGTCCCTATCAACGATGTGAAATGACAAGGGGCCCATGTGTATATTGTAACTGAACCATATTCTTTCCATAATTCCCCAGTTTTCACAACTTTAAAATTGCCGGATTATTTTCCCCATACATTTCAAGAGCTTTGTAGGACTCCTGAGATTCAGACATCTGTCCAGAGAAGATCCAGTCTTACCTCTGTGTGCCCAGGGGTTTGAGGACAGTGGACAGCAGCCTCCCGTCTTTGGCTGTGACCTGGGTGACATACTGGGCCTGGCACCCATCACCGCCTGCTTCCTCCACACTTTTAGACAGGGCCGCGTTGCCAGCACAGTCACACAGTGAGCCGGGCAGGTGGCAACACTCCCCTGTCGTCATGGTTACACCGTCCAGTGACTGACTGCAGGGGTGGGGTTGAAAGTGTGGACCAAGGGCGAGGGATGAATGGGGGAGCAGAAAGTACAAACTCTGCTCTCCCACAGGTTGGAATGGATACGCCCAACTAACAGAGAGAGGGAGAGAAAGTGAGAGAATAAATGGATTTAGCAGAGAAAGAGTATATTAGGCCTAACAGAAATGATACACTAAATTAAGAAACAGTCTGAGGCAATCATGCATTGACATACTGCCTCAAAAATAATGACAATAACTGAGGCCTGAAACTGAAACCTGTAGAATTATTTACAAAGACCTCTTGTCATTTATGAGAAAGCTGTCTGTTTAATGCTTTGTGATAAAAGCTAAGGCGATCTATGTGTAGAATTAGGCTACTTAGAAGGAAGATTTGTCATTTATGAGAAAGCTGTGCGTTTGGAGGCGAGCCAATTGGCCCTAAAGCTGCTGCTCATCTATTCTAAAAACAACTCTGATCTTCAGATCCACGGATGATGCTGTCTCCCAGGTACTGCACACCACACTCACTCATCTGGACAGCTGGAAGGGGGGCTATGTGAGACTGCTGTTCATTGACTATAGTTCAGCTTTCAACACCATAGTCCCCACCAGACTGGCTGGAAAGCTGATTGAGCTGGGACTGAACACCCCCCTGTGTGCCTGGATCCTGGACTTCCTGACCGCCAGACCTCAGGTGGTCAGGGTGGGTAGACACACCTCCAACCCCCTCACCCTGAACACAGGATCCCCCCAGGGTTGCGTCCTCAGCCCCCTTTTGTACTCCCTGTACACACATGACTGTGTGGCCAGGTTCAGCTCCAACTCCATCGTGAAGTTTGCGGATGACACAGTGGTGGTGGGCCTGATCTCGGACAACGACGAGAAGGCCTATCTGGAGGAAGTTGCCGATCTGTCACTCTGGTGTCAGGACATCAGCCTCCTCCTGAATGTCACCAAAACCAAGGAGCTGATTGTAGACTTTAGGAGGGCACAACAACAGAGGACGTACTCACCATTGGGGATAAATGGGACTACTGTGGAGAGGGTGAGCAGGTATAAATACCTGGGAGTCCACATCTCCGAGGATCTCTTACATGGACTTCATACACGGACATTCTGGTGAGGAAGGCGAGGCAGCGCCTTTACCACCTCAGACAGCTGAGGAAATTCAAGGTCTCCCGGAGGATCCTTCTGTCCTTCTACTCTGGGGCTGTAGAGAGCATCCTGACAGGAAGCATCACTGCCTGGTTTGGCAACAGCTCCGCTCAGGACAGGAAGGCTCTGCAGAGAGTATTGGAACTACACTCCCCACCCTGCAGGACTTGTACACCAGGAGGTGCAGAACCAGAGCCTGCAGGATCATGAAGGATCCTCACCACCCCAACAACGGACTGTTTCAGCTGCTGCGGTCAGGCAAGCGCCTCCGTAGTCACGCTGCTAAAACAGAGAGACTGAGACGGAGTTTCTTTCCTCAGGCCATCAGGACTGTGAACTCTGACCTCACCAGGGCCCCCACCAAGACCCTCACACTGCCCCTCTTATACACACGCACACACACACACACTTAGGTAACGACTACACATAGTTTATAAAAGCTCATTACATTCACACGATTTCCCCCATCAACCTCTTATCTTATATTTTATAATTCACTTCAAAAGTGCTCTTACTGTATATATTGTGTTGTTTTATATAAGAGCTCTAACTGTAAATATTGTAATTTTATTTTATTTTTTCTTCATGCTGTAAATAGTGTTGGTTTTCTACTGTTAAATACTATGTATACTGCCCTTTGCACATTCCCGTGAGCACTTCCACTTTTCATTTCACTGCATGTATGTGTATGTGACGAATAAACCTCTTGAATCTTCAGTGGCGATGTGCAGCAGAGCACACCAGACTGATAAACAGCTGTCTCCCCTCAGATAACCCTTCATCGAGATAATATACAGCTGAAGTTGCCACAGCCCATATCTCACTTTTTGTCTTGCTCTCAACACATTTGGGCTACTCCTTCCAGCAACAATTCTATTAAAAATAGACTGAAATGTTTTAATTTGGCAAAATGCAGTAGTTCCAGTTAACGTGATTAAATAACACAGGACAAACTCTTCACACAAACTGTATGTTGACTCGTGTGTTTGTGTTACAGTTTTTAAAAGGGGTGTTAACGTTGCTGCTTTATTCTTTATTGCCATGTTTCGCGAGTCGACGATATCGACATTACAACGACGGTGATCAAATACAATGAGTAACGTTACATTTAAGTGCCTTTATTGACAAACAGCATGTGAGAATCATAGTAGAGTATTAAATCACGGCAAACAGATCGAAACACTGTCAGGTACCATCTGAAGGACGGACCTATGCCATGGTCAATTCCATTAACGCTGTAGCCAGCTGTTATGGCTTTTGACTTCGGCTATTGTCTGGAGCGGAAAGAGGTGTATGTCAATACAATATTACACTAACCGCACGACCGCTACTGGGTTTCAAGTTAAATTGCGTGGATAGGTAAAATAACTATAATATGGCATTGTGCAAAACATTGATCGTGACTGTCCAGGTTCTTTCCAATAACCGTTTAGTGGATTATCCTTGTCCAGCAAATAGACGTGGTTAATACGTGCCATTGCTCGTCACAGCTGTGTTGTTAGCTAGCTAACAATCGCTAGCGTGCTAGCCGACCGAGTAGATTAAAACGATTCAAATGTGGTCGACTCACCTCGTGTTTCTTTTATTTCTTCATTTTATTAGATGTATCTGTGTGAATGAATACCATTGGTCCAAACAAAAGTGTCCTACTACGCTAACACGCTACTGTTCACCCCTGTGCTAGCTCACTACACATTGGCTAGCTTACTCTCAGCTGACAACACAAGAACAGGCGAGGTTTCCGCTTTGCCCCGGACTCAGCAGAGGGCTTTAAAAATACCCCGGAGGGTCATCGGCTGTGTCACCAGAGGGAATGGGCATCGGAGTAAGATCACAACCCTGACTAGTCACTGTATTGGGGCTAATGGCATGCTCACCGAAAACATCACATACGCAACATAGACAGTGAAATGATCATTACAACAAAAAAACAGTACAACCCTTATGGAATATAATTCAAACCACTCAATTTTCCCAATGAGTCTCATTTATGCAATTTCATCAAATTAAAGAACCCCCACACATTGTTTGGCCACGCAAATATCCACATGACATTTTACTGTAGTGTTAGGCTTTGCAGGTCTACAGATGGATTGCACGTATAGTGAATTGAATATTCCTTCATTATGTCATATGGCTAAATAACAATGCGTAACTATCAACTTTACCCTGAAAAGAAATGCTGCGACCATGCTGTGATGTGCAACATCTGCAAAGTTTTAAATGAGAATTACGTGAAAATGTTACTCACACATGTTAAATGTTTATGTTGCAATAATCAAAAGCATGAAGAAAATAATATTGAGACACAGATTACCCAATGCTGATTATATCCTAAATGTAGAAATGTGTTGTTTTATTTTGGATGCTCTCAAATTGCATTAGCCTGGTTTCATCTTGAGGGAAAGTGCTGAGCCATAACATGCAGGTTTGCAAAGGTAGTCTGTCAAGTGGGGTTGAATATACCTTGGGCCTGCATGCACTTTGTGTATAAATGTCTTCCACTGATAGGCTATCATTAGTTGCCACACACACATTGGGCTTAGGTTAAACCACAGGAACTAATACAGCATTAACTTATGTTTTTGGGAGACTAGTATACCTAAGAAGTCTGTTTGCCAAATGGTGATGTGGATTAGGTTTATTTATGCTTCAGTGTTTCTTTATGTGATGCGAAGGCAGCAAAACTGATATTAGTTTGGAATTTTTGAACTGGGAAATGTCACAAGACATTGTGTATAGTATGAATCATACAAAAAGGCATTTCTACCAAATGGGACGTAAGGCATTTCAGCCAAACATAAACAATTGGCATTTCTGCTCCACAATTCCAATAACTGAATTGACAATTGTTTATGTGGCTGGACTTTAAAGTGTTAAGCGAAGTGCATTTTCCATTCTAAAATGTTCTTCTCTTCCATGTATTCTTTGCATTCCCCTTGACAGATTAGAATCACAGTAAGAGGAGCTTGGGTACATGAGAGGAAACCGTTCTTTAAGGAGCAAAAGCACCCAACAAAGGGTGCTCCTTAACTAACACCTTATCCTTTACATGATACAGATGTTGAGAGTTAATCTACAATAGTTAGGT
Source organism: Hoplostethus mediterraneus (assembly GCA_034670385.1). Lineage (NCBI taxonomy): Eukaryota > Metazoa > Chordata > Actinopteri > Trachichthyiformes > Trachichthyidae > Hoplostethus > Hoplostethus mediterraneus. The sequence goes on from JAXDDW010000008.1 coordinate 10,171,718, forward strand.
GATATGTTCCACTGAAATTACTGGACATAAGTGCAGAAATTACATATTTTCATTTTTAGACAGCCTACTAAAAGCAGTCATGGCCTGAGCCAACTCGAGAGGAACTAGCCACTAGGCATGTTCCAGGTGGACACTCAGGATTTCTTACTACATCACAATTAATCATAAACATTGCTATATTGTATGGTGCATTTTTGCCAATAACTTGTGTTGGTTTGCCAGATCTAGCAACAATCTGCAATCTAGGCAGCCTGGAACATTCCTCAGTGAACCCAAGACTGACATTGATTGCATTTATCTCCTTTGGTATCTCTGTGCACTAAGCTTAACATTTTTTTAAAATCTATTTAGTTTGTTTCACACCTGTCCATATAAAGTCAGGCAGATACCTGGCCCATGGTCATTTCACACCACACAGGGCTCAGAGAGGAAAAATAAAAAGGCAACCAGAAGCTCTAGACTAAAGGGTGCACATCAATACTCCAAAGATCCCTTCTTCCCTCGTCTCCTCTTCTTCACCCATCTCTATAACAGGCCGAATTAGATCAACCAGAAATGAAATTAGGATCCCACGGTAGCACAATATGCCACTAGTCACCATTCGTGCAGGTGGAGAAAAGGAGACAAACAGAAACCACTTAGAGCACTGAGACACAGCCCAACTGATCCCTCACCATTCCTTCAATAGGAGCGGGTCACATGATCAGGGCCATAGAGGCTAGTCAATTAAAAAGAAAACCTGATTGACTATTGCTTAGTGATCAGCCCCATAATAGCTTAGCTCGTTCTCCCTCCCTAGGCTATTATGAGGCTGCTATTAAAGTTACACAGATAAAAGGTTCTTCTGAGATTAGAGCAAAGACAAACAAAGCAAAAAACAAGAAAAAGGAATGTCAATTACAAGAGTCTTGGTGTCTGATAGACTTCTAAACACATGGAGGTATAAAGACTGCAGCAGCATGACACTTGGAGTGAAGCAGGGATGAAGAGAGGAGAGCTTGGGGGAAGTAAAAGAGGGCAAGTAAAGATGAGTGTCACAGGCTTTGGCAGCACTGGAGTTTGTTGCCTTTCTGCCCATCAGAGGTGGGGGGGACGCTGATGTCCACTACATTGTTGCCTGGAGACTCATCATGTGCAGATCTGTCTGCTATCTGCTTCTGTGATACAATACGGTAGATTTCTGTGGGAGAAAAAAATAATGTTTTGTTAAACTTCACCTAAAGTTACATTAACTCCGATTTACAGTATCCTCTGCAATGTATTTCACAATTTTTCACTTTTTTTTCACCTGTCAGAATATTCTTGAATGCTTCTTCTACATTAGTGGAGTCCAAGGCTGATGTTTCAATAAATGAAACAGTGTTTTTTTCTGAGACAGAGAAAGAGACACAAGGTGGATTTTAAACATTTTAGCAGTTTCAAAATTGTTTTAATCTTCATTATTCCCACAGTCCAGTGCTGTCTCCCCAGTGGCAACAGACAGTCGTACCTGCAAAGGCTCGAGCCTCATCAGTGGGCACTGCCCTGAGGTGGCGCAGGTCACTCTTGTTGCCAACCAGCATGATGACGATGTTGTTGTCGGCGTGATCCCGCAGCTCCTTCAGCCAGCGTTCCACGTTCTCATATGTCAGGTGCTTGGCGATGTCGTAAACTAGGAGAGCTCCAACAGCCCCCCGGTAGTACCTGGTCACGGCAGAGCAAAAACAGATAAGAGTTTATATGACTCCACCATCTTTTTTATGGAACAATATTTGCATGAATGTAATCTAGCTTACACACAAACACAAAGAAAACCACACACTCACGCTGAGGTGATGGCTCTGTAGCGCTCCTGTCCAGCTGTGTCCCAAATTTGGGCCTTTATCGTCTTGCCGTCCACCTGGATGCTGCGGGTGGCAAACTCCACACCGATGGTGCTTTTACTCTCCAGGTTGAACTCATTTCTTGTGAAACGGGACAGCAGGTTACTCTTCCCCACTCCAGAGTCTCCTATTAGTACAACTAGAACCAAAACACACGACACAACAAACATTAAAACAAAAGACAGACTTCCTGGGTCAGTCTTTAACAAATTAGAAGAGATGAGTAGTGTGAAGTGATGATGATGATGCTGCTTAGGGTGTCATTTGAGAGAGAGAATTAAAAATAGCATAGCGCTATGTAAAGCTAAAGTGAAATATCTGTATCTGAATTTAACTATCCTAAACACCCTTTCCCAACTCATCATCAGGCTATGACTAGTGTTAGAATCGTAAAGATAATTTGGTCACCCCACTTGGCTGATCATGGACACAAGATACAGTTTTGTCAACAACAGCCAGGTTCGTTGCAAGGAGTTGTCAACAAGTTAATGTTTGCCAACTAAATAGTCATTCAACTCAACTAGATGTGTTTTAGCTCGACCAGCACATCTTGGACAACTGAGCTTGCAGTGGTGAAGAAACCTAGCTAGCTCGTCTCAGCTGAATGTTGTTCACGAAGCCAGATTGCTATCGTGTTAGCTGCCTAACGTTACTTATTTATCTAGTTCACCAAATGGCACCATTGCACCTACTAGTTAGTCAGTTAACCAAAAAGTGAAAACCCATGAGTTTTAAGCCTACACTACTCAATATGGAAAGCTGTACCGTTAATATTATATAGGCTAATGTTACTCATTACAGCTAGCTAGTTAGCCAGTTAGCAAATTAGACAGCTATCGTGTTAACGTTAGCTACCAGGAGAGCTAGCCTCGTTAGCTTTAGAGGACTTCCTCACTCCCTACTGCTGTCACCGAACTTTAACTAGCAAGTTCATTCTGTCACTGCTCCGCCGTCAAAGTAGGTCTCACCTTTGAACAAATAGTCGTATTCGTCATCTCGAGTTCCCATTTTAACGGACTATTTTTTTCTACTTTCAAAGTACTTCCAAAAAAAACAACGGTTCTCCCCTCTCCTATCTAGAGCCACCGGCTAGGAACAGCCTTCAAGCAAAGAAATGAGCACGTGAGCTGAGGGACAACTGCTTCGACCAATTGGAAATGTCTTCATATTGACTGACAACCAAATTGATGAATCAGTTGCTTCTTAAAATAATACCGATCAATCTGTATGGCTAACCAAGAATACTGCACTTCCCACTTTCTTATGGCAAAGCGATCAAATAAACATGTTCCCCAAACGTGATGATGCTCTATTTTTTGAGGATTGAGCAACATCCCAATGACTTTACAGACTGAGTATGCAGACTGTTTCACATATGCTCATCGAAAGGAGAGATCAGGATAAAGATACCAAATATTTATTTGAAGCACCATTTTAACAGCAATACACACATTTTATGTGGACTATAAAATATCCTATATTGGTCTTATGACAGATGGAGGAGTCCCATAACGTTCCTCTGGAACTCCACTGCAGGAGACAGAAAGAAAATTGTAATTAAGATCTTCAATAACTTTACATTAAAGCCGATATCCTGTCTCAGAGACAAATGAGGACATGTGTCCTAATTGGAACTGGTCTACATCTTTTAAGAGAACCATAAAAAGGCCTATATGAAAATATACAAACATAACATGGTAGGCTATAATTGCTATTCATTGGCCTTAACAATGCACAATCACCCCACTGGTAATTAAGCAGGTTATTATCTAAATAATGTGCCATTGTTATTTTGCATTCCACTGAATTCCGTTGTTGGTAATAACCTCTTCTTTCAGCTACGTACACACGTACACATGTTCTGGTTATCTTGTATGATTGGAGGTCCCTCAGACTCTCCTGGACTGTTGCTAAATGTTGCATGCATTCAGTATCCTTCAGTTTATGGAAGGTAGCTGGACTCCAGATTCCTCACCTGGTGTGCTGCTTGTCTGTGAAGAAGTAAGATGAGATGGGCCATTACTATTAATTGCCTAAATGCCAATACTATCAAACTATATTACATACCACTTTTATATTTAAGTCCTGCACCAGTGAGCCCCACAACCACTATCAAGAGGCCATTACCAAGAACTGTTGTTTCATCATTTATCAAAAACGAATGCAAATTGTAGTCAAATGATATTTCTCAAACAATTCACACTGTGCATACATGTGTAAATATTAACACGTGTATACACAGTGTGAATTATTTTGGTGAAAGACATGAAATATATGGTGTGACAACAGTTTGAGAAAACCTTACCGAATGGTGTGCGAACAAGATATTCCGATATATTTCAATGTCATACGAGCATTTCTCAAATATCTAAACATTTTGATTTGTATCAGTGACACAGTGATGTTCTACTAATGATTACCCTCTATTCTGATTTGGGCAATACTCAAAGATATAGATGTTGAATGTCATTACCTATTCAAGTCTACTTCTCGCTGAGCATAGCAACCTCTTCCCATTTCACAGCTATGGCTGCACTTCAGTAGATCCATCTGTAGGGGGTACTGCACTTCTGCAAGATCTCTCTGCCTCATTCTAAGACGTTCCAGGGCTGTTTCCTTCTCCTGTGTTTGAATTTTAAGCTTCTTGCCTGCAAGAAGGCATGAGAGAAAAAGCTGGTGGGAGGGGTCAACACTGCAAGTATTGGTCTGTTTTAAAATAGTGGTCAAACAACACTTTGCCTGAGGTCCTTGACAGTGTCTTGCAGCTCTTCCTCACACACTGTAGTTCTCTCTAGTTCTTTATTTACCTTTGATTGTACCTCCAATAATCTGGTGTTCAGGACAACCACTGGGAAAGCCAAGACGACATGGTTTTTCTCTTCCACAGACCCGAGGACTTCCTTGACAGCTTTTAGTTTCTCCTGTTCAGCTCTGAGACAATGCTGTATCATCTGGTCCTTTTCTTTGCCAGAGCTTAGTTTCTGCTGCAGGGAATGGGCTTTTTCCTCTGATGTCCTCTGGTTGTGCTTGAGGGAAGCAAATTTTTCTTCTAAAGTGTTCAGGGTCTCCTCCAGTGATGAGATATTCTCCTCTGAAGCATTCAGCATTTGGATCAGCGATTTGACCTTCTCTCCTTAAGCCAGCTCGTTGTTTTGGTGGGCCTGGATTTTGTCCTCCAGATTGCCAATGTTCTGCCTCAGAGACTGGGCGAGCTCCTGCTGGAGAGACTGGAGTTTCATATCAGAGGTCTGCAGGGTCTTCTGCAGACTCTCAGCCTTGTAATTGGTCGCTAGCATACCCTTTGAGTTTCTGCTCCATGGAATACACCATGGGTGGAGATAACATTCTGTTTTTGATATGAAGACTATCCACATAGCAATAGCCCAAGTCCATTATTCATTTGTTTTAATCTTCTACTATCAATCATTTTGTGAGAGAGGGTTGCACTTTTTTCAAATGGATATCTTATTTTTTCACATATGTAAAAGGAATTACACAGTCAACGTTGCAGGAATCTTGTGGTTCTGGCATCCAGAGAGAAGAGAATAGTGGGAAGGGAAGCTAGTGTGTGCAAACTGGTCAGTACCTTATCCTGGCAATGTTTGAGGCTCTGATGCAGTGAGAGCTGGGCACTCTTGTTGTCTTGCTCAACTGAATGGAGGGAAAGATGGAGGCCTTCCACCACGGTCTGGTGTCTGCTCTGGGTGTCTTTCAGCTCTGACTTAAGGGCTTTGTTCTCAGACAGCAGGCACATTCGGTCATTGCAGATCAAATACGCCTGAACTTCTTCCTTCAAACAACAGACAGTGAGTTTACAGGGATTATGACAGTCAATGAATCAATGACTGTTAAAAAGATGTTACCATCAATGCATGCATGAACAAATGCAATTTCAAAGTATGGAGAGTCATATAATCGAATCAAAAGGGCAGTGAATGAAGAGCAATTTTACCTTTACTTTAGATTGGAGGAAGCTATCTAGTTCCGCTCCGTCTACTTGATCATTGAAGTCTCAATTTCATCATTCAGCTGTGTAAGTAAAACACTTTGAGTATCTGGAAGATGAGAGAAAATCAATTTAACAGAAAATAATTTGCAGGTAAAGCAGCATCAACACTCCATGTGACTTACCACTTGGTTGGAGACCATCGCTAAGTGCTACAGATGCAGCACTTGAACATCTGCTATGTCCTGCAGGTGACATTTAGTCTCCAACAGCCTGCAGGTTATACCAAAGGACACAACTAACTACCAAACTAAGATAGATAGATAGATAGATAGATAGATAGATAGATAGATCACTTCGAGCAAATTGGAAACCTAGCTACCTTGGGGTGCAGGTCGTCTCAGTTGTGCATGGTTTAGTCTGTTTGATGTGTTATTTCTTCAAAGAAAGCCCAGCCCTTTCATTCTCAAAGTTTCTCAAACAATGAAAACCTTCTAGGAACTCCGTGACTCCAGAGCTTATAATTCAGATAGTTCGCCTCCATTATCATTGAACCTATGTAATCAACCAGAGTATGGTTATCTTGACCACCCAGGTTCTCCACAGCATTGACTGTTTGAAAACAAAAATGTCGCTCAGCATTTTACTCATCCTCCAATTGGTTCTCCTCATAATAAACTCATCCTCTCACATTAAGATACTTTAGATTAGAAGTGGTACAAAAGCTTGAGACTTTCCCATAGTAGTCAATAAAAATATCACAATATTATTTACACAGACAACAAGTCATAGACATAGAACTGCTTTATTTTGTATTCATTCTGATCGGGTCCAAACACACACACACATACGGCCATCTATTTATCCTCATGTATAAATAGATGAATATACACAGATATACATAAATACACATTTCTGATATGCATATCCATTTTGAAATCATGCTTTGTCTCTGGAAAGGACTCTCCCTATAGGATGAGGGCACACGGCGATTTGAAAACACATACACAACACAGCGGAACAGTCCGGAAGAACCCCTACTGACCTGCATGTACAGTAAAATCGACAGATCGTTCAGTTTCGGATATCTCACAAAGAAACAGCTGCGATTTATAGACTGTCTGCAGCTGCATCTCAATAAACACATTGAAGAATATGATACAAATTATGTAGATTATGTAGATCGCAATCATTTCTTGCTCAGCAGCAAAAAATAAAACCAAATAAAAATAATATTCTCCAATTCAAATGGAAAATATATTTATATATCTTTATATATGTATTTATAATTCTATGTACACATTCTCAGGAGCACAACTATTGGAAAGAAAAATAAATACAACAGCACGAGTGAAAAAAAAGAAAAGAAATGATTACACAAAATGACTACATTTCAAATTTCTCAATAAGGCAATTAAAATGAACTAAAAAGCTAGACTGTACAAAATATTGCTGCTATGGTCTCATGTGATGAACAACAGCAAACTGATACCAACTGGCCACTGCACGTCATGAGAATGATATGATCTCTATTTTACAATGTCTGACATTGATGTGTCTTCCCTTACACACACACACACACACACACACATAGAAACAGACCAACTGAAGCAAACTGTTACTTGTGACCTTAAACAGAAAAAAATTGGAATAAAATCAGTTTGTTGAACCTTAACTTATGTCTTAGTTGAGTCCTATGATATCAGCCACAGAGAGACTACAGTAAACAACACTAATCATATGATGACTGCGATTGACTTCACCTTTACACACTTGATAATCCTAAAATAAATCAGCCTGTGTGAGTAGAATGCCCATCGAAAAACAAAAAAATTACGACTTCTGGAGATAATGTGTGTTATTTGGCCTCTATCACTAGCTCATTTTCAGGTCCTCTTCTTAAGTGCAAACAACATTCAATCCATTTACAAACTGCCATGTGTCTCAGCATGTCAACACTGCAATGTTCTGTGTTCATTCAAATATACTGACAATAGCAACTACATTGACTGCAAATACTACAACTGATGCTCTAAATCTACAAACATTTGAAATGTTGTCAGTCAATGGATTCCTTATTGTGAGGAGGCTGGGGCAACCGCTTGTGGCAAATGTCTACTACCACTGATATGTTGACAATTTTTCCACGATAAAACATCTCTGTGAATAGGTGTCCTTAGAAAATGATTTGTGTGCATCTGTCCAAAGGCAGGGTGACATTGGAAGACATTATAATGATGTGAAAATTACTGTAATGATTGATAATGTCTACTGTATTAGTGTTGCGACTGATGCATCCATTTTGAAGGAGACGTAAGCCTCTGGCGTTTCCATGGTAGTGTACGGGGAAAAATGTGGTAACACTGAATTTACACAATAAACACTTGATGTAAAAACAAACACTATTCAACAAGCCATCTACTGCACTGTTGTTAGGTCATAAAGTACCAGCGATAGTGAAGACCATGATCAAATAACAAACAAACAAAATAAATAGATGTTCACAGTAGTAAAATGGCTAGAAAAAGTGCCCAAATAAAAAAGTAAAAAACAAAGAAAATTACTTGATATAAATAAACACGTTATGAATTAAACAACTTCTGATCACTGAATATATTCACTAATAGAAATGTAAGAGTGGCAGAGACGTCTAGATGTTTTGTTTTGATTGGGCAGACGTATGTTACTACAGCCTCACATGTGTGGCAAACAGACGTGATTATAGCCTTATATGTGTGGCTCCTGTTATTGTTGTGTATGTTTATATTTTATTTGTCAAGGACAGAAGGTGGGGATGGTTGGATATTAGTGATGTCATCACTGGGAGGATTTGTTTCTCCTCTGGTAGCCAGCCACTGTTTTTCTTCAGCTTGTTCAGTTTTTGTATTTGTGTTTAAAATCCAGGTTAGGACTGAGATCTGCTGAGGTCTGGGCGTCAGACCGATGAGTCCTCTTCACTGGGGCGTTCTCCGTTCCTCTCTGGCAGAGAGGAGGGCTTACTGTTACAGAGAGAGAGACACAGAGAGAGAGAGAGGGTGAGAGGGGGCTTACGAGGCGGAGAGTATACATGAATCTACACATTTATTTCCTCAGGGGAACAAGATGCACTGCTGGTTAATGGAAGTACCTGACTATTGGGAGAAGTGAAGGGTATTCATGTAGTACACGTCTATGAGTGATAATAGAGTGAATGGTTCTGATACAGCTCACAGCTTGTGTTCCCAGTGCTCTATGGCACTCTGATTGGTGTGATCTGATTTTTCATATGGGGGTGTGAGAGGGATTTCCCTACATCATATCATCATACAAATACTCTACCTCAAACCTCAAGTTGTAGATGTAGTGTCATACCTTGGATCAGTTAATGGTTTAAAGACGTGTCTTTGAGGAGAAGGAGGAAAACAAAATGAGTAAGAAAACAAAATCAATGGTCGATGACACCTTGTTATCAGTATGATGTATAGGTCAAAGCTGCTGTGGGATGCCTCATTACATTAAGCTTGCCCATCCAGAAGTCACTCATCTATCTAGTGCCTAGCTGCTGTCAGAGCCAAATAACGTAGGTTCCTTTTTACAGGTAAGGGTTTATAATATGACTTAAAATATGACTATGACTGACACACAGGAAGGATATCCCATATCACTTAGCCTACAGCTCTGGCTAGTGTGAGAACCCTGTAATGCAATAAACCTGTGTATGATGTGAAAGTCCATTTAAAGTCTTTAAAGGCATCTGACATGTGACTTTTACCGCTGAAAATCAACACATACACTCTTTAACAAAAAGGATTCAATGTATTAATGCTATTCTTTAGCATTGTACCATAGCAGAACCCTCTTTGGTGCAATAAGAAACCCTTGAGGAATAGACAAAATGATCCAAATCATTAAAAAAGCTTTTTGAGACACAACTGGGTTTTTCATTCTGATTTTCCAATTTGTATTTTGACAAATGAAGTGGGTTCATTGACTCATTGTGGTTCCATACAGATCCACTACCCTAACCAATGAACCCTTGAAGAACAGTAATTTGCTGTGTACCTTCACATCTGGTATCTCTGGATCTGTATATGCTAATTAAAGCTGAAGACTACCGATCTGCAATATTAAATGGTTTAACTACTAAATAAACTTTCATTCACATCTGCCACAAATTGAACCAAACACTGGGAAATGACCTCTGATCACACTGTGCTGTAAAATATCACCCTTCTCTGAGTCTAATTTAAGCAGGACAGCTGTAGCAGCGTGAGCCGTGGGAGTCTGGCCGTGGTGATGCATGAGGCGAGGACGTGTGTAACAGCCTGACGCAGGCTGATAGAGGGAGGCAGTAGTAAATACTGAGCATGATGGAGGGATGCAGGATGGCTGGTGGTGGACCAAATGGTCATACTGGCAGTCAGTGACCATAGCTGGACCACTTATGTATAGTATGTGGTCTGTGGATGGATGGGTTCCTGGACACAGAACTACTTTTGGAGTAGTCATGGACAGATCAGCTTATTCAGTGGACCTGATAAGCATTTGTCCCCGAGCTAAAGTTTGATGTGGAAGCGACAAGCCGTACCATGCTTCCTTCACAGGCGCAGGCAGATAAGCCTTGTAATTCCAGACTGCCTTTAATAAAGAATCACCACCGAACACTGAACAACGTAATCTGGGACTGACTTCATTCCTCGTCCGGGGGAATTTTCCCGTGGTGTGTTTTTTTTTTAGTTCAGTGCTTCTCACTTACTGTCTCACTCTCCCCATCCCCATCCGGCAGGGCCTTAGACTCTGAGCCATAGTGTAGCGGAGAGTACACCCAGGTCCTGTCCTCTGGAGGCTGTTTATACACACCCACCACAGCAGAGGGGTCCAGAGGGACAAAGGAAAGGGCAAGTGGCACACAGAGAGAAGCAGCAGGGGCAGGTAGGAGAAACATACAAAAGCACAGGAGAAGAGAAGACAGGAAATGAAAATTAGAGATGCATAAAGGAGGAAATGTTGCTGAGACACATCAGAAAGTGTGAGCGTGACAGATCATTTAGCTGTAAGTGTGTTAAAATGGATGTGTGAAATTGTATTGGCAGTAAACGGACTTGACTACATATTATGTCTACATAGATGTAAATACTGGCATGTAACTGTATTAGTATTAGCTGTCTTAATCAACACAACATTCACATTATAAAGTAAATATTATGACGAGCCTGATTGAAGCCTGTATGCATCATAGGTTTATTAGTGTTGTGCCCATTTGGACTAGCTCCTAGGAAGCAAAGTGAAGTGGACAGAGTGAGGGATGACTCTATGCATCAGCCACACAGGGAGGAGGAGGAGGAGGAGGAGGAGGAGGAGGAGGAGGAGCAGGAAGAGGAGGTTGCAATGGCAGTGGGTATGGGAAGAAAGCCAGGATGCTAGGACTGCCAACCGACAGAGAAAGCATCCTCAGCCACAGCAGAGCAGGATGTGTTTCCTTTCCAACAAAACAAAAAGCGCTCTTTGCATCATGTCGACGTAGAGAAGCGACTGCGTTGTGTTTTTACTCAACGTCTCTCTAAAAGCTTCCGGTAAATGCTGCGTCGGTGTGGTACCAGCCCTGGTGGTGATGATGACAGAGGCGGAAGCGCCGTGGGTTGATGACACACACACACACACACACACACACACACGGCTATAGAGCTAACACACCATCCACACAACAACCTCTCATGTGGAAAGAGGAAGCCGTGAGCGAGGAAGTAAATGTAAATTTAAAAGAAGATGTAGGTGAGATGAATCAGAGAGTGAAAGAAAGGCAGAAGCTGCTATGGTCTCACCCTCCCACCCCTCTTCTCTCTACTACGGGGTGTGTAGATGTTGTTTGTGATTCAATACAAACAAACCTGTATGTGGGCTGTGCTGACTAAATCACACCAATTATGACAACCTACACAGGCTGCAGTACCACAGGGCAAATGACAGCAGACTGAAAATCTTGTTTCCTCTGAACAGTGTTGTTCTGTTTCAAAATGAACTGAGTCACTACATGTACCGTGAAGGAGGCGGCGAGAGAAGAAAACACACAAGGGATTTGCTACATAACAAGACTACACGATATTGTAACACCATGACAGAGGCAACTTACAAGGTTACTTCCATCTAAATGAAGCAGGGGTCTTACTAAGGTGGTACTAACTACTCCACAGCTAGCCCAGAGCCATTGTCTGGGCTCACTTACAGGGTAGCTGGACTGGATTTTCCTCCTCGGTCGGACAGGAGAGACCACCCAGGTTCTCCCGTCCGGAAACTAACAGGAACAGAAAGAGTGATGGAAAAGTGGAGAGGTGCAGGACATATAGGAAATGGATATGGAAATGGGGGAGGAGAATGAAGAGAGAGGTGGGAAGCAAAAGGTCAGATGGATGGAGAAAAATGAGATGACAGTGACAACATGATGAGAAACACAAAGGACGTGCAGGAAGGTGGAAACACAAACAAAGATTGTTATTCTGAATGTGCATAACCCAACAGGGACACAGTCGACCAGTCGGTGGCGATCAATAGATTCACAAGCCACGTTCTTTCCGATCGCCACCATCCCTCCTTCCCGCTACCCCTCTTTCCATCTCACCACCTTTATTATGACTCATGAGATCAATCACGGGAGAGAAAAAATGAGAGTAGGAAAGGGCAATGAGGAGGAGAATTGGAGAGGAAAGATGGAAGGCCGTGAAGAAAGTTAAAAGATGGAAATTTCAGGAGCAGAGGGAAAGCAGAGGGTGAAAATGATTGAAGAGCAAGTGTAACAAGTGGAGCAGGAAAAGAAAGCAGAGGAACATAAAGGAGAGTAAGAATCGAAAGTGAGCGAGAGTAGACGACGGAGAAATACAACAGATGGGGAGGAGGAGAGAGGTGAAGGAGAGGAGAACAGGAATCATGAAAAGTGAATGTGGAGACTGTGGAGGCTGAATAATTCAGACACAAGCCACTCAGACGAACTTGTGAGGTGAAGACCGCTGCACAGCCATTTCTCCCTCTGTACCGCTGCTGACTTCAGCAATCACTCCAGAGATCAGCTCACAGCTAGACGATGAACTGCTGTTCCCCTGGGGAGTGCTGCAATATCTCAAACTCTGCCATTACCTGGCTTTGGGCTTTCATTCAAACGTATTCCCCCAAACCTTTCTGCCTCTTTTGTCTCTTCATAGTGTTCAAATGGCTTTGATTTTTTTTTTACAGTAACTATTTAACAGTTACTGTAGCCTATATTGTTTTCTGAATAAAATCAGGGTTTTGCCAGGGCAAGTCTGGGTAAGTTACTGCTGCCAAGTCTCAAGTCAAGTCAAATCTCAAGCAGTCAAGTCGCAAATAAGTTAAGTCTCACAGCAGATGAGTTGGAGGTCCTGATTTTTGCGACTTAAATCTGACTCGAGTCTCAAGTCTCCAGCTCCGGCATGTTCACACCAGGCATGTTTGGAGCAGCTTACTCCTTTGGGCAGGTCAGAAAATGCAATTTGAACAATGGTGCACACCAAATAACAGCACCAAGACTACCTAAAAATGTGGGTCTTGGTCTTCTCTCGAGCAAACTATGGTGCGGTTCGTTAGGGATGAGAATGTAATCCGAACCAACAACAGGAAACATCGGCGATATGTTTTCTTAACTTGTATGAACACCGAACATCTGTGACTCTCTACAACGGCGGTTCTCAATTGGTGTTTCAAGCTTTGGAGGGTGGCCAAGAATGCCTTGAGATTTTGCTCAAATGTAAAGAGAATCAACATCAAACACATCTTAATTGAAATGTAAATTAATTCAGTCTACAATCAGTTCCCCCCTCAATGTTGATGCAATTTGCTGTTTGTGCTTTCCTCTTAAATGATCATAATAGGCTTTATGTTACATTTAGAAGCAATCAGTGGAAGGAATTTTGTGTCTGAGGAAAGTATGTTGCGATCCAGGTGTGTGATGACTAAGAGAGAGGAAGTGTTGCTGGCGACTGAAGCTATTCCAACACCTGAAGGACTTTTAGTCTTGTACAGGGGAGATGCCAGTGAGGTTCCTCAGAGAATTCACTGTCCACTGGCAACTGTGGACAGTGGACCACCCATGAAACATTTATCAATACAACGGACCTGATGCAACTGTCCTGTATGCAACTGAACTAGGGTGAGTGCCCATTTAGAAATCTAGCAAGGGATGGGATACTAGAGGAAAGCATTGATGGTGCGGGTGGCTGAGACACCAAGTACAAATGGCTAGGGAGGAGAGAGGCTCATCAGATGGATGGCCAATCTCTAGATGCTGAAAGCTTATCCTTGTACAGTATGTGTCCACATCCTTTGCAGGTACATGACATGTGGGGCTTTCAAACGTCAGTTTGGGTCTTTGGCAGCATGTTTACAGCTGATTAAACAGACCACTTACTTTCACTGGGCCACTCCCTAGAAACCACTCGTGGTGTGTCGTTTAAGATGTGCACACTGTTACCCTCATACAGTGCTACTCTGAAGCATGTTGGGCTTCAGCCAGACCAGGGCAGGTGAGATTGCTGTAAAATAACTGAGGGAGCTCGCTGACTAACCTGCTGGCCATAAGGATTTCTCATGCCACATTACAGGGTGTTTGATTCCTGATAGGAGACACCCCTTCGGAGAGCTATCTGTAACTGTGATCACTGGCTCTACCCCCCATCCTCTACCTGATACTCATACATTCATTTATGGCTCTGCTTTAAGGTGCATTTAGACCTGCCAACACACCGCTATCGGGCGGATCTGATGGTAGCAAGTTGCTTTTAAGGGGACAAGCATGCAGACAGAACACACACACACACACACACACAAACAAATAGCAAACAGACGTGAAAAATCAAAAGGAAACAACTTCCTTTCTCTAACTCCAGTTATTGCTATTATCACAACATGACCAGCTGAGTGTATCTGCGGCTTTGTTGAACTGCACAGCGTAATATCACATTAGACAGCGGCGAAAGGGAAGGTAGACTTATTACTCTGAAAACACTCCAAACCACAGGGCACACTGCAACACACTGCGTTTCACTGAATGCACTGCACACTGCAAGCAACTGCTCCCATACCAGCCTCTATGTCTCCACTCCCTCTCTGCAGTCCTTTTGTCAATGTCTCTGTAGGAGGGCATCATACAGCTCAATTCATGACAATACAGCCATAAATACATACTAGATTATATATTGTTGTGTATATATGGTATGTGGTGATGCACTATGTCCTAGTCTAAGCAATATATATTGAAGATTATTGAATATAAGAGTTCCACATAAGGATAAATGAATGGCTAAATCAAAATGTCAAACTCAAAGAGAAGAGAGATGATGGGAGCTAGTCCTAGTCTGGATAACAGGACAGGAACACGGGACAGTGTTTCAATGTGTCTTCGGACTCAGGCTGTGAGTTGCACCAACCAAGGTTTGTCTGTTGAACCTGCCACTTAGTATGAGAACATGTATCTAATAGTGTATACGCATGCATGTGTGTGTGTGTGTGTGTGTGTGTGTGTAGGCTTTAGCTTACAAAGTAGATATCTGTGATTGGCACGTCATCGTCATCGTCTACGGAAGCCTGGCTGGTACACCCAGAGCCGGACATCTGGCTGGCCCTGTCAGCCTCCTCCACCACCACCATGGGGCTGACTGGAGCCTCCAGGGTATCAGTGGCCTCTGTTGCCCCAGGAGAAGAGGATGCGGCTGGGGCAGAGGAGGAAGAAGAGGCCTCAGGAGCTGCGGAGGAGCTGGAAGAGGTGGCTGCGGCAGCAGCCTCGGCCCCGGCTATTTCCTGAACCTCACTGTGGGGAGAGAGAGAGGAGCCGGAGGTGAGACTGTTTGGCACTCACTGTTATCATAGTACAAAATACATCTAAAAACATATACAGTGCATATTCGTGCTGGTCCACCAACATTTTATTCTTTATTACAGAGGCTCAATGTGGTTTGTGGTCACAAAACATAATCTCTGCTACACTGCCTGGTTACACGCACACACACACGCACACACACGCACTAAGACCCATTAATTGGGTCACTTCCTTTAAGCCACTTCAATATAACAGGGCAGAGGAACAGGACCAAGCTATTAGATTAGAGCAAACTGACTGCAACTAAGATTTAACAGCCGAGTGTGTGTGTATGTGTTTTCATGGTCTCATTGCCTAAGCTCTAAGATCTACCAGTTGCATGAGTGTTGCCAGAATCCTTTATTGTTCCTGGCCAGATCATCAACTATTAGGACTTAGGCTTATCCAGATTGCTTTCTCAGCTTGTGCTAGAAGAAAAGCCCAGTAGTTGGCTGTTTGGCTATTGAGGAAAAGCACAGTTGGCATCTCACAGGGAGAGATCTGATTGGCTGAAGCATTAGGGGGCATGGCCTCTCTCTCACTCAGCCTTTTATTTCATCCACTTAGAATTTCTCTTTCTCTTACAATCATTCTCCCTCCCATTTCCTTTTCTCCCCTCCACCTCTCTCTTACTTCTTCCATCTACCTCTGCCCTCCCTTCCATCCAACAAGCTCCCCAGCAGCAGCAGGTGAAGCTGAGGCTGCTCGGAGGAGTGGGGCCATCCAGATGGCTAATTCAGCCGCCAGTCGTTGGCTCTGCTGCTTTCTCCACCCCTCCCTCTTCCCCGCCAGCTCCTTCCAGACCCCCAGGCCATATGTCTAGCCACGGCCTTCTCAGCATCAGACCCAATTATTCAGTCGATATCCCTCAGGGGCCACACCCAGATCCTTCAAACTCAACCACAGCACCAGTCTGAGTCCCCAGTGACCCACAGTCACTTTAATTCAGCTCAATTCAATTTAGTTCAGCTCAGGTCAGTTTATTTCATTTCATTTCATCAAGTTCACTTCACTTCACTTCACACTGGGTGTGGGTGTGGCTCCTCCACACCCACACCCACCCACACCCACACCCACACCCACATGCTCACACACACAGACACACACAGACACACAGACTAACCCATTTTTATGGGGTCTGGGGGGGTGGGAGAGTCCTCGGTTATGGACAGATAAATGCAGCACTATCTGGAGCAGGCATCTAATTAGGTTAAGAGTGAGTGTGTGTGTGTGTGTGTGTGTGTGTGTGTGTATATATATATATATATATGTGTTTGTGTGTACGTGTGTGTGTGATTGCAGTGTATATCTGTCCACAACAAAGAACTTTGTGCCACCTCAAAACTCAAGATAACTGTGTGTGTGTGTGTGTGTGTGTGTGTGTGTGTGTTTCCAGGGCCCACAGTGAGAGGGGAGGTGTGCTAACCCAACAGCTGGCCTAGCCTAGGTGAGAAACTGGCAGCGGGGTATTTATAGTGCAGTGTCAAACTGAGTCATATTGATGATTGGGGTCATGGAGTACTCGTTATGGCTCTACAGCTTAGCTAACTCCTATTAGGCCGCATGTGTGTAGAAAGGTTGAAACACTAAGCGACAGTCAAGTGCACGCACATACTCCTCCCAAATATTAAAATATTAAAATAGTACCAATCTGATGCATTACTTTTACTAATCAATATACTGTAGACTTAGGCCACTAGTTTGGGTCACTGATTTCTGATCAAACAGGGCTCTTGGTATTGGGTTTTAGTATTAGCAGAGGAACGTTTTCAGGTACTAATGCCCCTTTTTGTCTTGAATTCAGCTCAATATCCAATACCACTATTAGCACCGGTGCATCCCTAGCACATTTATGTGTTTGTTCATCCACATAAGTGCATGTGCATAAACAATGAAAAAATATCAATTTTTATATGCCATTTAGTCTAGTTAAAAAATTGTTTCCAATGAAAATCAACACATTTCAAGAATTTTCTCGAATAAAGTAACATTTCCTTGATACTAATAGAGTGATCCACCTCCTTTCAAAGTGAAATTATCACAACCCACTGGCAGATGTTTTAAAAATGTGTTAATGGTTTTTTCATTTGTAAGACTAAATGACTTGTTAAGTGTACCTGGTGTCAGGCGAGGGCTGCGGGGCAGTGATGGTGGGCTCACTGTCGTGTCTCTTCACCTCGACCTCCACTCTGATGGTCTGCTGATCCTCCTCACGCACACGCAGCTCCTCCTGGGTCCTGTTCACACACACACACACACACACACACACACACACACACACACACACACACACATATGAGCGTGCACAACCACATAAAAACATATGCACAGAGGAAATGAAACACGTAAAAGCATGAAATAAAAAATTTACACACACACACACACACACACAGCAGATCTCAGAAACAGGAAGGGCAGGTCTACACATAAACACAGACCAACAGACTGACCTAACAGTTTCCCTGCATACACCTACCACACCCAGAAATGGCTAACGCTATAAAATATGGACCTAAGAAGTCCTCAAAACAGTGGAAAAACAGTTGATCATGCTTAAACAGCAAAAGCATTAGGAAGTGAAAGTAGCATTCATGGTCCAGACGTACCTCCCGTCATGGCTGAGAGACTGGGTGTGCCTCCTGGGGAAAGGGACAGAGGAAACAGTGTCAGCACACATACACATGTAAGGACTACAGTAGCTAGCTAACACGGGACATGCTGGGCCCTTTGGTTCCTAAAACACTCTCGTGAATCATTACCAATGATAAAATCTGAGCTCTGAACTTCCTCTGTTTAAGTTGTGACTTGAGGGTCTCGTTCAGATTAGGCTGATAAAAACACGAGATACTGTATGGGTAACAATATCTGTTTCTACTGAAAATCTCAGGTACGATGTTTCAACCCCGTGAGGGTCTTTGCCAGGCAACATCTATTATACTCTACTGTGACTGTCTACCACATACAGATAACATGGCAGCGTATCCATTCACCTCTCTGTCTCGTGGCAACTCTGTGGAGAAGTGTAGATTATCATGTTATGTGATACACTATATCCACCATTGTGAAGTGGCAAGTCAGCGACAGGGTTCAGATTGCAATGGATTACCTTGACTAGAAGGAGTGGGTCTTAGCTTGTGTGTGTTAGTACCTGTAGCGGGGGTGCTCGGCGGTGTCGGAGGGGGATCTCTCAGGGATGGACAGAGAGGTGGTGGAGGAGAGCGTGGTGGCGATCGAAGCTGTGGTGGCCTCTTCAAACGACGGAGGAGTACAAGGGAGGAGATCAGGTCTCCCTGGTGGGGAGAGAGAGAGAGATGCAACCATTATTAATGTGCACTCCGGAGACAGCTTGTGCACGCGTGTCAATACATGCTGTATGTACATGGGGTTTGCATGTGTACAGGTGTGTTTACCCTCATCCTCCAGCGTGGGGAAGCTGCGTGCTCCTCTCAGGTCATAGATGTTCTCGTCTCTCTCGGAGGGCAGCTGGCTGGCTGACCAGGCCGCCCCGGGACCAGGATACTTAGACACCGTCAACGACACGCGACCCTTCTTAGACGGAGACGACTTCAAAGCTGGGGGAGGACGCACACACTGAAGAGTTAACTTCGGGACTTGGAAAACTATGGATGTGTGATATTGTACGCTGCGGTTGTCAAATAACAAAAATCTCTATAAGGCATATTTCTACAAGATCGCAACAAGGTTTTGTAGTAATTATCTTGTCAAAATGGACATCGCATGCTGAATGCCATCCGATTTAGGACAGCAGGAGTGTCTGATATTGGAAATCCTTCTTTTCATGTGCAAATCTATTCATCACCTTGAGTTGTGTAAAGATCAAATCAATGTATTTCCCTCACATGACATTAAGCAGCTCCTAATAAGGCTGTTAGCAATCTGGTTTTCTTGTCAAGGCTCCGCAGTAAAATAGAGAAAAGCCTGGCATCTGACATTTGAGTCCGTGGCTCATTTCAGAGCTCCATTTGACTATGTAAGGCAACGTCCTAATGTGAATGGACTCACAGGAGCTCTTCTTGAAAACCATGCTGCTCATGAACTTGAAGAACCGGTCCGCATAGAAGCCTGGCCGGTGGACTGATACCGTGTCCTGAGAGAGAGAGAGAGACAGACAGAGAGATTAGTTTGAGAAACAGAGCGTGAAAAACAGGATCAGATCAGTGCTGGGATGAAGCTGTCCATCTATCTATTCGCCCCCATAATGTCCCACTTCACTAATCCTTTTCTCTGGGCCAACACAACAGACAGCGACACAGATACAAACCAACACAGGTACAGAGACAGAGACACAGTCAGGCCAGGCGACAGACTATTCTGATCTCTCCATTATTCATGTTGCAGCAGATCACACTGCTGCCAGACTGACAGATGACACTCGGTGTTTGGTTCAGACGGACAGAGGAGGAGGGAGAGGAGGATGGAGGGGTGAAAGGGACTCAACAACTCCTTCCCACGCAATTATTTCACATGCTTGTGTTGGTGAGAACGCGTTCACTTGACAGCCTACTGTGTGTCACTCAAGTTGTCTACAACACGTCAGAGAGAGTACCCATTCATCATCAGCAACAGTGACGCACAGGAGATTATTATGGGGTTGCCATGCCAAACAGATCTTGTGTGTGTGTGTGTGTGTGTAAGAGAGTGGGAGAGGGCTAAAGGTGAGAGAGAGAAACGAGGGAGGAGAGAGAGTGATACAGAGTGATTCTATCTTAAGAACAGTCTGGTGCTGAGTGTAGGCTGAAGGGAGGATGAGGAGATATGTGGTGCTTCAGAGCCACGAGATCCGGAGGTGATGGAGCAGAGCGGAGGGAGTTAGACAGAAGGAGCACTCATACATCCCCGAGTGGAGCTCTGTCGTCACACAAAAATCACATATCTTCAGCAATTCTTCAGCAACATGGAGTATTTGTAAAGATCCATCAGTATAAAATTATCAAACTATTTGTGATACCTTGGTATAATTACAATCATAATTTCACGACAATGTGATGGAAAGGAATGTTAAAATATTAAATAAATGAATAAAAACTACTGCAATGCAACTGGGGCTACATATAATTCACATTCATCCTTGAGTCTATTCAGTCTAAAACCTGGCCAGGTAGGGGACAGCTGTCCTGGAACGACCTGTAATACATATACAGACGCAAACACACTCATGCACATGTATCTCTTTAGACAGATAGACTGATAGACTGGCAGTGAACTCTGTATGAGGAGAGGGAAGGGAGGGATGGGCTATGAAGCCAAGGAATCTAGACAGATGATGGGAGCGATAGACTGACAGAAACGAACATACAGGTAGACAGACGGCGTTCTTCTTCAAAACAATAACAGATAAAATGGGATAAAATTCTCCCAGGCACAAAAAAAACCCCAAACCCAAATAACAATCAAGTACATCTGATCCAGGATAAGCTAAATGATAGGCTGTTCTTCATTTAAGTCATCTCATAGAGACCAGACTGTATCAGACCAGCCAGACTGTAAGTACAAACACAAGCTGTCACATGTCTGGGTAATGTGAAGAAGACATCCATAGACACAGCTGAGATATACCCATTGATATCATCCTGTTGTTCAAAGAGTGATGTGATTAGGAAGAGTCAGTGTGTGTGTGTGTTTGTCTACATATATATATGCTCCAGTGCGTGTATGTCCGTCATGGTTTGATTGCTTTGTTTCTATGTACAGCGTTATTAAAAATGGCGCTCACCCCGTCGTGAACCAAAGCCTTCCACGTGTGCTCCAGTTTCTTGATTAGCCTGCAGACGCAAACAGACGCAGCAGATGTTTAACACACTGATGTTAAACGTGTATTAAGATCATAGGAAAATATGAATATGAGATTCATATGCAGTTTTGAGTTTCATGCTGTAACAGGAAGGTATGTGTACATATTTGACCTCCTTTACAAGCTTGTGCCATGTGATGCTTACAAGATAGAGCTGAGGACCTGTGGTGACTACCTATGATCACATGATTATTGTCGTGATTACCTGTAGGATTGCAAGATGTCGATGATCCCGATGTAGAGAAGAAGTCGCTCCCCTTTTCCGTTGACCGCTGGGATACCTCCCATCCTAAAGAGTAGAAATAAAACAGCTGTTTCCTCTCTGTAATGTAAACCGACTCTTTCCCCCTTAATTGAGGCTAGTCAACCAGGTTTCTTCCATATCTACCACGCCTGGCTGTCTGGTTGTGGTGGCGGTATAGCGGTGATACATGCAGTTTTAAATTATATTTCTTTTGGCAGGTATTCCTCTTTTGAAGGATTAAACTTCCATTTTTATCAAGAAAGTCGTTTTTTGGCCAACTGAGATGGTTTTTAAATATTTCTATCTGGTATTAAGAGCTCTACATCACACAGAGACTTCTTAAAGTAACTATCAACCTTTATTTAACAGTGGATGCAGGAGACTGCCCAGTATGAATCATTTTAGACCTCAGTGCGGTCTTCAACAGTAGCTGATCTTTCAATTTTAACTGAACCCCTTAAATATGGGGTGGGGATCACTGGTCCTGCTCTAGCGTGGTTCGTCTTCTATCTTTCTTCAGCAAATATCACATGTTGGGTGCGGCAGGAATCAATTCTTGGTCCAATCTTTTTCTCACTATACATCATGCTCCCCCTTAACCATACAGTCCATAAGCACGAAGTTTTTATCTCTTCTCGTTGAGACTATTGTAACATCTTGTAAATTACACCTGCCTCAGTCAAATGTCAATCTCACTACCTTTTAAAGCTCAGCCAGGTTTGGCCCCGCGCCATATTGCCGACCTTTTAAACCCCCATGAACCGTCGCGCAGCCTGAAGTCCTCTGGCAGACACTTCTAAGTGTTCGACTGTCAAGACTCAAGACCAAAGCTGACTGGCCATTTGCCATCAGGGCCCCTGGAGTGTGGAGCGACCTGCCTGAGGAACTAAATCAATCAGTGACATCTTAGCACTGATCTTATAGACTTGCTTTCATGACTCTGTATTTAATTAGCTTTTATCTTTATTATCTCTTTTGGTTTCTTGTTTTATTTTTTATTCCATATTTTGTGCTATTTATTGTTTGTATGGAAGTACTTGTAATTCTGTTTTCTGATAAGTGCTATATAAATAAAGTTGTTTATTATTATTATTATTATTATTATTGTGAAAGTGCAGGTCTGAGTCTGAGCACATCTAGAGCCTGTAGATCACCACTACAGTAAAAAAACAGAGATATGAACAGGCTCTCTTTTACACTCAAGCCAAACTCACGTGTCGTCAGTGTCGATGGACTCTCCGCAGGCGGCGCCTCCCTGGATGGACTCCATGGCTGTGGAGTAGAGAGCTTTCTGCTGGGCCACGGGCCTCTTCTCATCGCTGCCACCCTGGGAGCCCTCCATCTGCCTCTCCCTCTCTGCCTGGTCCATGTTATGGACCCCCAGCAGCAAGCTGTAGTCCATGATCTTAAAGCTCTCCAGCACCTAGGAGTAGGGCACATTCAGACAGATGTAAGAACACACTGACAGACACGACAATTGGATGAAAGCTTTTATCCAAAGTGCATTATAGTACTATGAGTGTGTACATTTTCAATGGGAGGCCCCAGTGGGATTCTACAGAGATAGTTCACATTGCACCATTTCTCCACCAAAGACATTTTGAATAAGCTATGTAGTCAATTAAAATCTACCGTTGTGTGTAAGTGTGCTTCAATTAGTCAAGTAATAAGAAACTGATATGACCAATCAAAGGAAAATACATGCTAGTTTTGATTTATCTTGATAAACACAATTTGAAATTTGATTAAATGTTCATTGTTTATAAATGTCTATAACTTGCAAATAATCTAGATAATTAAAAAAAATATATTATTATTATTATTACAATGGGAAAATTCAGGATTTTTTTACTATTACTATTTTTACTTCATACTTAATTTTTTACTAATTTCAGCTTGTCTTTCTGTTACGGTGATGAAAATTGTTTTGGAAAGGAGAAAAATTCAGGAAAATTCAGACAATTGTGTATCTTGGACTAACACATACATACTTTAGAATTGCGTGAAATAGAAATACAAATTTGAAGATTTCTGTAGAGTCATCCATATAGGACAACATATTCACACCTATAAGCTGTGGTGCACTTACATGCGCACATAAATAGACAGTGTATGTGTGAGGGTGAGAGTGTGAGAGTGTGAGGGTGTGGACGTACACTTTCAAATGCACGAATACACACACGAGTGCGCATACACAAACACACACACACACACGAGCTGGTGATTTATGAGACAAGGGCAGGCCGGTTACCAGACCAGACACCCAGTTTCACTGCTTGCTCATGACAAAGATCTAATTTATAGTGAGGGTTCCTCTGAGTGCCAAACACGCTCATAAACCATTGCTTCTCTTCCTCCCTCCTCCCCTCCTCCCTCCCTCTCCATTCTTTTCATCTACAAGCCTCTCTTCATCGGGGCACTGTAAATGTCCTGGTTTTCCCCACTGTATTCCTTTACCTTGCCTCTGTCCTCTATCCATACATCTCTGTCTCTCTTTCCCCCAGGGCAATGCATTCTGGTGCAGCATCACTTCATCCTTGCTGCTACCCTCACACTAATCCTTCCCTCTCCCCGTTACCGCTTTGCATTCGTCACCGCGTCCCTCTCCTCCCTCTGGTCCTCTTTCGGTCACCAGAGAATCTCTCGAGAGGGTCTCGACGAGGATCAGTCAATCCCCTCACCATCCTCACCCTTATCACTTCCTCCCTCCACCCTGCTGACCTCTTTCTCAACAGAAAATGGAGTGAGAGAGAAGAGTCTTGACAAAGCAGCTGTGTGTATCCCCATATCCCCTCATCTCCTCATCCCCTTATCTGTTTCATTTCTGCCCCCCTCCCTCCTCCCACTCCTCCCTCCCTCCATCTCACCAGGCAGTCTCTCTGTAGGGTCTTGACCAGTGCGTTGTAAGTGTCCTGGTCCAGCATCAGTCCGTCTTGCAGGTCTTGCATGAAGTCGAGGTCTTTGAAGGTGGGCCTGGCCTTCTCCCGCTCCTTCTTGGAGGCTCGCCTCTTGTAGGTGGAGCCCTTCAGGTCATATTTGAGGTGCATGCGGACCACGCGAGGCAGGACGTTGTTCATCACCACCACGCGAATATTCTTCCCTCCCGACTGGACGCAGTAGAGGCCGAAGAACTTGGGCAGCAGGGTGCGAGGGTTCTGATTCAAGTTCTGGACGAGGGTGGATAAGAAAAGGAAGAAAAAAATGAGAGAGGGAGAATGGGCAGAGGCAGGAGAGAGATCTTAAATCTTTAAGGGATAAATAATACATAAGTAATACGATAGGGGATACACGTTCTGCAAACAGTTAATTTAGAAACAATAAATGATTCTCACCACAAATGCAGCCGTATACAGAAGCTACAGTTACACGTTTATCACCTGATCGTGCCAGGACGCATTAAGTAACAGGTCTGGATGCTATCATTGTTATCACATCTTTAAAAAGTGGTCATGCTCGCAATGTGATCGCGATTCTGCGTAGTGTGGACGCAATCCAACCGCGACGCCTACATACAACCAGTGTAAAGAGTTGAAGAGGGAATGCGGGAAAAAATAAGGACATGCACATCAGCCAAGTGTAGACATACAGCAATGTGAACTCACACAACCCAATCTTTAAGAATCAGACCTCAAAAATCACAGTGTAACAGTAGCCTTTAACAGGCCACCAGACCTCTCTTGGGTTACTGAAACAACAGGCCAAGACAATACTATATGTGTGCACTGTGGGAGCGCCCGGCAGAAGAGCAGGCCTCCCACGGCAGAACTCAACTGAAAATTCATGTGATTCTGCCTTTACTTGATACAGGGCTCTCCACTTTATCACCAATCTCTGCTGAATATTTCAGTAGTCAATCCAAACAAAGAGGCTAGCCAGGCTGGCCACACAGTGAAAAACCTGCTTTGACCTTGGGACCTGGTCCAGCTCCAGTCCCATTAGAGAAATGAGAGAGAGAAAAAAGAGAGAGAGAGAGTCCTGGTCCACACTGAGATAAAGCAGACCATCCATAGGTAGAAAACACTACAAAAGGAGAGAGCAGAGACGAGAGACAGAGAAAGAAAGAAAAACAGGCAGAGGGGAGACGATGAACAAAAGTAGGAGGTGAGAGGGGCCAAGGGGCTCGTGCACAGCGCTTGTGTGGGGCGCATGAATCTGGGTCCAATGACCTTCAGATGATAAAGAGGTACAGAGGTTCAGCATGATGATGATGATGATGATGGAGAGAGACAGAGAGAGAGAAAGGCATCCCCTGCCTTCAGCCACACATGACCCCTCTGTCAATGTGAAGAGGGCACAGCAGTGACAAATCAACAACACAGACACGTGAGGAGCATAGAGAGAGAGAGAGGGGGGGGGGTGATAACAGAGGAGAGGGATGGAGAAAAAATACGGGCATGAAAGAAAGGAAAAGGCTGGGGAAGGGGTGGATTAAAAAAAACGGGGCTGAGCGGGAGATAAGAAAATAAATTAAACTGAGAAATGGAAGAGGAGGAGGAAGAGGATCATAGCAGCAGGGAAAAGGACATTAAACTCTGGGTGTGGATACGGCAAGACAGAAAATCTAAGCTTATATTGGAATGGGCAAATCTACAGGAGAGAAGTAATAGAGTGGGTTACAACGCTGTGATCTGTCACTGTTACTGTGATCTGTCACTGTTGCTGTGATCTGTATGCTGCTCAGAGCGAAACACTCCATCCAGCCCACCACCACCGCCAGCCAGTCAGCTGTGGAAGACGTGTAGCTGCACCAATTACTACAGGCTGCCCTGCTGTTGTCTCGCCTGTCTGACTGTTGTGCATTCATCAATACACAGGATAGGATGTCACTATCCCTTGTGCCATACTCCAGGGCGAACCCCAACTCAGATGTTAGGAGAATGATACAGAAATCCACCAAATGAACACCACAGCAGACATCAGGCCGCACTGTCACGAGTCTACACCGACATTCGCTGGCTACCTATTCTAGCCAATAACACTAGGATATGAATATAGACATGTTATTCACTCAAGTTTCTGTCTCACGTTTGCAGTTTCGGGGAAAACTGAATCTGTGAAATATGTCTATAAGATAAGATAAGAGAGACTTTATTAATCCCGCCGTGGGGAAATTCACGTTTGCTTGCTAGGGTTTGTCTGATTTTCAGTCTGTGTTTGTCTTTGGATGAGTTTGATCTATCTGTTTGTGGACCTGCCTGTCTGTCTGTGCGCCAGGCTCTCAGAGAACTTGTCTATCTCTCTTAGCGACCCCTGAGACCTATCTGTCTCTCTGTCTCAGTCCCAGTCTGCTCTGACCTCGGGCTACAGCCGTCCCACACAAGCCTGAGTCCCTCTACTTTAATTTGGCCACTTGCTTAGACCAATAACACCCGCAAATCTGCTTCGGAGCACAACCAAAATGGTGGAAAAGGTCACAGTAAATGACTCCCTTAATGGTAAAATGAATTCCTGCTTTTGACTTTGGTGACGCTCGTTGCCGCATGACGGCACACACAGCCGTGGGGAGTGAACCTCAGAGACTGAAATAGCAACATGGACATACATGGAGCTGTTGCTGGTTAAGCCCATTCAGAAAGGGTCTGGAGAGTCAGGGGGGGTGAGCCGTATTGTTGGTGCAAGACATGCTCTGTTAGGCTTAACCGCAGTACATCCGGCTACTGAAATACACTGGACAATCTCTTATGAAACCGCATGGCCTGAAGTCTCAGTCGGACTGTTATGTCTGGTTTATCTGGAACGGACGTCACTGGCCTGTCCGGATTGAGATGGATGAACACTGACAGGCTTCTCTACCTAGTATCCAGGCAGAGCTGTGTGTCGACGTCTGTCTATGTGTGTATGCGTGTGTGTCACGCTAACCATGCTACAAGTAGTATAGACAGACAGAACACACCAAACACTTTTGCCTTGCTTACCATGTAGTATCCAGGCAGCAGTTTCTGTAGGAACTCAGCCTCCTTGTGCATGACAGTCTTGATGATGAACTCGTCATCCTTGGTCAGATAGAAGACCGAGCCGCTCGCGCCGGGATTGGAAAGCTCTATCAGGGGCTCGTTACACAGGGAGTACTGCAGGTACACACACACACACACACACACACATATACAGGAACAGGGAAATACTGGTCAAAAATTTTAAGAAACCGTGTGTGAGTGGATTAGAGCTCTTACATGAGAGAGGTCAGGAGACTGGATTATTGTGACAACTTGAGGCTAATTCATCTAATGACAATGAACAACTCTTCTCATATATCTCTTCTCAAACTCCCTGTTGAAAAATACATCAATGAATCATGACTTTGACCGCAGCCCTATCATGACTTCGACCACAGCTGTCCTAGATCGATATCAGTGGATTAGGAGTAGTCTGTGCTGCTGATGATGAGATGCTTTCATAAACACTGGAGATCGAGCACAGAAACAACAGTCTGGTGAGACACATGCACGCACACACACACACGCACACACACACGCACGCACGCACACACACACACACACACACACACACACACACACACACACACACACACACACACACACACACACACACACACACATAAATACATACTATGGGAGATTATGACAAGAAATAGAGGAAGGGAAGTATCAAAACATGTGTGGGTGACAGAGAGAGAGAGAGAGAGAGAGAGAGAGAGAGAGAGAGAGAGAGAGGTACATACTGATGGAAACACAGAAGGAGAGAGGAAGAAAGAGGCCCACTGGCATGAGAGGACATAATGAATCACTGAAGCAGTAGCACACTCTTCACACACCCCAGGTCAGATGCACACACACATGCACCAGACACACTAAAGGCAGTTGTTAAAAATACAGCTTTGTTAATACCTACATCAGTCTCCTGCTGCTGAAATGGCTAGCTATTACATGTGCCCTGTTCTTTCCCTTTGTGTTGTGTGTGTGTGTGTGTGTGTGTGTAGCCGAAATAGTGCTCAAGTAATGGCCGATATTATTTGTGAAAGAGGTGAAGCTGACCCAGCTCGACTTCTGCAGATGGCTCATTTTCCAATTACCCCTCCCAGAGAAAGACTACAGTTTAATTTCAAAACCTTTCTTTAGATCAGAGCTGAACAGGGCTAGAATGACAATGTGATGGCTAACTAGAAATGGTAGCCTGCAAACTGTGACGCATACAAATCACGTTGGATTTTCCTGTGGTCTTCACATCAAGACGCCCGATATCACAGACACGGATCAAGCCTGGCTGTAGACATGATTCAATACAGAGCTCTATTGAAGATCTTTGTTAATGGTGGACTAATCCATGCTGGTGGAAGGATGTGACACTTATTGATCCCCATTGGGAAATCCTCTCGCTCAAGGACACTTCAGCAGGGCAGATGCTTGCTTTAAGAAGGCTTGAACCTGGGTACTCCGCTTCAGGACAACTCTCTAACAATTAGGCCGTCCTGCCACCCTAATGTGGTGTATAATTAATGTGAGCACCAGAGCTGGTTGACCTAAAAACACAGAGGAAAAACTCTTTCGCTCAGTCGTCTTTTCTTCATCTCTTATGAAACAGGGAAGATCTCAATTTTGCATCGATAGGAAAATGCAGAAGTACGTGGAAACTATGCATGTTTGAGGAGAGGAATCAAGTCATAAAATTCAAGTCATATTGAGGTTTCATTGAAATCTTTCTCTAATCTCATCGTCTCATGCACGGAGACACATTCAGGAGAGTTAAATGCTTTTAGATCATTTGGAGATCTCTTGTTTTGATCAGAGTGAGAGAAACACTTATATGCGATTGTTTCTCTTGGGTTGAATTTGACAAATAGGAGAAAATGCCTTTAGTCTCATCTTAGTGTTAAGAAGCTTATTTGTGTAAGCAGGAGAATAAAGGCACATGTCACACACAACCCCACCTTATAGATTCCCATGCAAAACACATAGTTTTAGTTTTAGTTTTTGGCTGAATCTAGTGTCAACAAAAACGAATTAAGAACGGCTAGCAAGTCTGCTGTAGGAAACAAGCAGCCAGATGACCTTGTGTGCGTGTTTGGTGATGTGAGTGACCAGAGGCTGAGAGAGAGAGAGAGAGAGAGAGAGAGAGGAGAAAAAAGGGCTGGGATGTGGCGCAGGCACGTGGGTAGAGGACCAACACATTACAGACGTGCGCACATGTACGATGCACAAACACTGACTAAGCAGCGACGTGTCTGTGTGTGTGTGTGTATCTGTGTGCATGTGTGTGCTCCCAGACTGCTTAGGGCAGAGCAGTGATTCATGCAGCCCCCGAGTTCCTCCATGCTGATGGGGAGTGACAAGCCACAGACCTTTCTCTCCTCTCTCTTCATCTGTTCTCTCCTCCCCTGCCCTCTCTTCTGCCATCTCATGGTCTCTCTCCTGTCTCTAATCCTTTCCTGTCTCATTTGCTCTCTTTACATCTTTCTCTTGGGCCACTCTTTGTCCCCTCTATTTCCACTCCCTGTCCTGGCCGTGCCTCCCTTCCCTTTCTCCTTTCCTCTCTCTTGTCCCCCACTCCCATGTCTATCCCTCCGATTCCAGAGGGTTTGTTTTGAGTTGGTACAACAACTGTTAAGGTTGGTAGTTTGATTCCCACCACTGGTAGCCGGCTGAACCTATCCTTTGCTTTCACTTAATGTCACAGTTCCCACCTGGAGCCATTTCCTTGAGGCCATTTGGCACCCATCTTTAAAGAATTCACTTTGAAGAAGTGAAATTTACTTTTTCACAAACCGGCGCGACTATGAGCAAGCGACAGGAGGAATCTTACCAGGTAGTCGTCCGGCCTGATGCCGAATAGTTCTCTGAAATAGCGGAAGGCCACAGGAGCGTAGGTTTTGAAGCGGAAGTCCGGGAAATGGTGGGCTGGGGTCAGGTTGCTGCCTTCACTAGAACACAGAGGCACAACAACTATATCAGAGCACATAAGGCACTTCCCCTCCACTGTATCTCAAACACAGCCTGGTTAATGTTAACAGAAGAACATTATACCAATCCAACACATCCACACCTACAGAAATTCACATTTCTATTACACATCTATAGTATCCATATCATATTCTGACTACTAAACTCTGACAGCACCAGAGAGATATATGCTTGGTTCTGTGTCTGGCTGCAGTAGAAACCTGGGGAAGAAGATGCTCTCCACCACGTAGAAGTCCTGCATCAACACGTCTCTCTCAGGCTTGGAGCTCAGGTTGCCCACTGTGTAACCGATGCCCAGCTGGATGGCACCTTTCAAGGCAGAGGACGTGGTCTGCAGGGGGGTGAGGGAGACGGTGAGGGAGACGGTGATAGAGACAGAGCTGCTGACGGAGCTATGTGCCTTTTGCCAGCTTACAGTGAGTGAAGAGACATAAAAAAAACATCTGAATTTCATCATTGAATATTTCTAAAATGTAGAACATCAAGTAAAAGTGTCAAAGTTAGACGTAAAAACATTACCATTTTGTCAACCGAGGAGAGTTGCTTGCTTGAAGCCATATAAAAGCATTTGTAACTGGTGCTGTCTGCAGTATTTTAGGAATACAGCAGACTGACTCAGCAGACTCTCAGGAAACTCTTGAATTCCTTCCTTCCTTCCTTCCATGACCTGGCATGGTTTGAAATGGTACTTCACATGAGTCATTCTGTCTAGCTGAAGACCCAAGTGACAGCTATCCGCAGATAGACACGAAAAAATTCAGTGGGAAAATGACACAAATACTGATTCAGCAGCCACTGATCTCTTTTTGGACTCACGCCTCTCAGCATGCTGACACCCAGGAAACACATCACGACACGGGCCTGTGCTGTCTACAGTACCTTCTTGTAAGTGGTCTCCCCTGATGCATCCACCCCTCTGTGGCCAATCTTCTTCCCCTGTCCGGGCAGGCCTGAGGATGAGGGCATCTAGAGAGAGAGAGAGAGAGAGAGAGAGAGGGAAAGACAGACAAAAAACAAGAGTGATAATGAGGACGAGGGGGTGCACCTGTTCATTAACAGCATATAAATATTATATAAAGATAAAAAGATGGGGGGGGGGGGGCGCTGTATTAAAGGATGAGTGTGATTTGTTTTCCCCTTTTAGTGATCGAGCTTTGATCTCATGTTTTGTGAGAGCAGACCTTCTATGAGTTGAGCTTCCCCTACTTCACTCACTCAAGCTACTCAAGCTGCCTACAGGTAGTTGTTAAGGGTTAAGAGGCTAATTCCAGATATCATAGCTAGGCATTTGTCATACATATGTTGTTTTAAGTAATGTTACTAAGCTATTCAATTTCAATTAGTATTAAAGTAGAATTTAAATGAACCTAAAGATAAACTTAAATCAATTTAATGTCCTCAGCAGACTTGGGTTAAAGAGCATCTCCAGTCATTCTAAACCTTAGTTTTAACCTGACAGACCAGATGGATGGGGTTTACCGCATCAGGACGATAACGCCAGTAAAGTTGTCAATCACAGACAAGAATACTAAACTAATACTTTCAAATACTTTCCTGTGATAGTCTAAACTTTCTGGTACTCACTTTATACCCTGTGTGTTAAACCCACCCGTCTTGCACCTAGGTAGCCAAAACCAAACCATGAAAGCCATTTGCAAATATTATTTGACCGAGGCCCTCGGGTGACATATTTTTGCATTGTCTTTTTACACTAGTGCTCCATAAATGTGTATGGCTGAAATAGTAAGGGAGAGTCGGATGATGGAGTAGTTACTGATGTGGAGGATCAAAGAGGAAGTGAGGAACAGAGTGGATCATCACAGGGATGGATGCTAGCTTACCTCTGTGATGAAGGCCTTCTTAGCAGCAGCATCTAAGAGAGAGAGAGAGAGAGAGAGAGAGAGAGAGAGAGAGAGAGAGAGAGAGAGAGAGAGAGAGAGAGATATTAGCAGCGCTGAGAGGGAGAGGCTCCGTTACTCAGCATCATTAGTACTGCCTGGAACAAAGATGAATCCCAAAGGGTAGACACAGCAGTACAGCATTATGTAATAACAGTGTCAAACACAACTGGGGGCCAGCCAGCCATCAGGACTGCAGCAGACTGACTTCAGCCCCAAGGGTACCACGTTATATTTATAGCCCATTTTTACATTTTAACTTCTTATTAGTCCCACCGAGATTAAGGATCTCTTTTACGGTGGAGACCTGGCCAAGAGAGCAGCACCAGGACTAAACAGTGCAGAGAAACAACAGATAACAATGACCACAAGCAAAATACAAAGTAAAGTAACATAAAAAGTAAAGGACAAATCTAAATATAATACAGTATATCAACGCTCAAAGAAGCAATAGGGTCATACCTATATAAATCTTGACACAACAAAGTGACTCCTTATTGAGTCTCCCTCAGGATCCTTTCCTATCCATTTAAACTTACCAAGAGACACCAGCTCTTTCAGCTTTAAAGGGTAATTCCGGGATTTTTCAACCGGAGCAACTTCGAAACTTTTGGGATCTACTTAGCGGTGTGATAGGCGATTTTGTGGATATAGAGGCCAGGTTGAAAAATCTCAGAATTACCCTTTAAATCATTTTTCTGTGAGTTTCAGTTGCAGTACAATGAGGCACAAGCTAATATTATCCAGGCTGAAATGTGCTACGCCTAGAGACTAACAAACTCCATCTGTGGTTTAGACATAAAATATGGCAACCTAACAAATCTTGAAATTTGACTGTGTTGCCATAGCGGCACAGCCTTGTCGCATCAAGTTATGCTATCGTAATCTAGCACGGGGGTGTAAACAATAGAGAAGAGCAATCAGAGCACCGCTTTCACCAGCACAACCTGAAATAGAGCCATGATTATAGCCCTATAACAATCCCATAATGATGGCGAGAGAGAAAGAGAGAGAGGGGATGAAAGAGGGGTTCAGGCAGCATCATCATCGACATCACACTCTGCCTCCCATATGGTTGATAAACTGCAGAAATGTTTACAGTAGAAACAACACAGTCTAACTGTTGTGAACACAAGAATAAATGCTATTGCTAAATTCAGAGCATGTGATATTTTAGATATGTTATTGCTTTCTATTAATCTTTGACCTCTAGGAGTGGCCTTGTTAGAGGCCGTCCCATTACTGGAAGGTCACAGGTTCAATTCTTTGAACAGCCAACGTGCATTGTCCCTTGACAGCCATGTTTGCTGTCATAGTGTCCTTGAGCAAGACACTGAAACCATAGGGTAGTGCACAATTTCTGGCTCCTAAGCCCATGATATTTTGATAACTACATAGTTGGCCAGTCACAACAGGCAAAACAGGCTGACAAGGGGATGAAACACGACTTTTCACATTAGAGATAAACGCCATTTTGAATAAATGAGCTCCAACCTTTAACCACTAGAAAATGATTCAGCCTCTCCTTCTGGCTGGACAAGCAGCCGAGACGGAAAAGGCTAACCTATATGGCAATGTCCCCTTGGGGGTGGGATAGGATCTTCACAGCACACTCTCTGAATCGGTGTTTTCTCCTTGAAGCTGCAGTGATAGCCAGCCTCTCTCTTTCTGTCTCTGTGCGCCTGTCTGCCTGCCTCTCGTGGATACGCATGTGACTAAGCCAGAGAATAGCCTGTTTGCCACCCCTCCTCCAGCTCCTTCTCTCTATCTCCCTCCCTCTGTCACACACATTTGCTGTGGGATGAGCAAGCCAAAACGTGCCAATGCAATCCCAGCAATCTGCGGGTTGGAACATTAGGGAAAAACACTGGAGCGCCACAGCAGCCATTGGTGTAGAGGGAATGTTGGTGATGCAGATAATTAAAGAGGGAGCTCTCCTCCTTCGTACCACCGTTGCGTGTGATTGGCTGGCTAAGTGTGATTCCTTGACAGCTCCTCCATCATTTCCCCAATGCCTGTTCCTCCTGCATGTGCGTGCATGTATGTGTCTCTCTGCCAACAGCCGTGAAGATATTTCCCTCCTGTCCTGAACTGTATCTTACTGCAGCCATATTCCTTCCATTCTGCATGTCTGCACCCGTTAACTGCTGTGACAGTGTGTGTGCGTGTGACTGACAGCTGAGGCTACAGGTTTCTAGGCATTGTGTGTGCAGCGAATGAGTGTGTATTTATGTATCTGGACGTGTGTGCACATGCCTGACTATGAGTGTGCAGGCATGTGCTCCATCTCCCCCAGCTTGCCTCACAGCAGACCATCACCATGACGATTTAAGCAGCAATAATGTCCTATGTGGAGCTACACAGTATGGTGGGGTGGCTGCAACGCAGCTGCAAAACTGGAGCTTTCTCTGCTTCCTGTATAATAATGATAATAACAACCACCATAATCTTCATCATGATGTTGTTGTTGTTCAATGAAGCAGAGAGATAAGCGCTTATCCTTTGACATTAAAATGGCACAAGCCCTCTCTGACAACCTGAGCACGTCTCAGTCAGTTTAGATGCACACGTCAGAGATCCTGTCTATAAGAGGATGGTGCTGATATTTACCAGCCATGGACAACCCTGCTGTCAAATGCATACAAATTGCAGGTCCATCTGTCGTCTGTAAAGACAACGTCTGCATGTCTGTAAACCACACTGACTCTGTATAGTGGATTCAACTGGATTCTAGCATGTGTTCAATCCCTCATCAGCCTCTGAGCAAACCACCACCATGACAGTCTGAGCACCATCAATCTACACAGTACGGTTGATTGGTTCTTCAATGGTTCTTCTACCGCATTCAATCAGAACAGAGCTGAAAGGCTTCTCTGCTTCCTCCGTTGCCCCCCACCTTCAGCAGCATGAATAAATAAACCCAGATATCAATGCCATTACTGTGAAAAAACAGAGCCATAGTGCCCTGACAATACTGCTGTGACCCTACAATTATCATCAGCAAGAGAAAGATGTTGGTAAAACAGATCAACGATGCAAACGTTTTTACTGGCATTTGCTCCTAAAAATAGACGGATGTGAAAAATCAAACAAGAGCACGTGTGCGAGAGATTTTGCATTCTTAAAGTAAGTGCTGCTGCTGTGATCAAGATGTTGGTCATTGTTTTCAAAAACTACAATTCCCAATTCAGTGGTGAGTAAGTCAGAGTCCTTAGTAGAGTACAGTAGGCTATGAGCCCCGGCACAGTTCAGTGAGAGAGACTTTGAAGAGACGGATAATAACAGGCACTTTGAATACAGACTTCGTCAAGAAAACAAATGTTATGAAACCAAGTAATTTTTACTTTAAGTGCAGAGTTAATGGCGACCTGGTGAAAGAAAAGCAACCACTGGAAGAAGCTATTATCTGTCACACACATAAACCAATGCAAAGGGCAATAATGACTCAATACTTAAAAGCACTCAGATAAAATGTGAAATGTCTGCTCATTATTTACTAATAGTGCCTGACACTTCACTTGCCCCTTTCTGTGCTCCTAAATGCTCCTAAAGGACTAAGGAGAGAAGTAGGGGGGATTTGGTTTGCTGAGAGCAAGTAGAAGAGGAAGATATAAGAGAGGGGGTATGATGGAGTGGAGAAAAGGGTGACATGAGCTACTTCTTCCGAGACATGAGTTTTCAGCCTACAATAGAAGATGGGTAGCGACTGATTTCAAGAATGTCTCGATCTCGTTCCAATAACATTTTCCAGGCAGGGGAAAGGAAGGGGGTGAGTCTTGATGGAGTGAAGGAATGTTGCAGATCCAGATCCAACACATGAACACAAACTGAATGCCAGGAAAAGCACATATTAGTGAGTTAATAACCTCGGTGGTAACCAACTCAGCATCTGCTAACACTTACTATAAACCTAAAGATGACTGGATCCTGTATACATTGTTTTGTGAAAACTGTCTTCATAAACATGTCTCTGCTTCAGAGGTCAGTGTCTTAGGTGATATGTTCTCAGCACTGATAAAAGCCAGCAGAATGAGGACATGTGATGCGGCAGCATAGGCCTTACCTTCAGACCCTATGAATATTGCACAATCCCCTGACCACTATCATCCTATATTCAACGGATGGAAGAATAAACAGACCCAAATAAATAGCTTCTAGCCCCGACTGTTGCCTAGCCAGGCTGCTATGCGTCGGTTTAACAGCCTACTCTTACGACCATTAAGAGAATTGTCCATTACCAGTGGATGGTAGTCATGGGAGGGAAGGCGGGAGACGGGAGAATTTAGAGGGATTTTGGAGTTGCCTTCTCCTCGCTTCACCTCTCCTCCCTCCCTGCTGGACTGGTTGTTCTTTCTATCCTTACCTCCTCCACTCGCTCTCCATCTCTTCTATTCTTATCTTTACCAGTTTAATGGTGTCCCCATATTTCACCTCTCTCCTCTACCAATCTTCTTTACCTTGGCTCATTTTTGCATCATGCCTATTCTCCCCGAGGGTCATTCAGAGCCTCCTGGCCATCAGCGAAATGAGCTCTCCTCTACCTCTTGAAACACCTCTTTCTCTCTCCATGAACACAGCTCCATGGTCAGAGTTGGAAAGTAACATTTTCAGATGAAATTACACTGATTATTATATAATGGCAACAGAGAACTTTGTTTTCTGTCAGAAAATAGATGTTGGATAAAACAATGGTGGTGGATCATGGGTAATAGACTAGGCTATTATTCAGTATGAAGTATGAGTATGGTATAAACAGGGGCGCACATGTATGCCAGTACGCATGCATGGCACATGCACGTTCCTGTCCTGCTCTATTGACCTTTTCCCCTACGAAAGTTGACAAGCTCTATAACAAAAACAGTTACACAAACAGATTCACCGCGGTGTATCTGTATTATGTACGTAAAAAGTGAGTACCAAACCACATCTGTTGGTACTCAATTGAGAACTAGACCAAAAACCTCATGTGACCCCCTGGGTATAAACCTTTGATAATGTTCAACAGTAGAATATTAGCAGCTGATACCCTTGTAAACACTGTGGGAACGCAAGGTCTGGGGAGGGTCTGCCAATGTGCCACCAGGCCAAACAGTCAGCGTTGCCCTGCAGCACAACGAAGCCAAACACAGAGGGAGACACCACCAGGGACACAGCGGCTCACAGCTGGAGCTCATTCACTGTCACACCTGATGACAATACCAGCCTCATAACACACACCTTATTAGATCACTTAATTTAAAGTGCTCATATCAGCGGTTCATTTGGTATCTTTAAAGAGGGAATTCATTTGAAATACTAAAATATAATTGACACCAACCAATATTACTAGGAGTCGTTTTTAAGGACCCATTTTCTTTCAGTGTTTTCACTCTGCAGAGAACGTGAACTCAGTATTCTCAAGGAGACTTAACTGACTACTTGATTAGAACTGTAACAAAGCATATCCCTCATGCCTACATGCACATGCAGATATGAAAGTGCACACATGAACTCACAGCTTCATAATGACACACACACGCACAAATACACACAAGCTTAAAACCTATTCACGTTTCAGAGTGCTTTAAGAGTTGCATGATGGTGTTACCTCCTGCTTAGTCCTGGACCCCTGCCCCCACTCCTCACTCCTTTTTGGTACGAAACTGAACGCCACACCCTTAGACTCAGGGTAATAAATTCCCATTTTTTAAGGGTGCTTTCTTGGCCATGTTGAGGGACGTTGGGAGACAATTTTCAGTATTTCTGGGATAATTTCATTAAAGATGTTCACACTAAAAGAATTGTGACATTTTCTACATTTCCAAAGGCAGTTCTTAACCCCTCCCACCCCAACCACTATTAACATCCTATCTTGGTTAGGTTGAATGTTTATTTTATCATTGTAATAGCATCTGCTCTCGACTCACGATTTGTATTCCCTCAGTGCTCCCAAACAGATAACAAATAGCCAACCGACTGTACAGACACATTCACAAAGTCAGACACACACACACACACACATTTCTATTCTCTCCCACTTCCCTTGTTTCCATGGCGCCCCAATTGAGGTCAACCGGCTTTTTATGAGTTCTGCACGTGTGCCTGGAATCAACAGACACATGCTGCCTTCCACATACACTCTCACGCTGCTGTTAAATAGGGCATTAGCAACATACATCACAGCACACACACATAGACATGCAGAAATGTCACCAATTCACACATTAACATTTACGTGCATGCATGCACACACACAAAAAGATGAAATGAAAGCAAAACAAAAACAGCAGCAGTGTGAAGGTGACATATCAAGACAAAGGGGCTGACAAAACCACCACCCACCGAGACAAAACACTCTCATATTTCATACTAACTCTTAACTAAATTGCATGCACTTTTATTTGGATGCTGTGTGTATTTGTGTAGTGTTTCCCAGTGACTGGCAGTTTACTTTCCGCAGCACTGGAAAGGTGGGGGTGGGCCATTGTTGTTGACATTTCATTTCTCATATTTTTCCAGCCACTTGGCAAATTTGCAAGTGCAACATTAGCAGACTATCTGATTATTGCTACTTTACTGAGGCAGAAATTCAGTGCTTTCAGTGCATACCAGAAGGAAATCTCTTTTTTGATAACGAGATTGACAAACTAAATGCCAGCTTCATCCATCACAACACCAGAAGTGAATATAAAACAAAAATGTACTTAGGCCACTGTTACTGTAATTTATGTGCACGCAAGCATGTGCATGCGTTGCTGATTGCAATGTCTGGCCCTGGTAGGATCAATACTGGACTCCCCTGAGATGAGCTAAGTAAGAGCCAATCTATGAGATGATTGTCTGTTATCTTGGCGGAGGTTCAGTAATGGTGCTCTAGCTATCGATTGGGTGTTAATTTCCTGGGCCACAACAAAGCAGCATTTGTGTCATATTGTGTCAAAGTGCTGCTGACCTGACTTATGGAAGGAAGAAATCTATTACTCAAATTTAAAAGAACAGGAAAAAAGCAATAAACCAGCTACGATACACAGGGCAGTTTATTGGCTACATTACAAGCAGCTCCTGTGTGTTATTTTGCCTGGTAGTCTAAATAATGCTTTGGGATTGTAATATGAAAAAAATAAGTTTGAAGGTACAAGAATGAAATGCAAAAGCATGAAAAGAGTGTGAGATGAGTGTTTGTCCTCTCATGTCCAGGATGCAGGTGAGAACCTTAGCCTTGACTTGGACTTTTTTAGGCTATGCTCGTTTATGATTAGCTTAGGCCGTTAGTTAGTTTGGGTCAGGTCAGCTATGCCACAGTAACGTCTACAGTGTAGCTGGACAATGCAAACTGATCCTAAATCAGCGGCATCAGGCCACTTAGGTCTGAGGTCTGAGCCCTCGGTCTCAGTAGCCAGCAGCCTGTGTATTTTTCCATGACCACACCAGTCACTGTGGCCCTCTCCTCCTCTGTCTCTGGCCATGGCCCAGGACAGAAAGTGGAGGCAACGGAGAGGCCTAATTGACTCTTTCTACTCGTGTGTGTGTGTGTGTGTGTGTGTGTGTGTGTGTTCATTGAATAATTCCTCCCAGTTGACAGTTCCTCCTCAACCAGAACAGAGCTACTTGGCTGGCTACGCTTATAATTAAGGAGCCATCAACTTCTTAATGCTAAGCCGTTCAAAGAGGCTTTAAAACACTCCTTGCAATTATGGGAATGTGGCAGAATAATATCCTTCGAACCGTGCTTATGCATGCAACCACACACACACAGAGACAGACACAGACACATCCACTCACACACAGACCACACAGACTCCAACTCCAACTAGCTGCAGACTAGCAGCCGGGTTAAACTCAGCTCTGAATAAAATCAGACGTTGAACTGGCATGGTGGTGTCGGCACGCAGCCACATCCTTATCCCCTAAAATACATTTCCCTCTGCATTTCTCTGGTTTACTGTGAAAAGCGGTCTGGTTGATGTCTGCACAGAGGGGGGAAGATGCTCCGCGCACTGCTGTCAGCTCATACCATATACTTTGTATAATACAGTGAATGCCTGGAGGGAACAGAGACTATAGAGAGGACAGCTTTTCACCATGCCAAGTCATACACTATGATCAATAGCATCAGTCAAGCAAGCAGGCTTAATAAAAAAGCTTCCTGCCCTCAGTTTTTCAGCTGGCTCAAAAACCCTTTGAGACTCGTAGTTTAGTGCAACATGATGAGCTAGTCACAACAGAGTCTGCCAACGGTAGGCATACAGCTGCTGCTGAATCCAACTCAACAGCCTTTTTTTAAACAGGGAGTCTTCCTGCTCTGTGTATAGAGAAAAGGTTACTAATAACTATACAACATATCGTAACCCATTTCTTAACCCAATCTTAAACATGTTCAAAAGAGAAACTCACTCTCTACTATGGTTGGGTACTGTTAAAATTGTATCCGTTTAACTTCCTTGATGATACTGTTTCTTGTGATTCTCTCATCAAAAATCAAAATACTACTAAACAGCATCTACAGCATTCCCGAGCCAGAAGTGCTTATCTATACACAGCTACACTCATACCCATACTCCCATAGTTCCAGTTGGCCAGGCTTGGCCGTGGTTCTTTCAGGCAAAACCTGGATCCCAAGAGCATTAAGCTTCTGAGGTTTCATAACTGTCATAACTGAAGACCTGTAGACAGGCAGGCAGATAGCAGGCCAAACACCAACCCAGCCAAGTCACACTCACTATTACTTTGCTGCCTGTAATCCCAATCCCATTCTCTCCGGGCCACTAGACTAGCTGGCCGGATTGAAAACAGGACAGGCTGGCACCACTACAAGGACAGGTGGAAGTCAACACACCGTCTTGCTGGCTATAACACAGTGACTCTATTCTGGTGTCTTCAGTATTAAGGCAAATGTATATATTCTACAAAACTTAATCTGTCATTGGCAAATTCCTAAACACATTTTGGAAACACTCAACATTCATTTCTGCAGAAATGCCTGGGATTCTGTTATGTGAGCCGTCAAATCCTGGTTCCCACATTTCTGGTTCCCAGTGAAAGGCTGAGGTAACACAGAAAACATTATTTCTGCAAATCGACAGAATATTTTTTTCAAATGTGGAGATACAAAGTTGCTAACAGAACACTGAGAAATGCTGTTGTCGTTGTGGATAAAATGACAATATGTTTTCTTGGCTTGGTTGAGGAAAAAAACTCGTTGCTGTCTACCACTGATGATGAAACTCATTCAATTAAAATCCATTTATGTACACTGGTACACTGATAATGAAAACTGATGAAATGAAAGGCCGGGCAGGTACTGTCAGTGGCTAATGTGACTCATCTCTAGTCCTGCAGTCCAATCTCTTCATCAGTCACAACACGTTGCGTCAGTTAGCTCTTCATTTCACAGTGCAGATTGGACTAATGGAACAGGTGGATATGAAAGTGTAATTTTTTTCCCTTAGAGACGCCAGAGAGCTCAGGGGGCTTTGAAATGGAAATTGAAAGTGAGGGGATCCAGAATGTGTCTTTGTTAGTCGGTCTGCTCTGCCAAGTCCTGAAGAAACGTTATGAATATGTCCTATGACAGGTCGAGTGGTTCCACACACACACACACACAGGCACACACACACATAACAATCTATAAGTCAATAAAACGCCACGGCAACCCCTAACTGGTTTTCTACAATCTGTAATGGAGGTGTCTACCCACGCTGTGAGTCAACATGTGGACTGAGAGCTAATATTTGAGGCTGTCAGAGCAATAGGTAAGGTGTACACAAAGTGGGACAGGGCACACATATCAGGAGCAGAGTTGTAATAATAAATGTCTCTCCATTCTGGGTTTCAGTTGACATTGTCACCCACACACTGTCTAGAAGGAATTGTGTATTTATATCTGAATGGATTCATGTCATATTTATGTATGTATGTGTGTGTGTGTGTGTGTGTGTGTGTGTGTGTGTGTGTGCACCCTATCCTCCCTCA
Source organism: Hoplostethus mediterraneus (assembly GCA_034670385.1). Classification (NCBI taxonomy): domain Eukaryota; kingdom Metazoa; phylum Chordata; class Actinopteri; order Trachichthyiformes; family Trachichthyidae; genus Hoplostethus; species Hoplostethus mediterraneus. The sequence goes on from JAXDDW010000008.1 coordinate 10,214,184, forward strand.
GGGACTGACAGAGCAGAGTCGCAGCACCGTTCCTTGGGAAAAGCTAAAAACAGCTCAGTCCACCACACTTATGCAATTTCAGTATGTTTTTCATTGCTGAGCTCCCAGATGAGAACTAAGCTTACTGATCCAGTGATAAAAATACAGTGAAAGCTGTGAGCAGAGAGAAAAAAGGTCCTTCTTTGGAGAGGAGAGGAGAGGAGAAGAGAGGAGAGGAGAGGAGAGGAGAGGAGAGGAGAGGAGAGGAGAGATGGTGAGGAGAGATGGTGAGGAGTCATGGCAGTGGAGTTGATAGCACCAAGGTGGTGATAGGTCTGAGTCCTGTAGCTGTGTTGTTGCTGAGAGCTGCATTTTCTGCCGTGATGACTCAGTAGAAGGTAATCCGCTCTAACTAGAGAGAGAATACAGTTGCACAACAGCCTGTCTCACTGCTCTTACCTGCAGGTTCAATTTAATTCAATTCAATTCGGTTCAGTATTGAGTTGAAACAAGCTTGCAGTTGAGCTTGTGTATCATTTAGCAAGACAGACTAAAGTTGAAAGGCAATTCTTCTCGCACATCTGAATTCCATTATCTAGTTGCCATGAGGCTGTTGAACACAACATGGGATTCAGGATTTTGCCCCAAACTGTCGCTGGCTTAAATTTAGCAACAGCATTGTGTAGTTATTGTACTATGAAATGACCAGGTGCTTCAGCCCTAACAGACCTACAGCTTGTCCTCTGCCATAATCCTAAATGTTGCATGGTGGTGCATTCTCCCTAGCAGGACCCTGGGCTCAGCGAACAGGTAAAACCTTCAGCACGCTACACAACCACAACTCTGTCAACACAGACCCGCCTCTGCAGGTTGGAGTCTTAATAAATAGGCAGACGCTTCCCTAAACATGACTCATGATGTTCACATGTTTTTGAGGTAACAGTAACATGGACTGCAGATGATGACAGCCTCAAGTACACGGCTGGTTACTCAACTACTCAGCTACTAAGCCCTACCTACTGAAAGCTACCTCTGGTTGCACTGGCTGTGCTCTCAAAGAGAAATTAATTCCACGGCTCAGCTCAGATGAATGCCTACAGACAACCTGACAGCAGCAGCCTTGGCCTTTGGAAAAATAATAATTACAAATTCAACACACATAAGTCCACGCTGTTATTTTCTCACTGCTCAGACCCATTAAACTTGCATAAGCCCTCCAGCATCTCTCTCCTCCATTTTGCAAGGCTTTGCATGCCATTCACTTTAACAGGCAATCCCCAGTCAGACAGCAACACGTAGGATTAGGTATCTGGATTTGAAGTTAGGGTAAGAATCAATGCAGATCTACTGTTTAGGAAAACAGCCCCAACTATATGGACCCTTTAAAGTGTTTTGGAAGGACTGATGGAAGCACAAAGAACAACCAATTAAGATTTGAGATTCTAATATACATTTGGGCTGACATCAACACAGAAAACAGAAAAAACAACACATTAAAATATATTGTTTCACTCCCAATTCTGAATATGTTTAAGTTTGAAGTCCTAATCTTCAGAAGCAGGAAGCCTAGGCTTGAGTTGTTGTCTATGAAATGATAATGGACTACACAGCGGGCACAGTAACTTTTTTAATTAGAACAGAAGACGTCTTTGCCATATTTCTCCCAAGGGAAAATGACAGGCTAATATGACAGTGCAGTCATTAGAGCAGGAACTGAGCCAGAGCCTCAGTGGCAGGCTGGCACCTGCACAGCAGGTGATAATGACCCATACATGACCACTCTGTGGTGATTTACTGCTGCAAAGTCACAAACATAGCCCAAACACTAGAACTCTTTATTTCTCTTCTCTCTCCTCTATTTACTTTGCCTCACTTACTCGTTCACATCCTCGCTTCTCCATCACTAATCTACCCAGGTCTCACTCAGAAAATGAAAAACCTGGCCAGGCACAAGGACAAATAGCAATAAACATAACATTTGCCTCGCTGCGCCTTCTATTTAATGTAGCTACTGTACCACACATCCTTTGCTTCCAGCCAGGAGAAATGGCAACGTCAGCAGTACATAAGAAGTACGTCACCAACGTTAAATAATATGACGCCAAAAGGCCTGGGACGGGACCCAAAACTCTGTCAATGCTCTGTGAACTGACCAAAGTCATGCAAACCAGCACACTGTGCCAGCCGGAGTGGCACGCAGAGACAGAGAGAGAGAGAGAGAGAGAGAGAGAGAGAGAGAGAGAGAGAGAGAGAGAGAGAGAGAGAGAGAGAGAGAGAGAGAGAGAGAGAGAGAGAGAGAGAGAGAGAGAGAGAGCGAGAGAGAGACAGAAAGAGAGAGAGAGAGTGATGAGCAGAGACCACACGAAAGAAAGGAGGAAACAGATGGATCAATGGTAAATTGCACAGCAGGCAGGCACCCTTTGTGCCTCCGTCAGCAGTTCTGACAGGCCTTGCCTAGTGTGGAGAACAGAGAGAGAGAGAGATAAGGAGTGAGGGATAGTGACAAATAAGTGGCTGAGCCAAGGGGATCAGACGCAGGAAAGAAGAGGGGGATCAGTTGTAGCTCAGAAATAGTGAAAGCTGTGAGCAGAGGTCCTTCTATGGAGAGGAGAGGAGAGGAGAGGAGAGGAGAGGAGAGGAGAGGAGAGGAGAGGAGAGGAAAGGAAAAGAAAGGAAAGGAGAGGAGAGGAAAGGAAAGGAAAGGAAAGGAAAGGAAAGGAAAGGAAAGGAAAGGAAAGGGGGCTAAACAATGAAGAATACACCCAAGATTGCGGGGGTGAGAGGAGGTGAGTGTGGGTGTGGAGAGAAGATAAGTGAGACTAATTCTCTCAGGCTGAGGGATACTGTTCTCTGATCTATAGGGGGAAATTATGACTGCCTGACAGTGAGACTGTGAATAGACCTTAATAATCAGACAGATATTTAACAGCCAGCTGCAACGCCCACAAGCCATTTATTCACACATTCAAAGCAGCTGAGCTGAATAGCCTAACCTGCAATTACAAATACACATGATCTGGCGTCAACTCTCCCATGGGATGAGCGCCTATGTAGAAACCTGACTTAGAAGTTCGAGGAAATGGTGAGAGGTATAATACTAGTTTTACTAGTACTACTAGTGGGCATCTCCGGAAGCAGTGGCAACAAGACAGAACCAGCGCATTGCAGCTGGCATTTTCATCGACCAATGAATGAATGTACTGACAACTTGTCACCTGTGTGACACGACATCAACAGAAATTTCCACTGATATTACCATACTGTCATCATGTTGTCATAGAAATTGACACTAGCCCTGGGTGACAACAAATTTCAGCCATCCTCTAAGACCCTCCATTGACAGATGTTGCATGGGAGCTGGAGTGAAAGACACCTACCCCTCCTTGCTGCAGCCCTTATCAGACAAACCAGCTTAACAAAGCTTTGCATCGTAGGAGGAAGCACACGTAACAATATCGGGAATGCAAATGAAAGTCTTAGACATAAGAGACGTAAGTGTAGACTGAGCTTTACTGTGGGAAGTCAAAATGTTAGATATAAGTATTCAAACAGTGAGCTAGTATCACCATCTTGTAGCTGAAGTGTTCACACATTCACATTGTGTACCCTGAAAGGAGTTGAATGAGGAATCAATTTTCAACTTTGAAGAAACAAAAGTGGGCTAAATAAAGAGACATGAAAATTAATTTGCTGAACATTTTAAAACACAAACTGATGACATGTCAATAAAGTTAAAACTTGAATGGGGTTACTTCTCATGAAAGCAAGCACAGAGACACACCCTTACATTTTGAGATGGGCTATATGCTGGACATCGCAGTTAAGATGCACTGCTGTTCATTTCCGCATCTGTTTCAATCAGTGTTGTACCAAAATTTGTTTTCCCCAAAAAATGTGTTTCCCCTGGCACTGTGTCTTCGCCTTGATTTCACGCCAGGGAAGAAAACAACAAAATGATTACAATCTTTGTGGATTCCTATCGCTGGCTTTGGTAAACTTTTAAACTGTTTAAACATTTCATGGGATTACAAGGAATGAAATTAGCCTACCAAAAGTAACCTCCCTAGTTGCCTTGTCATGAACAGAAATCCTGCTTGTTTGTGATCTTAACCACAAGCATCCATTGATTCTACAAGTAAGAACAAAACAAGGACACACCACCATTTTTAGAGGATAACATTTTGGGACAACACTGGCCGTGTACTATTATAGACTGTTGCACTGTTTGGATGTGATGCTTCGTTCTCACAATGAATGTTGGAGCTTCCCATTCCTCACCATCCGATGCAACCTCTGTTCACAAATAAACTTCAAGGATATTTATCCAGCCTCCATTCTTGTGTTGTCTTTCATAACATCACATTTTTCTGTTTTGCAAGCTTCTGCATGTCAAGTCACTCAAAATGCTGTACAAGTAAATACAAGCTGTCTGAATCATTTGGCAGGGCAGAGGCGTACTCAATAATCCATCTGTTTAATGCTGTTCATCTGCCGTGTCCCTGTCCTGGCCCTCTCTCCAGTAAAGCCTACATTTTCCATTGCATGTGAAAGTGCAATGAGCAAGCACACTTGTGAAATTACTCTCAGTGCAGATGATACATGCCAGCTAGCAGACTAGAAAAAAACTCCCCAGCATCCAAAGGCATTTTCATTTTCATCCTCTGTCACAGCTGAGCTCAACCAGTATCCATTTGATTCATGAGGCTATTCTATCAGGAGGTACTGGCTCTCCCTCTTGGCTCTCTTGTCAAAGTCAGCACTTTCCTCACCAGGGACATTATAAAACCCCCCAACCGTGACGCACAGTTCAGGGGACCAGCGAATACAATATGACTGACAGCTTGCCCACTCAACAACGTGTACATTCACAAGTGAACAACAACTGACAGAACATGCAAACACACAGCACACACATATATTTCCTTCTAATTCTTCTCACTTGCCATTATTAGTCAACATGTTTCTAAACAAAAAATAGCTGTGTAACTGCTAATGTGGGTGTGAAAAGAATGCAGCCGCCACAGCTACAACTCAAGCATTTGACTGATGGTTGAGGTTATTTTCCCACCCTGAAAGAATTTCATAGTTTCACTCACATAGTAAAGTAAAGGCATTTTGGGTTCAGTCCCCAATGTAGGCAGCAGTTGAGAGGAGGCTTCTTAAATCACAACATCCTCTCCTCATCTCTCATCACTGATACAGATACAAAAATGCAGAGAGAGCCTACACAGACACCCACAACACAGTAGTAACAGTGTATCTAACATGTCATTATCAGACAAAATACACAAAATTGGAAGTTATTCTAATGGCTTTAATTAAATGAATAGCTAGCTTTTTCTTCAACCTTTTAACCATCGCAACCGGTGAAAAATCCTCATTTGTTTGTAGGATTTTCATATTGATTTATGGCCACCGGGTCACGTTTTAGCTCAGTTGGGTTAATGGTTCGTTTCCCACTAGGGCCACATATGCATCACTTTGGATGAAAGCAAATCCCCAGGGGTCCTTGTCATAACGCATGGATGCTGCAGATGTAGTTGTAACCCGACGTCGCCATGGTCCCACTGAGCATCTAGGTGCTGAACTGACTGAGGAATTGTGAGCTAAAAGCAGTCATTTCGACAAGGTGGCTGGTTGCTTAACGTCACTTCATTGACTGACTCTTTTTATATGCCAAGTACACATAGCGTATGGCTCTCATGTGGACGTCGAGTCATTTCCTTGCCGTGCTGCTGACTGGCCACCCTTACACACTACTTACCTGCTTCCCTCATCTATCTAGCTAACTTAGCTAGCCTAGCTTGCCACTAGCTTGCTAGCAAAGATGAGTCGGGAGTTTCGGGCCACGGTACCATCACGAACACGGATGGAACCGATGTATGAACAATAAAATATGCACTACAGATGGTTAGATTTATTTAATTAGATATAAGTACCCATGTCTCCGGCGTCCATTCCATAGCTAACTCCAATGACCGTGTCCCCATCATCGGATGCTGTGGCCCCGGATAACGGACTCCCGTCCCTGGCCTCGGACAGCCCAACCGCTCCCTCGGCTGCTGCTTCCATTCAGACTCCCAGAGAAAGGGCGAGCCCTCCGAGTGAAAGACCCACAGCGACGGTGTGATTCCGGTAGGGAGAAGGAACGTGCTGCGATATGATATAAAAATCAAAATGATAAATTGCTGTTAGCTATGGTCCCTTCATTCGTGCGGTGGACCTTCGCGACAGCAGTCTGCAGTCTCCACTCCTCAGGTCGACTGCGCTGCACTTGCTGCTTCTGTTGCAAATACACAGCCCGGGTTTGTGTATTTGCTCTCTGGCGCCCCCTGGCTGATGCTTGAGTAATTGCAGTCAATATTTTATTTCATCCGCTGGCTGTTCTGAATCAGAGCAGAGCATATAAAAATTGATGCAGAGTGGCTGATTACATTCCTTTTGATGGCTCAACATCCATTCAAATAATCTTTGACTTTAGTTGTATTAATTAACTTAGGTTTAAGAAATAAATAGGATATTCTGTTGATGACATTTTACACAGAGGCAGAGCACAAAAACACCACTACTAACTTGAGTTGTCCCTCATTTGAGAGCCACTGATGACTTCAGGGCACTCCTCTTTTACCCTGGCCCTAGGTTAAGCTTGCTATAGACTTTCATCATACAATTAAAAAGCAAATGTAGGCTAACACAGAATGACAGTCCGTTGTGTTTCTTAGGAAGAAAACAATGTAGGCAGTCTTTTAAGGTAAGGTGCATGCAAAACACCAGTGAAATTAAGAGGAAGTAAATATTAATTTCTGTACTGACACAGACGTAGTCTGGTTTCATAACTGCTGCCACAATTTAATTAAGATCTCAGTTGTTGCAGATTGTCAGTCTATGATTAGGTTAATCCATGTCCATGTCACAGACAAGTTGCATTAGATAGGCTAAGGAGTTAATCCATATCTGTACAACCTTATGCTATTGTGGCAACTATTCAAGTCAAGCTTGTCAAGGCTGATAAAATATTGATATCCATTCTGCTAGTTTGTGTAAAATTCATTCCTTTTTAGTTCTATAATATTAATATATATAATAATATAATATTATACATATCTTTATTGTACCTGTCATCTAAGTACTGTTGCGGTGCCGTGGGTTCCCATGTCCAATAGAGAGCAGTGTAGCACATTTTTGTAACCACAGGGACGAATCTTATAATTTCATTTGCAGCTCTACCACTCTTGTTAAGGGTTTTCTCAATAAAAATAGATCATCTATCACTTTAATTACTTTCTTCACAGACAAAATGTCAACATAAATCTAATCCCAAAATCCATACCTCCAATATTCATACACAACCTTAGGTAATGAAAATGAAAAATGTTTTACTCAGAGACAATAAACACAGGCACGGTTATTATTAGAATAAACTCTAAGTGACTTTTATTATGACAATGATGCTGCTAATTGGTTGACTGTTACAGAATGTAAGACGGGTTTAGGGATTCCTATTCTTTCTCTCCAGTGCACCAAATGGATTAAAGGTCTGGTATCCTCCCAGGAGGTTTGCACGCCATTTTCATCAGGTCTGCCCTGTCCGCCGGGCGGGTTTACAGACAGACCGTCACTGGTCTGGAGGGGACCCAGCAATATCCACTGGTACTTGGAGAGGTGGAGAAGGAAGGGACATGGAGGTAGAGAGACGGATGAGGGGACGGAGTATCAGTAAGCATCAATCGATCATTGTGGAATTAAAGGTACTTGGGAAGATCCCTCTCCACCACCTGGAAAGAAAGCAAGTGCAGCAGTTGAAATCTATTGCAGTCCTACTGAAAGTATGTTAGTATGTTAATACCTGGAGGGACGTAATCATATATCTGTACAGTTACAGCTAAGTTACCGCATTAATCTTGCACTGTTTGCGAGAATGATGGGATTGGGATGCCACATCATGTCTTAGCTCTCTCTCTCTCTCTCTCTCTCTCTCTCTCTCTCTCTCTCACATTTTTATTTACTCTAACTGTCCCATATTGACAACACAATATTCAGCTGAATTTGTTTTTACCTGGCCCATTTCCACAGAGAGAATATGACAAGAGATTTCTAGTCAGTATTGATGACAGTCTAACATCATAGCATGTGGCAAAGCTCTTCCCATGTCAGTAGTATTTTTAAAGGGAGAAGAGATGGTTGGCAATACGAGAGGGAATAAACAAATCTATTACACAGCAGCTATTTGGATGTGGTAAAGTGAGATGGTTATTTTCTACGTACACTTGGATCATCCAGTGGTCCATATCTCTTCATCACCTGTCCCTCTCTGTTGATCAGAAACTACAAATACAGAGAGAAATGAGAAAAATGAGAACATTAAAATACACCCAACAAAAAAAATACTTTTCTGTTTTCCTTTTAGAATTCAACATTGTCACAATTTGTAAAAGGCATTTACAGGTATCTATTGTAATACATTTAATAATTCTATATCCTTCCTATAGGGACATTTATACACTTAATACATATAATTAGGTGGATTACTTAGAGAGATGGTACCAGCATATTTACCTTTGTGAAATTCCACTTGATGCTACTGCAGGGATGAAAACAAATCACGTGTTAGAAAATAATAACCACATTGTCATCTGAAGAATTAGTATGTTGGCTAATAATTTATTTAGAGCGTCACATGTTAAAATACCTCATATCACTGGGTCAGACAAGCCAGTCATTCATGATAACATAACCCATCCTATTTCCTTCCCCATGTTCAGTCATTTATTGTTCACGGACTTGACCATGTACCACTTACTTTCCCAGGAAGCCTCTCCCGTTGGGCTGGTCCTTCAGCCACTTCCACAGGGGGTGGGCGGTGTTCCCGTTCACGTCGATCTTACTGAACATATCGAACTGAGCATTGTAGGATTGGGCAAACACCTTGATCTGAGCTTCGGTGCCAGGTTCCTTTGAAGTAAAATGAGTGAGAAACGACACAAACTGGTCAGTGCTATTCCTTGAGCTGACCCTGTGGGTGTTTGGTAAGGAATTGCCCTGCATTGGGACTATTATCTGAAGTTGATCAGTGAAGTTTAATTCTCCACCACTGCTTGCTGGGACATTCACATGCTTATGAAGTCTCAAATGGCAGATATCAAGGAAAAAGACACACAAGGCGACTTGTGCCCTTGAGACAAGAGGAGGCAGAACTGAGTGGAGGTTCTGGTTATTATCAGTCATTGTCGCTGCACATTAAAATTGTTACGTTTTTTGTTATTGTAATGTAATGTAATGTAATTTTATGTTAAAAAAATCGATCAGAGAATAATAGAGATAGGGTTAATGGCAACCCTCTGTGTAGAGCTTCCTATGCTCTTACATTTGAGCGATAAAATGAGTGATGACAGTAAAAACATATCAATATCAGTTTTTGTATTTTAATTTTTCTTGACACGCTTATGGAAAGTAACATTATCTCAATTTTTGATTAATGTTGTATTTATCGTGACAAATGGGTCAAATTTCCGTGATCAAGATTTTTGCCCATATCACCCAGCCCTACTGCAAGGTCTCATCTGGACTATGTTTTGTAATTTCTCTTGTCTGTTTTACGAACTGCAGAATGTGGAAAAAGATTCAGACAATAATCTAGGGCCCTGTGGTGTTTTACTGTAGTAAAACATTCATATGTCACCTACCTGGTTTCCAAACTGGTTGGAGGGGAAGGCAAGGATGCGTAAACCTCTCTCAGCGTACTTGGCGTGCATCTCCGCAAACTGAGAGTAGTTTACTGGGGTTTTGCCTCATTTAGAGGCAACGTTGGTGATGATGACAACGTCCCCCCTGAAAACACAGAGAGACACACGCACAGTGTTTCAATGACAGGTGGATTGGAATGAGATGCTGTAACACGTTTAGAAAAATAATATTTGATAATCCCACCTGTATTTTTCTAGGGACACCACATTGCCATCAATATCCTTTGCCGAGAAGTCATAAATAGACGTGGCCATCTGCCAATCTTCTGTCGGGGTAGACTGTGAGGGGAGAGAGGGGTGTGGTGGGGGGTTAGAGAGAATAAAAGCAGAGGTGAGTGACAAGTAAGAGTTTGGAGGCTGACTGTGCCTCTCTAAGTAGGCACACACGAACAATCACATACTTCCTGCTGTGTGAACATCTTAGGTAACGAGATGCCAAAGTACCGCTGTCATCTCTTTCTCCGTTACTCAAGAAGAACATGTATTCTATGTGAAAGTTCATCTTAAAAACAACTCCTGTTTTTGTGTTTCATCACTACAGAATATAAGTCAATAAATACCTATTACAGATAACATCAGAATACAAATTACACAAAAGCCAAATATATAGAGTATATATATATTAAATATATATATTTCTATAGAGAAAGAACACATCATATTTCAGTTCAAGAAAAAAACCCAACTCCATCGAAAAGATATTACCAAGACTGCAAAATGATTCTAAGAGTACACCATCGTACCATTTTATGTCAAGTCTTTCTAGTCTTACCATAGCCTGCAGCAGGACAGAAAAAAGGACAGTGGACCCTAGCAGACGCATGGCTGCCTTTCAGTAAGGTCCACTGAGAAGGCAGAAAGCAATCGTATCTCTAAACTCTGGGTGACTTCAGCAAAAGCTTCACCCTCGGACCACCACACCACAACTGAAAGAGTCTCTTTTGAGTGTTATCATTTAAGGGGCACATGTGATCATTAACAGCTGTGATAAGCTTCTCTAATAGGTCCCTTTTCTGCTGACAAACAAATCCCAGATGGAAATGCACGTGTACAGCAGTCCACAGTCCACAACATTATCATGAACTCATAAACACTGTTAATCCCTTATGAAAGCAAGATAACTATGAGAGTTGACCTCCATGTGATCAGGGCAAGGGTCAAACAGTCGAAGGAACTAATGTGCTACTGTTACACTGCACAAAACATTAAGGCACTTCAACTTAAAAACATAAGTTTCCTTGCTGCCTTAAAATTCCAAGCTGACTGTACAGAATATTTGGGTCAAAGTTCATCAGTTGTTCTAATGTTGTAAAACTCTTGACTGTCGTAAAGAACTGAATGATCCTAAGATAATAAGTTTGATCAGCAAATGTCCGGTCATGTTGAAGTGTTTATTAGTTGAATCCACTGATTAAGAAGTGCATTCCAGTGTCATTTCCTCTGTCACTACTGAGATGTTTTTAGTAATATTTAATAATATTACACTACGTAGCAACAAGTACACAGTTGACTCTGCACCTAACCAATTACAAGAGGTGGATACTGCTGGCCAAGTCTAACAAAATCTATACCTGTTGAGTATCGGGGGTAGGGATTGAACTAGATACTAATTTTCATCACGGTTATCATGATTTTCACTGTTAAACAGATGTTGACCTATGACATCGCTAATCTATGACTTTATCCAAACAACAAACAGGAAGGGTTTCTGAAGACTTAACTCAAATGCAATGCATGCTGGGACATTTGCTAATATGTGAACGCTTGGTAACGCCTCATTTTAAGTCACAAGACATTAACTCATGATTAGAAGTTCTGAAGCTGATACATAGCAGTTGTGAGTACGTTTAAATTGATAAGCACATCATATACATTGATTTAATGATTGAAGATGAGTTGATTTCACTAAATTGCACTGTGAGTGTAGAGCACTTGATGAAAAAGGAAAAAACAAAAGGATACATCAGTGAATCATTATACTTGCAGTACATGTAACCTACTAAACCCAACCCAGACGCAATGGTTACACTGGCTGAGCAGAAAAGACTACGTTTCTGTAGAGACTAAGATAAGCTTCTGTTCTGTCAAACCATTCTACCAATTCATCATCACTCAAGAAAACAAGGGCTACAGAGCCAATGTCACAATCGAGGAATTAGAAAATAAGTTTACATATGTGATGCTATATGATAATATAATATAATAATGTTATAATAATATTAACATAACAGTTGCTTTCTGAATTCATGTATATCTGCCAAGTTCTTTCCTCTATGCCACGCCAACTTCTCACAGACTTGAACAACTTGAAATGCCAATACGAGTCTCCTTTGACTGGTGCCAGGAAGAAAATTACACAACCAGGCTAGTGTTTGGGCAATAATATTATCTGATTTAACATGTATTATTTCTCAAGTCTAGGCTTGTGAATTATGATGAATCATGAGGATGGTTTACACCCAGTACCCTGCAACAATACTTGACATGGCAAGTGGATTACATACAATAACATGTAAAATTCGAATGAATGTCATTAAAAAGTACAATTTGTTTTGGCCATGTATGTTATATTCAGAAACATATCTATAAACATATTCTGAAGTACATTCATATTAAGGCTGAGCAAGTTAGCCTTAGGATGCTGGTTAGGTAAGATAAGCTAACACCAAGATAAAGAAACTTGACTGAGCAACAGACAACAGGCAAATGTATGATTGTGGCATTATATATTGTATACATTGTATAAATTATATATAGAGCTTATATTATATAATATATATTCATATATAATTATAATATATCATAAATTCTATAAAAGCCCATTGTATTTTACAGACCGATTAGCCTATCACCACCTGACACCAAAGAATGCGGCTTCAGAGACACATGGTGTCATAAATAAGGCGTATTTACCTGCAGTACATACCTGCAGCTGTTTGCTCCAAAGCAAACAATTCTCCAATGTGGAGATTCGGCAAAAATAATAAATTTCATTCCCTAAAGCGTTTCTCCTTATAACCAAAACAGAGTCTCTAGGCTAGTGGACTATAACACGATACAGAGAGACTGCACATACAACGCATGTCCGATACAGTAGGTTTACGTTACCATTGAGGATAAAAAATAGTATAGTACCATCGTCATTAGTACCCCACTGCTCGCCAAAACTCCAAATGTGAAAAATTAAAAACACGGACTTCATTGTGCTACAGGGGAGGCCATCACATACGCTGACTGTAAGCCCCGCCCTGTAGTGTGAAGTCAAACAGCTGGTGATGGTGTCGGAGTGCTGGAATGGGCTGTTTTGTTTATACAAAAAAAAATAAAGCAAAGTATTTTTTCCGTACACGTTGTGTAAAAGGTTTATTTGTACATTATGTGTGTTATTTTAACATGAAACAGAGTTTCACGGAGTTTCACAAATGGTGTGATGTTTGTGAAACTCCGCCTACGCAGGCTACCGCTCGTCAACGTCATCAACCTACGACGGTAAACGAAAACGTGCGTCGCGTCTTTAGTAGGATAGAGAGAGCAGATGAACGAACATCTAATTTAATATATATATAAACCGAGTTAACATTTGAGAGGAGATGGATGACGAAGAGGAAACATACAGACTATGGAAAATTCGCAAAACCATCATGCAGGTGGGTTACATTATGTTTATTTTATCACACACTGGCGTTTGTAAGCTTGGCTGAAGTGGCGGCTCTGTTCTGTGCTAGGATGCTAGGAGCCAAACTTGTTGTTTAGATTAGCCTGCTGGTTTGCAGACAAGCTATTTGTTGTCATGTGTGTTTATTGTTCGGTTTTAGCTGTACACCCGCTTTGGGATGTTTTAGCTAGGTTAGTACATGGAGGGTTATTCCAGCAAAATTTAAAGCACGTATCGTTTAAATACAATAGTATATTGCATATGCATTCGTAATTGTATGTGTCTGGTTTGAAAATAACATCCCCGGTGTTGATCCTGTCCTAGAATGTTGTTTTATGGTTTGGACTGCAAAGTAACTATTTACCTAATATCTGTGGTTTCAGCTGTGCCATGACAGAGGTTATCTGGTGACCCAGGATGAACTGGACCAGACTCTTGATGAGTTCAAGAGTCAGTTTGGAGACAAGCCCAGTGAGGGTCGTCCGCGACGCACAGACCTCACAGTGCTAGTTGCGCACAATGATGATCCTACTGACCAGATGTTTGTTTTTTTCCCTGGTAAGTTTATGTTGAGATGGCTAAACTCACATTGTAAAACAATAAATAAACAAACAAACTGTAATGGAAGCAAAGATATGGCAGGTTTTGTATCTTTTAATAATAAAACTTAATTTATACCATGGTCTGTGAGATGAAACATCTGAGTGAGAGTGTTCATCCTTGAATTTATAGCCACTTGTATGACATGTGTAATATTTGCAAGTCATCCATATCTCCACCCATCAGAGGAGCCCAAGGTGGGAATCAAGACGATTAAGATGTACTGTCAGAGGATGCAGGAGGAGAACATCACACGCGCTATCATTGTTGTTCAGATGGGCATGACACCATCAGCCAAGCAGGTAAAACCTTAGTGGCAGAATGTGTATTTACCTTCCATTGTTATTCTAAGATCAAGGCTACATTTCCACGATGAAGGGGTAACATGTATATTATTAGAATCATTGCCTTTTATTATATCTTATATTATCTATATTATATCATTCTGTTTTAGGCATTACCTTCTCAGTATCATTCTCTAGTCATGCACATGTTGCTTTTTGTTTCAATATTCAGTCTCTAGTTGATATGGCACCAAAATACATCCTGGAACAGTTTCTACAGCAGGAACTGCTCATCAACATCACAGAGCATGAGGTAAACAACACACTGATTACTTTACTGTGTTGCAGTCCCATTGCCAATATGTTTTAAAATAGCCTTGGATATGCTACGAGTTATGAACTATGCCTCTTGCCTTTCAGCTTGTTCCAGAACACATTGTCATGACAAAAGAGGAAGTGACTGAACTACTGGCAAGATAGTATCTTTACACACAATACTGTACTTACAATCTGATTTACAGGGTAGAAAAAAATATGCTTTACTTTTGCCTGTAGAAATTATCTTTCTGTAGAAGTTCCTTTACATTCCTAACTCAGTAAGCTAAAGGAGAGTCAGCTGCCAAGGATCCAGGCTGGGGACCCTGTGGCTCGCTACTTTGGGCTCAAAAGAGGACAGGTAACACAACTTGGCATGTCACTGCTACATTCTTCCACAGATGTTGACCTAATGCTATTTATTTGGCCTTGATTATGTCCTATAATATTAAGCAATTACTCATTCCTAACAATGGTTTCTGTGGTTACATGTCTTTAACTGTTCATCAGTGTTGGACTATCACTGTAGCCAGACTCAAACTACTTCTATTCAACTTTTCCAGGTAGTAAAGATTATCAGACCTAGTGAGACGGCTGGACGATACATCACCTACAGACTGGTCCAGTGACAGCAAAGTAAGTGTTATATTGGCTTAATCTGCAAGGATTGAATAAAAGTTCCAACAGTTTTAAATCAAGGCATCCTTATTGATGAAGGTAAACAGTGAGCAAACCAAGCAATACATTGAACCTGCCATGTTAGCTATTGTTAGCTCCTTCATGTTATTCTTGAGCACAATGTAACTATTAAACAAGAAAGGTTAGTGATGTTTTTGTTAATGTTTGTTTGTATCTTACAATACAGTCGCCCCTCGCAAGGTTTCTTCCATTTTTCCCTAAAAGGTTTTTAGGGAGTTTTTCTTCTGTGAGGGTCCAAGGCTGGGGGATGTCGTGTACTAACCATTTATTGTTTTCACACTTTGGGCACTGTGAAGCCTTAGAGACTGTAATGGTGATTAAGGGCTATACAAATAAAATGTGATTTAATTTGTAATACTATGATTGTTATAATATAAATTATATAATTTCAATATAAATTCAGCTTGCATGCTCCTCTCATTCCTGCAGATGTTCTTCTGGGTCTACATTTGGAGGCAGTCAAGGAAACTGAAGGCATTCCCTCACGTGTCCATGGATTAGTTTTCTGCTGGTGGTCTTGAATTTTTGCAACGTGTTTAGCTTCATTTGTGAATTTACTTATGTATTTTGTATAATAAATCATTTTAAAACAGAACCAAATGTTTTTTCACTAGCTGATCTAGGCTAGTCCACATCCTCACCTTCATTTGTAAGACAAATTCAAGTTTATAACGCTGAACACATCTCACAACTATTGCTTTAATCAAATGGTCTCATAGTATTATACTGATGTTTTGAAATGCCTACCTTTTTCCGAAAGAAAGGCATGCTGAAGTTTGAAATGTTCATTCGTGGTCAGCTTATTCTGTCTGACAGATATGAGCAACTGCCTAGATAATTTCCCTTGCAAAACTTCCGCAGTAATCAAGGAAGCAAATCAGTCTGCCCAGTAGACTGAACTGTCAGCGCTAGCCTTAGGCTTATTTGACCAAACTTGATTCATGCAGTTCGTATAGAATTTTATATTTTACCAGCTTTAAGTTTAAAAGAAACAGCACCGACAAGTCATATGTGGCACCATGAGTTAAAATGTACATGACATGTAAACCATTTAAAATAAAGAATTTATTCAAATAGAACAAACATCCAAAACAAGGCGCACATGCAACATTTAAAATAATAAAATTACGTTTTTTTACTTTTAGTGCTGAAATAAAACCAGCAGCACTTTAATATGTGAAATTTGCTTATTTGACCTATTCCTACTAGACTAAGCATTACCCAAGCTTCTAAGAGCAATATGTTAAACATTTAAAAATCCAAATTGGCACAGAAGTTCACTTTTAATAGTTCAAGTCAAAGACTCTTAATTGAATTGCATCAAACAGCAGTAAGCGTGCAGAGGTTCAACTGGCAGGATAGATCAATATATACTTGCAACTTCTACAGACTGAAAACACATTGATTACATTGATTTTGATGTACACAACAATAGAAACCTCATACAATTTCAGTGTGGGTCAGCTGCATTCCTGCCCTTCCCCACTGAGGCTCTTTTTGATAATGCACTTTATACAAACACTGATTCTGATGTCATCAGACAAACTCAGGCTCCCGCTCCCTGTTCCTCGTCAGGGGTAGTTTCTTTCTGCACAGACGCGCCAGGGGGTGCCCTGCTAGGCTTAGGACGGGGGAGTAGGGGTAGTTGTTGTTGGACTGGTTCACGTTGAGCTCTGCCAGGGAGGTGCTCAGGTCCTGCTCTCCTCCAGTCTCCTCAACTGGGGGCTCAGTGTCTGGCAGCTCAGGGGGGTCTCCTCTGTCAGATGGCTCCGGTTTCTCCTGGTCCGGGTCTTGTTCTGGATCGGTATGGGGCAAAGAGTGGCTGGACAGGTCCAGACTGTCCCTGTAGCTCAGCTGGTCATCCTCCGTGCTGATCTCACTCTCCTGCTTGTTCAGGCTGTGCGACTGATGGGAGTGTGTGGTCCTCTGGCCGCTCTCATCCAGCTCTGAGTCCGAGTCTGGAAGCGGCTCACTGGAGCCCAGAGACCCAAGAGAACTACCTGGAGAGAGGAGAGAAAGAAGCCAGGGGGTCAGGAAGGACTGCGAGAAAGAGACTTACTGAGGAAATTATGAAAAGGCTATTTAATCTATCCGCCCTGCTTTAGTAATAGTCTATTACCGAAGTCATCTGGTGGTAAGAGAACGTGTGTGCACTTTTACGCATCGGTAGTAATAATTGGAAGTTAGTTACAATAATAACTGAGTGAACAGCATTATGCAACCAAGTTTGATCAAAACTTACCACATCCCTCCTCCATCTTGTCAGAGTCTGGTTTGTTCTGCTCCTCTCTGCTGCCCTCTTCCTCTCCTTCAGCAGAGCTCTCTGTCCTGCTGTCTGCAATACCAGTCTGAACCAGTGGGGGGGACAGTCAGAAATAAATAGGCCAGGAGGTACAGGAAATGATGAGGTTCACACAGGGAACTAGACAAACAATGTCTACCTGTTTGTGGTGTTGTGGGCTGTTTTATTACTGACAGTGTGTGTGACACATTCAAAAAGGGAACTACTGAACTCAAATCATAAAAAAAAATTGGGGAAATGTGCTGTCATTTAGGTGGCTCTGTCTTTGCTCTTGCCTTTCTGCGTAGTGGAGTTTTTAAGAACAACAACCTTGGGTCATTCCATCACACACCCACCCAGCCCTACCTGTTGAGTGGAGGTGGAAGCGGTGCGGCTGGAGGTACTAGAAGTTTTGGACTGGAAGATGGATGTGTTGAACACTATGAGGGCCTCTACGATGCGGGCCTGGTGGGGGTAATCCACCAGAGAGGACAGGGACACCGTGGCCCCGGTTGGACGGGGGCGCATCAGGGAGGGCCCAAACACAATCCCCAGGTTGCTGGGACTCATCTTGTTGTCCTGCTCCAGCTCCGCAATCCTGGGAGGAGGGAGGAAGAGGGATGAAGAAGCCGTTGTTCGGTTCATCAAGAAATCCTTTCAGTAAACGTCTGTTGATCTGGACTTTTATTTAACTGGCTATTTTATTTGTCCCATGAAAACCTTGAAACTCCTTCTTTTTTTTTCCCTTTTTAAATATATTTCAACTGAAGGATTACATGGTTCTCTATGGGTTGAGACACAAAATGCATGGTGGTCAAGCTAAAACCAAGGCGGTTGGACATTTTGCAAATAAAAGACAAGTTGAATTCCATATCACTGCTGTGCATATACGTGATAATTCGCCAGCAGCCAACTGACCTACGGAGGTGGCGTGTGATGTAGCGCAGCGTTGCAATGTTAGCCTTGGGCAGTTCCTTTAGAAGCTGCTTCAGCTTGTCCACCAGCACCAGGGCCTCTGGGTCGGTGGCGGGGCCCAGGTCCACCAGCTCCGGCCCCTTGCCCATAACCGGGAAACTACCACCCGACTCGGCCTCCTCTCCCTCAGGGGTGTCTGCCTCACTCTGCAGGCTCTCCTTGGCCAGCCCCATCATCCTGTTGTACAGGTGGAACGGCATGATCGGTTCCGGCAACTGGGCGAGAAGAGGAGGGAGAGAGGATGGATATAGGAAAAGGAGTGTTAGAGATTTTATGGTGCTGAGAAATAAGTGAAATTAATGTATTAATGTTTTTTCAATCTCTTGATTTCTCAACAGGAAGAAGTCTACTAAAACTGAGCAAGACGACCATAAATCACTTTAATCAAACAAATAAAAGTCTAAACCAACGCAGCCGTTTCTGTTTCACTTATGTGCGTGTGGTAGCTCGCGTGGCTTGCAGGTGTACCTGTCTGAGGTAGAGCTTGAGCACATTGCTGATGTCGTGTGGTGAACACTGGGACAGCTCTACCAGCTCCTTGCCATTCTCAAAGGCCTGACACAGCTTCTCCACACGGGTCTTCACCCCATTCACCCTGTAGATGCCCTGGAAAGAGGTAGAGGAGGTGATGTAAGACACTGTCTGTGTGTGTGACAGGGTGAGCAAGAGACGGGGCAAAAGGCATGAAGTGATACAACCAAATTCAGCCCATGATTGAATAATGCACTCACCTTCATCTTGAGGGCCCGTCTCTCGATCTCAGAGATACACTTGGTGATGATGAAGGGGATGCCGTCGCTGGCACAGTTGGCCACCTGAGAGAACTCCCTGCCAAATAGCTGCAGACGGCCCTGTAACTTCTTGTGGCCACACTGGATCGCCAGCGTCTCCAAACACCGCTTGTGGCACGACAGGAAACACTGGTGGACAGAGAAGAAGACACTGACGAGTTTCTCCTCATAGTAGAGCGTACATTCAATGAGGATATTACCACAGATCCTTCTTAGTTTTAACCTGCTTGAAGTGGGGTTTACTGTGACTGACAATTTTCCATTCCACGTCAGCAAAGTAAAGAAGATCCAAAAAAAACCCTTCACAATAAAAGCACTTTTCATTAAAACAAAATTGGAACTGCCATCCCTCCGCAGGCTTGGTGCTGAGGATATGATGAAGACTAGTCCTCTCACCTCCTCACACTCAGCCCCCTGGAAGTAAACGTAGCTGTCACACTCCCGGCACTTGGCAGGGGTCCGTAGCTTCCTCAGCCGGTGCGTCTGGGCCGCTTTGGACAGCCCCATGTTCCGGAAGGGTCCGGTGGAAACGACCACGTCAGGCTCCATGCCGTTGATATCTGGAGGGAGATGACGCCAATGATACAAACTCTCAGACAATATATGGAAGAGTCAGGAGCAGCCATCATAAAGTAACATGGAATTTACACTTTCTGAAAAAATCAAACAAGAAAATTATATTTTCTCCTCTCATTCTTGCCATGTAATTGTGCAATCAGACATAACTACAGAGTGGAGAGGACAGTCTGTAGAGCATACTTGGACTTTCAAAGGAAGCCACGTTCCCGTCCTTCTCATCCACATCCTCATTGGAGGACATGGTGCCAGTGGAGGAGGTCCGAGCCATTTTACTGATGTCACCTGAAGCAAATGAATACATATAAATGGGTGTCTTTAATAAGATACATTTCAATGGGAGAAAAGCCAGTGAGATGTTTGTTTATCATTTCTGGTGAGGTGCCTTGGAGTGGAGTGGATTCTAACTTACTTGTGCTGGCAGTAGGAGACTCCAGGCCTACACTGTCATCGCTCACTGTCGAACCCCACGACTTGTGGCCCAGTCCTGGGGAAGAGAAAGAGACAAGATTATGGGCACGGACAGAACAAAAATATTAGCTTGACATGAACCCCTTCCCTAACCCACAAGCTGTTACGGCGTACGACGCTGAATCCCAAGGCAACTATTCCATTTGTTTACTCTTGAAATATGGAATGAAATGCACACACTAAACCACATCAGGATACATGGCCCAATAATACAATACATGCGTTTACAAAATCACAGCACAATAACAACAACAACAACAGGCATCACTTACTCTTCCGGTTGCCATGTGTGTCTTTGCTGTCCCCAGCCGCTGTGTCCACATTGCTGGCAGGACTGTCTGTGTTGAAACTGTCGTTCCTTGGCCTGTGGCCCTGCCTGAAACAGCGGTAATGTCAACGTAACGTATGATGACAGATGAGTTGTATATACACCTTATACTTGTGTAGTGTACTTCATCCATACACTGATAAAAACGTGTAATGATTATCAGAATCACAACGGTCATCTTCATTTCTGCCCCCCCCCAACTGTGTCAGCCTGTGTTTTGACTCTGGCGCCACTTACTGCGTTGAGGCTGTGCTGGTGGGGGAGTAGGCTTCAAACGCGTACTGAACGATAGGCTGCTCAGGCAGCTGCAGGTCCCGGACATGGGCGGCATACTGCTGGCCCGGGTCATACAGCTTGCTGCTCTCGCACAGAGTCTGGTAGTGGACCGGGCAAAGCTACCGTCTGCATGTGCATGTTCTGGTAGTAGGAGATGGTTGCCTGGGGGAGGAGTGGACAAAAAGGGAGGAGAGGTTGGCACCAGCCTACCGCAGCAATGGGGACTATCTCAGTGATGGCTAGTGCATGAGTGCTGACCGAGCGGAGGGTCTGGTCGCTCTGTTTGATGACCTCCTGCAGCTGTCTCAGTACTGTGACCTTGGTGTGCTCCAGCTCCAGCTGCTGAGTGGTGGCATCTGCTATACATGTCCTGTAGGTGGCCTCCGCCTCGTCTGCCTGCACATGCACGCACACACACACACACACCACACACACAGTCACAATCTCAGTTTTATTTATTTACTTCCCGTGTTTTCCCCTTCATCCAAACACTCTTTGGAGGGGAAGTCTTTCAGATGACAGTCTTGATAGATCAAGTATCAATCATGACGTCATTTCACATAACAACCTCATGTTAGGATCAATGTCGAAATTCTTAAAAAAAACAAAATGTGCCCGGATCTTAAATGATGCAACTTGCAAGAAACATTACCGCATCGTAGACCGGTGTGAAAGGTGTGACTCATTTCCTGAGAGTAAATCCCCTCAGACTCTACATACAATAAAGAAGTGAAGTTGGATTGAATTTGCCGAAGCGCTAGGTTAGTGCTAGGTTAGTGCTGTAGGTTAGTGACGAGGACCTTGTAGCGAGCCTCTTCCTCCAGTCGTTTCTTCTTCTCCAGGGACTTGGCCGTGGATCCCCCTCCCTCCTCCTCGGCTCGGCTGGCGGCCGTTTTGGCCTTGTCGTACTCCTCACAGCGGGCCACGTAGCCTTGCTTGGCCTTCCGCAGGTTCACATCACACTCCATCTTCACACACACACGAGAAAATAAACCTGTTTTGGTCCTTTCTTTGCATTTCCTTTTTTTTTTTAAACTTTGAGATAATAAGCCAAGACAGACCACTGCTTCATCAAATCCTGCAGATGTTATGTAGGCCTCGTGATCAAGTGTTCATACCAGTTTTCTCTTGGCTCGAATCCAGTGCTCCTTGATCTCCTTGCGTCTCTTCTCATGCTCCTGTTTACGCTGCATCAGAGGCTGCACAGAGCAAGATTAAAATAGTTAATCAAGCGACTGGTACATCAGACAGAGGCGATGCTGCCTGTAGCGGGTCAGGTTCAGTGAAGCTCACATGGATGAAGGTCTGGTTCTGCAGTGTGGTGCTGGCCAGCTGAAGCCCCACACTCTGCTCCTGGTCCTGCTCCAGAGCCAGAGAGTAGATGGAGAAGAAGGGCATGTGGGGCTGGTGGGAGGGGACAGCACACACACACACACACACACACACACACACACACACACACAAACACAGGAGAGGAGAAGGTATGAACAGAATAGAGGGGCAGGTGAGACGTCATACTGCTAAAAGTTAGTTCTATGGAGTGCATTCCTGATATCATAATAATAACTTTTTTTTTTTTTTTACAAAGTTTACTAAGTGCTTCACGGGAGTAAAAAAACCAAGCCAAGATCAGGATAAAGAGGTAAAATAAAATTATAGTACAGAAGGACAGATAATCAGTGTAGGACACAGGGTGAATGTAATCAAAAAACAGCTTCCATAATGGTTGAAATCAAGTAAAAGCAAGTTTAAAAATAGGTGACCAGTGGGAAAGGTAGAGGCAAAATAAATGTTTACATGTGTGATGCTGTGTTTGCAGGACTGGTATAGTCTCTGGAGGCCCTTGGAGAACTCCATCTCTGGAGGTAAACAGACAAAGAGAGTCTATTAACAACTGAACGGGGAGGGCGAGGTGTTGAGATGTTTCGACAGTCGTCTACCCACCCAGCGAGGTTCGCTTCTCCACGTAGCTCATCAGGTCCTTCATATACTTGGAGATGGTCTTGGCATACAGCAGAGCGGAGTCCACCCCTCCCTCACTATGCTGCAGGATAACATCCACTTCCTCAGCCCTGCCTACACATGAACACACGCAGACACATTACAGTACTGGAGCAGCTTCAGCTTCTCTTCAGTCCCATGGCGCATTTCACAATGATGATTGTCGGAGGTGACAATTTGCAGCTAAGGTGTGAAGATTCACAGTTAAAGTGGAAATAATCCGCAAGATCCTGTTTTTGTTTTTTTATTTTGGCAACATCTGGTGCTAAGCGCTCATTGCTTTGATGTTTCTGCACTACAATTCCCAGAAATCTGTAGGCGGTGCTCTTTTCTTTCTGTTCAGCCATGGTGGCTGTCGCTGCTCAACTACCCAGTTCTTCTTCCACTGTCATGGATGGGATTTTTCCCAGTGAAGACCTACCTGACACCAGGTGTTTAGAAAAGCAAATGTAAAAGCTTTCATGAACTGGCTCGAGGTTGAGAATCACTACTAATCACTACTGTTATATCAAGATAGAGTGTAGCATTTACTCAGATGATACAGTCACAGATTATTACTTTAAAAAGATAAATGTTCACAATAATACTCGTACAGGAGAGAGATGGAGAAGAGTTGGAGAATTAATGTGGAGCAACAGGTCTTACAAACGCTGCTTGTGAGGGATTAGAGACAGACAGACAGACAGACAGACAGACAGACAGACAGACAGACACCGAGTGCCTACCCATGTCCTGTAGGTCACTCCTGAACTGGCCCCCATCTGGTCCCTGGCCTGACGCAGCGTACAGGTTCTCCATAGACTGCAGAGGACAAAGAGTACTGTGAGATGATTCATTACTGACAAGTAGAGCAAAAAATGAGCATGTCTTCAACCGATTCTCCCCCAGTGGAAACCTGGGAGTGGGACTCTCCCATGTGGAGTCATGCTTTAAGTTACTGACTACCACAGTATTAGTTAACCCAACTATTTTTGAAACCAGCAGATGTGAAATGCTGGTTGCACCGTGATACTGTGATCTCTCATGCATTGAAATGAAATGAAAGCAAGAAACATTGAAAACTGAAAACTTAAAGACACTATTTGCACCACAATAGTCCCATTGTGTACGTCTGATGCCAGTAGATTGTAGTGATGAATGGGCATGGAGGGAGACATGTTATCTAGTATCTCAGAGACTGCCTGCTTGTGCCTGTGTGTGTGTGTGTGTGTGTGTGTGTGTGTGTGTGTGTGTGTGTGTGTGTGTATGAGGAACTGGCAGAGATGAAGACACAACACTACGAGTCTCCTCTTGTGACAGAATTGGATTGGACACACACTCACCCTGCTCTTCTCAGTAGGCAGCAGGGAGAGCAGGGTGCTGCTGTCCACCTCTCCCATGAGCAGTTCAGACACACTGGGGAGACACAACAGAGACACCACTACATCAACAACTATGGCAGGAGCACAACAACACAATAGAGACGTGATTGATGTAACATAGGAGACAGAATGGGTTGGAAACCAGTCAAAAAAGAGTTAGTGGGAGTAGAGGATGTAAAACATGAAAAGAAACAAAAAAAAAAAAAAAAAGGGGAAGCAACCCTAGGAGGAGATTTTAAATAGTATAAAACAAACACATTGGAAATAAGTAAAATATAAGATAAAAATAAGTTTCATCTGTATTGGCTTAAATCTGATCCCACTTTCCAACCTCCATGTTGCATGTCTGTCTGGTGAATTTGTTTTTTCCTCTCCAACTATCCCATTCCCCTCAAGAGGCCCCCTGCCATCCACCATTAACAAGTGATTAATCTCCCTGCTGAACTACAGGTTAAATAAAAAGTCTCTTTTTGTTCATGTCATGAGGAGTCAAACAGAGGAAGACTGGAGGAGAGAATGAGGAAACAGCCTCGCCAGGCCGACCTCAACTGTCTCTCTGCCAGCTCACTTCCTCCTGAGCGTCTACGGCAGTTGTCTTCAACGGCAGAACAGCTCGCGATGAATCGTGTGAGCAACAATACATAATAAGGAAACTCTTCACATCTATTCCTATCATCAAGATGCTCTTTTCAAAGAAAGAAAAAAAGTTCAGGTACAAATATGAATCTCGGGAAAAGACACTTTAAACAGTTTCCCGCCTGCTCATCACGTCTCAACTCTCGTCTCGCTCTCAGAGTTCATACGTCACTCGGCGTCCAGGTGGGAGAGAGCATGTCACATTTTCCCCCCTCAGTCGAAAGCAATCTGTTCAGAAAACTGGCAGGCAGTGAACAGCGAGTTTTTCGAGTTTTGGTTTTGTGTAGTACGCGGTAGAAGAAAACCACTTCCTGTTTTCGGCTCATGCAAATGTGTCACCATCACTGCACTTCTCTCTACTCCTCCAACAACAGACAACCATGTACATGTTCTCTCACAGTGAAGGAGCCCATACCAGTGAGGACAGTATGATAGGTCGCGGTCACCAGTACTCGAATATACTGCTCGGATCAAGTAGATACCGATAACAAATACCATTTATAACCACCAAAATGTTATCATCAGTATGAATGAGTTGAATTGGAGATCAGACAGACAGAGAGGTTGCGAGAGGCTGCCAGATACTCACTTGCTGCTAAAAGCAACTGCAATGGTTTCAATGGCCTTCTCAAAGTCTTGTTTATCCGCCTCGTTACAAACCTCGTAGTGAAAACCTGAAAATTAACAATCAAGGTTTTATTAAGAGCATTAAATTAAATTAAATGCATTTAATGTTGACCTCTTTTTTAACAAATTAAGAAAAAAGAAACCTTATACATTACAAGTATTAACAAAGGTTTTGATTTGATTTTAGGACATTAAAAAAGGAAAAGGTGTGTTTGTGTTTTAGTAGGTAGACGACAAGTATGATGTTATGGATTTATTTCAATAAATAACCCCCCCCAGAAAAAAGGAGAAAAGGCATATTCACCTTTTGAAATTTGGTATTTTAACTAAAAATACTTTGCGCCCAGGTAAGGTACTCCTGGGCAACCGACTGACCTTTGACCTTGGATATCAGTTTGCCAGCGGCAGTGAGGATCTCCACGGTGTTGAGCAGAGGGTAGGTGTTGATAACCTGACGCAGCACCCGCAAAACCTCCCCCAAACACTCGTGGGCTATGGGGCGCCGGCTCTCCTTCTTACCTGGGGGGAGAGGGAGGGAGAGAAAGGGGGTAAGGGTGTGAGAAGTTGAGAGAGTTTAACAGGTGAGACGAGTGAGTTTGAATCCCCTGGTGTGACAGGCAGGCAGACAGGCAGGCAGAGAGACAGGAAGGCGGGCGAACAGCGGCTGACCGTAGACAGGACAACGGGTAAACGGGAAAACAAGACCGGCTGTCAGACGGGTCAAGTCGAGGTACACCGTTCCAGCGCCAGTCCAGATACTCTGCTTTGATGTTCGTCATGACACATCTGCAGCCTATTTCCTCACTTCCTCCTTTCAAACACGTACACACACACACACACACACACACCGCTTTCTCAAACGTTTTTGACTGATGTTGCACCCTCACCCTCTTCCCTAACCCTCCCTTTCTCTACCCAGGCAGCTCTCTGAGGAGGCCCGAGAGCTGCCTTCCCTCCGTCCTCCCCCTTTCACTCCCATCTAGGCTTGTCTGTCAATGTGTGTCAGTGTGTCTGTTGCCACGGTAATGGACAATTTAAAAAGAGCAGAGGGCAGAGTGACCTGGAGGTTTGTGTCACACAGAGAGAGAGAGAGAGAGAGGATGTGGTCTTTTCTATTGTTTGGCCAGAAGCTAGTGGTTGTTCAGTGAAGCGCTCTGGTCTTCGGTACACCCTGGTAACCCTGATGTTGTTGGGAAACGGAGATGGAGAAAACATCCGTCAGCTTGAGCGCTCACCACCACTGTTCTTGACCTTACACAAAAAAAAAGAAAAAAAAAAGGACCTGAATCAGTTGTTAGACAAATAAAAAAAGGGAACTCCAGTGACCATTTACGTCAGGATGAGAGGTTACTGGATCACAGCAGGGAAGAGATGAGACCAAATAGTGCTGCTGAAGCAAGAGGTGGAGGGGTCACAGCGATGCAGCCAGCCAGCCTATCAGAGGAGGAAGTGTGAACGAGGCCTTTCTGTCAGAGGCCATCCATCATGGCTTCCTGTTTAGAATGCTTGCTCTGGGTGGAGAAGGCTGCAGAGCTGAGCCAGATGAAGGCAGACAGACGGACGGACAGACTGACAGCATATAAACAGAGAGCTCCGTCACCGTCACCAAGAGAACCGACAAGTCTGCTCTGAAAAAAGCCTGTTACGAAACGACCCGAAAGACTCGACAACTCGATGCGAATACCTCAACGCCACTTCTTTTTCAAGCCAAGACGTTTGTTTAGTAGGAAACATCACGTCTGAAGTGGGACTGATTAGCCACTGTCGTCTTTGAAGTCCGGCCATGTGGGAGTACAGGTGTTCCGCCATTTTAGCCTCGCTGCAGAGTGCAGGAGGGGAAGAGAGAGTGTGTGTGTGTATGTGTGTGTGTGTGTGTGTGTGGCGGCGGTAAACAAGAAGCTGGTTTCCTGCTGGAGACAAGAGTGCGGTCGTCTTTGTGGGCGCAGCGGAAACGCAGCCCTTCGTTGGAGAGAGGAAGCTCAGAGCCACTTGTTAGCTTGCTTGTGCAAAGAGGCCCCGCCTTTTCCCCTCGCTTCCCCCACACACACACACACACACCGCACACGCACGCACACGCACACGCACACGCACACACACGTGGTGGTGAACAGGAGAAATGTAGCACTCTGAAAAAGCCTTCTGTGGATTGCTTGTGTCCCACTTCCTATAACCTCTTATCAAACTGGATCGGAGCAGGTTATGTGTGTGTGTGTGTGTGTGTGTGTGTGTGTGTGTGTGTGTGTGTGTGTGTGTGTGCCCCCCCCCCCCCACCCCCCACACCCCCAGGCGCCTCATTCGGGCCAACAGGGGGAGGAGGAGGCAAAACAGTATTGTTCAGGCCACATGCTAACGTGTGCTACATCATGTAGGAGGACACAAGATTGTAAACCACACACACACACACACAAGACATGCACACAATGACACTACACACAACCAAAAATCATAACTGCCATTGAACAAAAGGGACATTAATCACACACACAGAAGTATGTTTTGTCTATGCTTGTTGTGAAAACAAGCCCTATTCATACCCCAGGCTCTGTGATCCCAATCACAGGAGGAGGTTCAGGTCTCATTCCCAAGTGAGCTTGTCCTGACCCCAAATCAATCCAAGCAAACCACGTCGCTGTGCGTTTGTCTTGCAAACTGGGTGCATTTTCGTCCAACCAATCCTTAAAGGTTAGGTAGCAAATATTTGGGACAATATAAATCATATAATCACCCTTTCATGAGATGCTCTTATGGGTTGATCTGTGGCTGGCTCTCCATCTCGCCCTTCGATCAGGTTTATTACAAATATATTTGCTACAGAAAACAAGAACTTTCATACAGTCTCTTTCGGTCCTCTTACCCTCGGCCAGGACCACATCCTTCAGTTTCTCCACGGCCTCGGCGAAGCGCGCCACGTCCCTCAGCAGGGCAGGGATGTCCTCCACCTCAATGGCCGTGCTCTCAGGACCATCGGCTGGAGCGGTGGGGGTCAAGGCCCCTTTTCCCTGGCTTTTGAACACCCACGACTGGAGCGGGAATCCTGAGGGGACACGCAGAACATCACTCAGGCAAACGCACATCTACAGCTTCCGGAGTACTACTGATTACACTGAGGACAAATACTGGGTCCATGTTTTAGTTTCCTCAAGGCTTCAACATACTTGAACCCGTCTCCTACCCTTCATTCACGTCCCTCCCTCATGACTGAAGTGGATTTTAAAAAGGTGACATCAAGAAAATATCATAGCTTAGTCCTGGATTCACATGCTCAGTCTATTTCATGTAAACAGAAGGTGTTCGTGGATGTCAAGTGCGGCAGACGGGAACTAGATGACTTTCCGCTGCATTTCATTAACTCCACAAAGAGATTCAAACAGTGACGGATGCTGCAACCAGACCTGCAGCGCTGGCGTGTCTGCTGAGGGCCGTCGGTCTCCTCAGGGTGGCCACGGGAGACGGGCAGCCCACCCCTTGCAACGCTGCCAGCTTGCTGAGGGTGCTAGGGGTGCCCGGGCAGGACAGGGAAGGGTCCTGGAGCCCAGCAGAGGTGGGCGTGAGGGTGGAAGAGGAAGAGGAGGAGGAGGAGGAGGGTGACGAGGAGAGGGCGCCGTCAACAACATCTCTACGAGGCTGCTCCGGTAGAATAGACAACTGAGAGAGAGAGAGAAGAGAGAAGACAAGAAAGGTCAAGACAAATCACATGATTTTTGCCGTCTGGCTAGAAGCAAACGGCTTGAGGCGAGTAACGTGACCGTCTTCGCCTTAGTGGCCAGGACAACCAGTGACCTTAAAACACAGCACTGTTGTTGATAAACACACAAATGGAGACTTTCACAAGATCCTGTGTTAGGTTGTGCAACACTTCCTGACTCTGAGCAGTTTCAGGGTGTGGCAAACAGAGCAGTATCTAGAAACACAGAAACACCAGTTAACATTTGGATTAAGTGGAGTGTTATTTCAGAAAGGGTACAGGCGATCATTTAAAAAAAAAAAAAAAAAAAAAAAAAACCTGTCCCAACTTCCCGTTTGCCCAGAGAACGTAAATAAAAGGTTGTGGCTGCGTGCAGCGTAAGGGACTACAAACTGCATAGTAGCTAACAGGGTATCTCAACTCCTCAGGTGTAGGCCTGACAGATGCATGGTACTTTAAGCTGTGAAGCAAAGTCCATAACAGCACTGGACGGGGAACAACTGGAGCAGGTGTCTCTCCAGCAATAGGAAGGAGACTCTAAGCTACAATGGGAACCAGGGAGAACATGGGGAGAACCTGTAAAGAACGTAAATCATTGGTAACCGACTCCTCAAGGTCACTTGCATCATTTCTTGTGTGAAGCCTAGGTTGTACAACAACACCTACACAAGCACCCCCCCCGCATATCTGCCATTTGTGTTGGAAATACAAGACGATACATGTATAAACAAACATACCTGCTTCAGCCATATGCTCTGTCTGTTGGGCAGTATGTCCAGCTTGTCCTTGCCTTTAGACTCGGCTTTCTTAACTCTTTGACTTGTAGAGTAAGGGTTGTAGCTAGTTTTACCACCACGTTTCAGCATGCTCATTTCCCTACTGCTGTGGCCCCATTCTAAGTAAAAAAATCACTTTTGAAACTATGTTGATCTCGCAAGAGCGTTCAGCATGCCCTGGCTTGGTGGTAAATCCCCCCAGAAATGATGCAGAAATGAGTCAGTCTGTTCATCGGTATTTTGAATAGTCAATAGTAAAAGGTGTAGGCGCTTCATTGCGTAAAGTAAACATCAAATTAAATCAACATATAGGTGTGTGACATTGCATCGCCGCACAGAGCCCTGAAAGCTATCAAATGACCCTACTTTGAAAAGTGCCACAGAGCCAGACTTCAGTTTCTCACCCACAGAAGCTTCAGCAACAAACGTCGCGCAAGTCCATCAATGCTCAAACAGACTTGACTAAACAGACTAAACAGACTACACAGACTTCATCTGTGGTGTCAGTAGACCCCCCCCCGACACTAAAGGCACCACAGCGCTGCTCTTCTGACAAGCAGATAGAGAGACAGCCGGTCAGCGGAGGAAACCAGAAGTGATGCGCTACTCACTGACGAGGCGCTGGTCTGCGGCCCGGGGCTTCCTGCGCGGCTCTTCTTCGAGATGGATGGCGTCTTAATCAGTTCCCGTTTCTTCCTGGTGAACATCTTCAGGGTGCCTTTGCCGTCCATCCCGACTTCTTTGAGTTTCACGTACAGCCCCCCCACCCACCCCCCGACTCGCCACTTCTGTGCTCTGCCAGTTACCGCCACCGGTACCTCAGAGCCATCGAGTCCGACCTTCAGCCACGTTAACTGTCTGTCTGCCTTCCTCGCGCTGTCGCACATCGAGCCGCGCAGGCTCACTGACGGAGAGACAGACAGCTTACCGCAAACAGTCAGTGCGCCTCCGGCATCCGCTGTGGGCTGTTTTTTTTTTTTTTTTTCCCTCAAGGGGAAGACGACAGACACATGGGTAACTCTGTTCAGTGTTGTGGATGTGTAGCTTATGTATTATACATAAGCTACAAACTCAACATCCTCGCTAATGCAGATAGACTCAGTGCAGAGTTGAGTGCGTGCTGCCGCAAGCCAGATGGGAAGTAATGTTGCCGTACTCTAATTCACACAAATCAATCCATCCTGAAACACGTGTGTTTTTACCATGTGATCTGGTACTTTTGATCCGACCCCCCCTCCTACCCTCCTAAGCACCTGCTAGATGCGTCTTGTGTTTCCAGTAATTCAAAGTACAGGAGGAGTCAGTTCACTAAACCCTCAGGTTTTTGCACCTCAAAACTTTGAGACCAGTTCATATCGACTACGGTGTCTGGGGACAAGTGGATCAATAGCTGATGACTGTATTAATAATAGTATTTGATCAATGTGATAATCAGACGCAGGTCACCAAACTATGTTGCAGACTCACATCTTAAGAGGAAACATTAGCCCGGGAGGCTCAGCTGATGTGATTTATTTTCGATATGACTTCCCAATAGATTTGACAATTTTTGCTTTGTCTTTTCTGTATTATACCGATTAGAAACTAGAGGATCAACTTGATCTGACTGACGAGGGCTTTGTCTATTGACGTCTATGCCAAAGTAGAGTCCTCTCCTCTACCAACTCTGGTCATGGGTGGACTGGATATACACAACTAACAAATAAAGTTGATCTGATACTTGAGAGTATGGAGTGGAGGCGAGGGGACGGTCTCGGGAACGTGCCAAATCCAAGTTACACGTACATTTACGCACAACTAATGTGCTTATAGTACTGCTATTTTACGTCACCCCTATACGCAAAATTTCAATATCCTTTTTTTTTTTTATTCATACACAAAAATATTTTATTGGAATATTTCTACATTGACAAAAAAAAAAATCAAATGGCATGATCAGATATGTTATAAGCATGAATGAAGCCAGCGTGGAAATCAGGAAATGTAGAAAAAAAGAAAACCGATACATGATAGATCCAAATATTTAATGAATGTGCTTGCATATACAATCATGTATTCATGACCAGAGTCAAGTTGCATGGCAGTGAAATCAAAGTATTTCTAATAAAACTAGAATTTGATGTTTCATACAAAAGGTCAAAGGTTGAAGAAATAGCATTTGTTATACAGCGGGTTGTTTAAATAAAAAAAAACACACCATTCATTCTTTGGGTATGAAAATCGATAGTAAAAGGGTGGCCCCAACATCCCACACCCACATAGAACCGACAACATCTTCAGACAAAACTGTGGTTCTGCAGAAAAATGTATAAAATGATCAGAATGATTTCATATCATACAGACAGCTCCAGTGGAAATGGCCGTTGTGCCCATGTTGGATTGGTATACTGCAGTTTTGGTCCTCGAGCCGCGTGCTGTAGTGGAGCGGTGGGTCTGGAGTTGCTGGTGTCAAGAGTTCTGATTCTAGAACAGTAGAATCCTGTTTGTAGAACACTGTGCTGTGGAGTTCTGCTTCTAGAACAGGGTCTAGAGTTCTGTCGCTGGACCCCATTCGATGTCCTCGGTCTCGTCCTCTTCCTCGGAGCTGTCGCTGCCTCGGATCTGTGTGCGTCTGAATTGGACTGCTTGGTGATGTGCCAGCCTATCAGAGAGCAAGAGAAGTGGGGGTTATCACCAATCTCACAACCTCTTTCCAGTCTGACTCTACTCTGAAACCAATGGACAGCAAAAGAACACTTACACAATGAAATGAGGGCCAGTCTTCTTTTCCGGCGCTTCTGCCTGTGGTTCCGCCAAGCGAGCCTAGAAGACAGGACAAGACCGATTTCAAACAAAGTTGAAGGAAAAAGAGGGTAAAATTATTTTTGAAATCAATGAACAGAACATTAGAGAACAACAGTATGGTAGACCTTTAGAGAAATATGAGATTTACCTGCTGTAGTTTATCTTCAATGGCAGACAGAGTGACAGGTGGGGGGCTCTCAGGCTGCATCTCAGCAGGTGGAGGCTCCAAAACAGAGTTCAGAGTGGGGGGGTCGGGGGCTATAAAATCCGGGGGCCCATCCGACGGGGTGGTGGGGGCAACTGGATCAAGGGCACTGAAATCAGAGTCTGAGTAACTCCGATGGGAGGGGTCCTCCGTAGCGGGGGGGCTGTAATTCTCACGGCGGGTCAACTTGGGCTCAGGTACATGCATCAAGGGTGGGATTTCTCTGAGTGCATATGATTCAACCTGGGGCTCGGGGTCCATGGCGGGGCTCTGGTGCCCGAAAGCAGGCTCAGAGGATCGGGCTAGTGCGGCTCCAGCTGCCCTGGAGCTCCGTGTGGCCCTGGCTACGTCCTGGCTGGGGAAAGCCTCGTCCAGGTCCTCGTTGTCAGTGTAGGCCTCTCCATCGGTGAAGGCCTCTCCATCAGTGTCCTCCAGGTCACTAGCAGCACTGAGGTAGTCAGAGTGGGTTCGGTCCAATGCATCCAGGTCCTGTTCTTCCCCGGTCTCCAACTGGGCATATACAGGAGAAGTGCTGTTAGTTAGTCTATTTAAGTAAAGTACGTCACATGTAATTGAGGTAGACAGGTGGATAAATCTTTCTGGAATAACCTTTTATTTACACCAGTTGAGTTCATGAAATGATTTAGTTATACATGTAATAATATAGATTCACTCCAATTTAAAAAACAAACAAACGGCTAGTACAGCTCTTTAACCTTTTGCTGCTGTTATGGAAAAGCATGGGAATTCCAATTTTGAAGGATTACATGATCCTTTATGGGTTGATAACATGTCATGACCCTTGCACTCATGAAGCCCTCTCAAAACTCATCTTATAGTTTAAAAAACTAAAGTGGATGTAAATCTAAAAAGCAGGCTGGTTTTCTTGAAAGATGACCTTCTGGACATTACAAGGTAGCGGAAATGCCAAATTAAATTCCTGAGTGTAGGAAAAATAAGGGATTGAGTATGACAGAGTGTACTGTGTGTGTGAGGTGGAAGGAGCTGTGTGTCTTACCGTGACCTCAGACACCCAGACGGGTTTGGCTTGTTGGTGGCGGATCTTGTCCTTTAGAATCTCAAACCAAACATTGGAGCTGGGCTGCAGGTCAACATGCGCTGGGAGGGAGGGAGGCAAGAAAAAACATTGAAACAACCAACTACCTGCTGGTGGGCAGATAATTACTTACTCTTCCAATGAGGCAGAAAATATCAAACTAATCATTCATCTCATTTGTACCAATAACATAATTCTGGGGGAAATGGAGAGATAGAAGACAGAAAAATGTAAACACCTACCGGTCGTATATATGCTATTTTTCAAATTCTGTCCACTGTAATTTCAAGTATAACATGTGAAAGGGACAGACTTCATGTATGTGAGTTATTACCTGAGAACAGATGGCTGCAGTGTTTCCTCATCTTGAGAGCCTGAGCGTAAAGGCGCCTGGAGCTCTTGTTGGACTTGGGGCTGTACTTCTGCCTCATGGCCTTGACGTCTTTGCGGCTGTGAGGGTCCAGGAACAGTACCACCGGGTGGTACTGGATGTAGTTCAGCCTTTCCACTGCAGTAGGAGTGATGTCCAGCAGGGGGTGCTTGTCCTGGGAGTAACGAGACAGAACAAGTTGTTTCACTGATAAAAAATGACATGAGAGAGACAGATCCTCCCCTTGTTGCAAGTGTGTGTTTTGTGTCTGGTTGGCACATATGTACCACTTTTGTTTATGTGCTTTTGTAAAAGAAAACCCAATAAAAAAAATGACATGAGGGGTAAGCAAAACAGAGTAAAACTAGTAGAAAGAGAAAGAGAAAGTTATTTTACTGACAAAATGTTTACTTCCTGCACTAGATTAACAGTTTTGGTTCATATAAGGATCAGTATATGTTCACTATGTGTTCTAATCTAGGAGTAACATACTTGTTTTGACTGTCTGATTGTTACTGCTCACCTTCTCGGCTATTCTTCTCACTGTGTCCAGTTTGATGACCGTGGAACCGGTGTCTACTCCTCCACTGCGGGGTACCATCTCTGCCGTAACACAACAACAAAAATAATTGTACTACATAAAAAATGATATTAGAAGAACAAGGGGACAAAGATAGGCAAGGATATGGTATATATCTTATTGTGATAATGGCATCATGACAGACAACCAACCTGCCACTTCATATTCATCAGGCATCTCTTTGGCCAGCTTCTCCATGGCGATATCGTTAAGAGGACCCAGGATGACAATGGGCCGTTTGAAATTAGCTGGAGACACAGGTTAGCAGTGTTAGAACTGGTTCAACTAGCGGGCAAGTAAGAGCATGCTCATTATAGAAACAAATGAAAACACGCCAACCTTCTCTAAGCAGAACTTTCTCATAGGGGGGGAATTTGCCCTGAATGGTGAGCTGCAGAAGGTCATCTCGAGTCCGACGCACATTCTTTTTGCCCCCTCTGAGCCCCCGTAGTTTCCAGAACTCGGCTCTAGGGCCCGACACCTGCTTCTCTCCACTGGCCCTCTGTGTCTGCTCCGTGTTGGCCAGGGTCTCGGCCCTGGAGAAGATGAAGACGAACCGGGTCAATGGAGTTGAAGAATAGGATGTACGTATTTACACTCCCAAGATATAAAGATTGAATTATGATTCCAGGTCATGAAGTAGCCATCAGAATCCTGTGAAATTGCATTTTGCTCATTTCACACATCTAATTCAGCATTATAATACTTGTATGATCTCTAAATGAACTCTGACCTGGTCTGGTTGGGGATGGTGCCTTTATCCAGCTCGTGCAGGTCGTTGCCCATGCGGATGGCCAGCCAATTGCCCAGCTTGCCACGGTGCATGGTGTCCACCACTCTGAACACCTCTCCTCTGGTGAAGCTCAGGCCAATGGGGCCCTCTACCTCATGGTCGAAGTGGGTCCGGATGTAGAAGTTGTCCCCCAGACTTGATTTGAGGATCTTCTTGTACACTGAGGTGAGGGGAGAGAGAGAAATGTTTATAGCAGGGGGAAAGTTGAGATTTAGAAATTATGATATATTAGTTATGTTATGATATATTCAGCTTCGCACTGTACTTACGGTCCATCTTGTTCTGTGTGCGGATTTGCACCTGTTCTCCTCTCTTGATGTTGAGGAGGAAGTTGGCAGCCTCCTCTCGTGTGAAATGGCCAAAATCTATTTTATTTACCTAAACAAAACACATATTGGTAAATAAGTGCCGTAAGAAATACTTAAGAGTTTGTTGAAAGTGTTGTACTGTAAGTGGCATCTCATTTCAGAAAGTATACAGCACTATTATCTCACCTGCATGATCTGGTCTCCCTCCTTCATGCCCTGTTCGAATGCGGGGCTGTTCGGCTGAACCCCGCCTACAAAGATACCAACATCGTTGCCCCCCACCAGCCTCAGACCCACACTGCCCTCCTTCACAAATGACACCGTGTTCAGGTCTGAGCTGTACCTGGGAAAGTCAGAGAGAGGTGGGACAGAGAAGGGTGAATTCTGTTACCAGTCACTGACGCTCAAAGAAATATCTGTGTATATTTATAGCCATATCTGTAACATAATCGACATTCATTTGCAGTGAGGGTGACTCACCCTACATTAGGGGTGGGATACGAATCCGGGGGGAGGGAGTAGATGGGTTCTTCTGCTGGCTTGGCTGAAAGAGATAACAGATTGTTTAGAGTCTCCCTCCGACAGCAAGACGGAAAGCACTGCAGTACTGAGGCTTCAGAGGCAGAACTCACAGTAGACCGGTGGGTTACTCTTCACTGAAATCCCGGACCTAAGTGTGCCAGTTCCATTAGCAGCACGGGGAATACTGCAAGGGGGAGAAAACAGAATCACTACAGGTTCAATCGATATTATTATGGATGGATACATTTACACTTACATCAATACACTTATGGGAAAGCTCAGGGAAACTAAGGGGGATAAATTACAATGGCCTTTTTTATTTAAGCCTATTTATTTAATGAGTAACATTGTTTATTGTTTATTTAAAGGATCCCCATTAGCTGTACCCGTAGGTATACGCTACTTTTAGTGGGGTCCACATGTAAAACATTACATTACAAATAACATATAAAACATACAGTAAATTACAGGTGTCAAACATTTAAAACATACATTAAACATATGTGTGTATTGTTTTTGGTTTGATGATGTGACGTGGCATCACTTACCTGTGGTGGCTCTCCCGCTCTGAGCTCCCCGACCTCCGTAGAGGTAAAAGTTGGTCTGAATCTGAGGAATCTGAATGAGGTAAAGGGACATGCAGAGGGACAACTTCAGCTCACCTGCTCTATACTACTATACAGGAGAAGGGAGGATGAGTGAGTGTGAGAGAGGATAGGACCGAGAGATAGATGGAGATACAGACCCTCAGGAGGTGGTCTAGTAGGTGGTGGGACTCGACGAGGAGGCTCCTGTTTCACAGGGTCTGCAGAGGACCTCATCTCAGGAAGGACTCTGAGAGAAGTGAAGGGATAACCATGTTATTTAATGCTACGATGATGACGGAAACGAAGGTGGCAAAGCATCACCGAATTAGTTGTGAAATATGAGTCATTACACCACATAACTCATCTTACAAATCTCAGCCATCAGCAATGGAATTGACACATTATGTTATGCAATGCTTGCAGGAAGTTTCATGTCATGTGCTTCAGTGTGTACAGAGGATTTTGCATTGAGACAACATTCTTGTGTCTTAAGCAGATAAACCAGTCTGACATCCTGTCTGTATGTCTTTACACATGTCTACACTGAAAAAAACAGTAGGTCTGTCTGTCTGCCTCACTTGTATCGGTCCTTGGCGTGGTTGGAGTTTCCGCTGTCTGTAGAGTCCCTACGAGGGACAGACGTGTAGCTGGCCTCTGACCCAGATTCTGATTGAGCTGTGGATATCAATAAATGAAGATAGTCATTGCAAAATGCTTCTAAATTCATTTTCTGACGTATTTTGCCTATGAGTCAATGGTCAGTATTTCAGATGATTGCGTCTTCACAACCAACTTGTAACCTTAATAGATTCAAGAACTTCATTTGTCACACACACACACACACACACACACACACACACACACAGGATGTGCAGTGAAATGAAAATAGTAATCTATAATCTGCTTCACTTTCATACCAGAAATCATTTTGAAAGAGTTATTACTAGTTGAAATGGCAAATATCTCATTTTGGAACAAAACTGTGAATCCGAACGAGAACACATTGTTGACGCTCCCTCTCACACCTACTCTACTAACACACACACACACACTCTCCCTCCTCTGAAACATACACACACACCTTTCTGTGGTGGATTGCTGGCTGTCACACTGGGGGCCCTCCAGCGTGGCGGCTCAACCTGGGGCTGCTGGGATACATCCGGGAGGACTCTGGAAGAGAAGAAAGGGAGGCGGGAGTGAGGGAGGAGGAAGACAACAAATCTCAGTTACGTTTGGAGAGGGGGGGGGTGTGGCTAATATGATGATGCTGATGATGGATGAGACTGAATATTCACCTTAGTATCTTTGTGGGTAGTTCTCTCTCTGATGGTTAACTGCTTTGTGACGCCTTGATCACAAAATCAAGTTAATCTGAGTTAACCGCTCAGTAGTATTATTAGTGTTGCTCGACCTTGCTTGGTCATACTTATTACGTACGATGAATTTCAGCCACATCTAATAAAAGCGTTGAGTAAGACATGCTAATTTAAAGAACATTGATCAGTGATCACTCGTTATAAATACGTTTGATTGGGACATCTTTTTTTAAATTCAGTGATAAAAAAGTGTCCTCTGTCTCATCAACACTTAGCCACATACAGTAGAGGGACATGTTCAGTGTAAGTCACTTTTATTTCATTGGTGAACACAACGTCAACAGAAATACAAACTGTATCATGGGATACACACAAGCACACAAATCAAAATAAAATTGAAGACTACAATTAAACTAAAAAAAAGACATAAAATCAACAAATGAATCAAAATCACAACACACAGAAGTTCTGATTAGCTAATGTACATAAGGGAAGAGGCGTGCACGGTCTGCTCAGTGTCCCAGTCCGTGAGATGCTGCTGGGTTTCAGGGGGGGAGGCTAGGAGGTTGGGATGTGGGCGGACCTTCATCTGTACCTGTATCTGCTGCGGGAGTCCTGGCTGTAGGGAGTGCCCTGCCTCTGGGGACGGGCGGAGCTGTCATCCGACTCTGACTCAGAGTCTAGAGGGGGGGGAGAGAGACGAGTCGCTTTAAAAAGGTGCAACAATAGGATTCAACCCAACCATAATAATACAAAGTTATCACAATTCATTTGACGATGATATATTGATGTATAAAAATACTACTTGTCGCAACGTTAAAGCTTCATTTGATTGGTCGTGCTGTGCTGTTGTCACCCCAGTATAGTACGACTTCAGCAAACACACACAGGTTAAACAAATATTGTCATGGCGGCTTCAGGCAAAACCTTGGGTGTGTACAGCCACGGGGAGGTTGGGCTGCTGTGTGTGTGTGTGTGTGTGTGTGTGTGTGTGTGTGTGTGTGTGTGTGTGTGTGTGTGTGTGTGTGTGTGTGTGTGTGTGTGTTGTGTATACTGACCTGGGGGTCCGACTCTGACAGGAGAGTTGATCCTCCGAGGGGGCTCCTGGCGAACGGTGATGGGGGAGGCTCGCAACCCTGGGTGTGGCAGGTCAGGAAGAACCCTGGAGGAAGGGGGGAGGGGGGTGAAGACGACATGAGAGTTAGGAAGTATATATATATAGGGTGGGATAAAACACAGAGAGAAAATAACAGGGAGGTAAGAGATGTTGATGCTGATGGAGGAAAGTTGTATTGCTGAAACATCCAAATGACCATTTACTAGATTCTGTTATCCAATGTGCTTTAGTTTGTCATCTTGATTGTTTTTGCTTTGTTTTAAAGGTGAAATGGTCCCTTGTTTGTTTTTAATCTCACCTGAAAAGTTTACATCTTTATATTTTCTATCTTTTTCAACAGTTTGAAAACGGGGGAGAGGATAGAGAGCGGAAAGAACGGCTGCGAGGCGAGTTCATCTGAGCGTTGAGTTGAATTTACTTGTATCTGGAGTCTAGCCGGGGGCTCTCTCTCCGCGGGGGAGGGGAGGAGCCGCGGTCCGAGTCCGACTCCGACACGGGCTTACGGGGCCGCGAGGCGGAGGACGAGGTGCGAGGGGCCGTCCAGCTGTGGACTACGGGGGAGGCTCGGGGGTTGGGGAGGGTGGACACTCCTGACAGAGTCCTGGAGGAGGAAGAGGAAAAATAAACATCATGGTGGCTGAAATTATTAACAACAGATCAGATTATTTGACATCATGTGGTAAAATGTGGTCAGATTTGTGGCAAGATGATAGGTGAGTACATTGTTCTGATTTTAGGGATTGGCACTCAACAGTACGGCTGTAGAAATACTCAAATACAGGTATTGTGTAGCTCCTTTGGTCATCTAGTAGAGCTACACAACGATGGATAAAATGATTATCCTGATTAAACTGCCAGAAATTATATTCACGAGTGTTAATCTTGATCAACTTTCTACACTCATTGTGGAAACTAGAATTGCCATATGTGATTATATGCTATTTATTGTGGTCTGATGAACTCCACCATCGCTGTAGGACACACATTACTGAGGTTGAACTGACCTGTATTTATTGGAGTGGTCAGTACTGTCTTTGTCCCTCCTGGCAGGAGGCGGCGGCGAGGCACTGTGGTCTGACTCAGACTCAGACGGGGCTGCAGAAACAACAATCAACCAACATGAATGATCTCTACAGTCTTTTACTGTCGATGTTGTCCTATTGTGTATTTAGGCCAACATCTGTCCTGCCTCCCTTCCCCTAGGCTCTCTCTTCAGCTGTGCGCCTCTCATTCGGGGTTTCATTCTCAACGTGACTTCCAACAGCTACAGAAAAACAAACAAGCTCTGCTAAACACAGTAGTTGTCGGAGCTCGAGCTACCCGATCATATCTCAAGGCGCTCTGAAAATAGATGTCGGTGTTGTTCCCGGCGATGGGGTGTCCGTGTTAATGTTTCTAAGCTTCTGGGGGTGCCCCTGATTTAGCCGTCGAAAAAGCCAAGAACCCCTGAGAACCTGCGTAACCCGATCACTATCTGAACTATTTGTTTGAGTACGCGATGAGTGAACTGTGTCTCGTTCTGCTAGGAGAGAGCTAGTCTCTGCGGGACTGACCTCTACGAGAGGGGTAGGCCCTGGCAGGTGGTCGTGTCAAGGTGGAGC
Organism: Hoplostethus mediterraneus; assembly: GCA_034670385.1. Taxonomy (NCBI): domain Eukaryota; kingdom Metazoa; phylum Chordata; class Actinopteri; order Trachichthyiformes; family Trachichthyidae; genus Hoplostethus; species Hoplostethus mediterraneus. The sequence goes on from JAXDDW010000008.1 coordinate 10,255,483, forward strand.
GCACGGGGGACGAATCACGGGACTTGGCTGGAGGAGGAGGTTCAGCTCTGGTTCTGAATTCAACAACAAAAAAAAGAGAGAGAATTGACCTTCAGTACTCGGTTTAAACCTGCGCTATGCAACTTTAGACTGACTTGAGATGTGTTGCAGAAAACGTGGAAAAACAGCAGTGTACTTTGTGCAATACCCGAGTCTGTTTAGACATATGGTATATACACAAATTGCAACAGGATTTACAGGTTTCTTGTAAGCCCTTGTGGACTGGACATGAGCATGACACACTTAAACCAATATGCTTAGACTCAGGTGACATCCTGACAACATTAGATGTGAGAAAATAGTTTACAGTATGAAACGTTTTCATGTCAGTGTTGAGATGAGATTCACAGAAGCTTAAGGTAATACAGGCCGAATGGCAGATGATAATAGAAAACCCAATGAAAAGGTGACCGGGCTGGACAAGGTAGGCGTGTACCTGCGTGTGCGTTTCTCTCTGGTGGGGTGACGGGACACTCTGTCTTTGGGATAGAGGATGTCTGTGTCGAGGTCTGAAATGTCTGATGGGAGAAAGGCAGGGAGAGCGATTAGTAAGATGGAAAACGTATCGACGGTGCAGCTGAATATCTCAACATAACATCCACCCTCTGTCTTCCTACCCCATCCTCCCTCGCACTCCAGTTTGGAGATGCTGTCCTGATGCAACTCCCTCCCTCTCTGTCCCTTTACGCCTCACCTCCCTCCGCCCACCAATCTCTCCACCTCACACCACACCACCCTCCCTTCCTCTCTCTCTCTCTCTCACCCTCCAGTTCCGAGCTGCTATCTTGTCGGCGGTCGTCTTCGCTGTTGGGGGCGCTGTCCACCACCTCTGGGATGCTAACCAGGAACTTGCGGTCGTCCCGGAGGACCATCATGGTCAGTTTGCCCCTGCTCTTCTCCACCAGGTGTTTGGTCTCCAGCAGGGACAGGTTCTCCGTCGTCATGCCGTTAATCTGGACCAAAAGAAAAAGTAAATCAAATTGCTTATATCTGCACAACAATAGAAATGATCCAAGCTTCTGTGACATTGTTTCATTGTTGCTGGCCTGACAGAATATAGTTCAGTATAGAGAAGATATTGCGTACACTACTGTTTCAGATAGACATGAACCTGTCAGGTGTTTCGTCTCACCTTGAGAATGAGGTCTCCCTCTTGCAGCGTGCCTTCCTTAGCAGCCAGGCCTGTTTCTGTCATGTGCTTAATAAAGATCTGACTGCCCAACTTCAATCCATACTCTACAGACAGAGGAAGACAACAGGAAATCAGTAAGGAATAGGTATTTGGTAGATCGATCCTTTGTCCAAAACCTTCACACACTGCTTCATGCACTAGTAGCAGTAAGGCCAGACTAACTACGACTTGGCCCTCCTTCTATCGTCTCTCAGGTCCTTACCATCTGTGAGCTTCTTCTTAACTAGAGTGGCTCTGATGGGTTTATCTGCGACGTCTTGGTGCGGCAGCCTCTTGTAGCCCGAGGACACGAGGGGCAGCGTGTGTCCGTGCCCGTTGCGGTCGGGGGTGGAGCTGCGGGCGCGGGAGCGGTAGCGGTCGGCGTCTCGACCCTTGTCGCTGCCGTCGGAGTAGCGCCGCGGCCGTCGGCTGGGAGGGTCGTGGTCCAGCAGGTTGGAGTGGGAGGCGGCCCGGGACGGCCTGGTGGTCGCCGGGATCTGGATCTTACGAGGACGCTTGACTGTCTGGAGAGGAAAGGGACGGAGAGAGACGGGAGGGTACCGTCAAGCTACAGCTGAACAGTAATACACCGTTACGGGGAACAGTTCACTAATCTGCCCTAATAAGAACAAACAACACCTTCCCACAATGCAGTAGAAGAAGTGTTGAGGCAGTTGTGTCCCTGTTGGCTCCATACTCACCACGTTGGCCATCTTGCCAGATGATTTGAGGTTCTGAATGGTGAAATTAGAGTGGACGTTCTCCATAGACACGCCATTGACCATAACAATCAGATCTTTGGTGCTGCAGGGCAGAGGCACATGATGGTCAGCAAAGATATATGTGTGTGTGTGTGTGTCTGCTGGTGGGATCATATACAGCCGGTTTCAAAAGTAGGTATAGATTTTTATATACATTATTCTCTGAATTCATTTGTAGTATTAATTCATGCTTAAATGTTTGATATTATCAACTGAATTATTTTGATAAAATGACTAAATAAGTTAAAATAACTGGTTTGATTTTCATTATTATTTCATTATAATAATACTTATTGGTGTACCTACTTGGGAACACCTGGTATTTGCCTCTATAGTATTTTTTCTTCCAGGCAAATTCACCTACATATGTATTTGTATGCAAAAAGTCAACTTCAAACCCTCGTCAGGTACGAGAAACGCCATAATGTAATGAACTCACAACAGCCTTCCCATGGCCGGCCCGTTTGGCAGCACATCGGACACCACTACAGCTGTATCCCCGGAATCTGGGTGAGGCTTGTCCTTGCCCCCGGATATGGCAAAACCAAAGCCCAGCTTGGGGTCCTGCCATTGGGAGTGGGGGGAGGGAGGGGGGGGGGGAGAGAGAGAGAGAGAGAGAGAGAGAGAGAGAGAGAGAAATAAAAAATAAATGTAAAGAAAGAGAGCAGGAAAGTGAGCAGGGAGAGTATGCGGAAGTGTGGGAGATGGAGAGATAGAGGGAGAAAGAGCACATTCCTTCAGTGTTGAGTATCACCTGGGCTAGGGAACACCTAGCTGCTGCTGCCGAGTGCGGCAGGGTGTGTCACACTGAATTCCTCCTGGAGTCTGTTCTAGGAAACCGATAGGTCTGAAGCCTAGTTCAGATCCCCCAAAAGCGCTGAACAATACCCTCGGAAACAATACTGAAAGCACCTGTGTGCAATACATTGCAGCTCGACTTTCACCTCTGCATTGAAACATATTATAAAACAACAATCAAGCAAACAAACGACTCCTTACTCTGGCCAGTGTTATTGTATGCTGCTCCCATATCGTTAACTCCTCCATGCCTGGCTTCTGAAAAACAAAAGCAACATAACAATCAGAGACTTAACCAATACCAATAGCATACCGTGGCACAGACATACCTCACTTGTACAATATTAAAATCATAGCATCAACAAAAACAGCATATGGGAAACACACTGACAACATTAGCCTAACGTATAAGCGAACCCTTACAGCGACAACAGCTGAGCCGGAGCTGAGCAGGAACAGTGTGTGACTCGATGCTAACCAGCATGCTCTCACCTGCCTCATTCCTGCCTGACAGGTATGGGGGAGGGGCTACCTGGTGTGTGCGTGTGTGTGTGTGTGTGTGTGTCTATGTGTGTACCCTTAAGTCCCTGTAGTGCTGATGACATATGACACCAGAGGCTTGTTCAGTAAGCTTACACAAAGAAGTGCAACGTATAGAGCCACATTTATTTGTATTATTTCCCCTTTTTCAACGAGACGAAGACATCGTGCCTGTCGGACACAGTTCATATTTGACCTTCTGTAATTCGTCAATTCCCCTGGAAGTCGGTGAAATGGTAGAGCATTTGTAGATAGTCAAGACCTGTCTTTTGTCATTCTGAATATATGTATAATAATATATGCAAGCATTTTCCCAGCCAACGCGTTACAAATCTATTTGCAAGCAGCAGCGGGAAACACAAATTAACACACTAAACCACCTGAAGAGACACATACTCGTCTTTTATTTGCCGCACGAACATAACATACCAATGATGACAGACATTTTCCACATACCAGGTCATTTCAAAACCAAACAGCACGCAGGCAGACGGGCCATATATTTCACAGTGTCAGGATCGAGGCCTGCCTGGTCATACTGATTGGCAGAAACGGGTAAAGCCAGCTACTCTCGCCCGAGACAGAGGCGCACTGTTGTAGCCAAGAGTTGAAACAGCCAATGGTTTATTCAAATACCAGGGGGAGGGTAGGAGATGGAGGCCGTATGAGTCGGGAGTGTAGCGCACTGACACACATTTACATCAGCACAGGAAACCTTTACAACGAGGCGTGCAGGAATACTGTGTGTGACCTGTGAACAGTCGGCCATTTGTTTGACCAGGTTAATGATGAACCTGAACAAGGTAGAAAAAGTACACAAAGGGCCACAGAGTTGGTCCCTTACACGAGAGCTGGATTCTCTGAGCGCTTGCCAAGCAATTATTTGCATTCAATACCGACATTAATAACTGGTGTTGTTATTGTTTGGGTTTGTAGTTTTGTTGTGGTGGTGTGTAGCACGAGGGAGCGTGAACAAGAGCAAGCATGCTCCTTCGATCTGTAGTGGGCCTGAGGAAAATAAAAGGTTAAAATGCATTTGATTGTCTCACAAATGAGAGAGGACTGCCTATGATGGAACAACCTTACTGCAAATGTCAGTCAGTGTACGTGTGTGTGAGTTATGCTGAAAATGCAAGTCAATGAAAAGGTCAAGTAATCAAGGAGTAGATCATTAGCGGAGAGCCCTTGAACCTTAGGAATGAATCACTAGCTAGATGAGACAGGCAACTGAGGATAACAGGCCAAGATTATCTGGAACAATGATTGAATAAAATGACTGTAAGAGCAAAGAGCAAACTTTACAACTCTGTCTATACTATTGCAACACTTAGCTGCTCAGTGGATCGATACTCAGGCTGGCTGATAAATAAATGTGCCTAATAGTAGCACACTGATGATCTAACCAGTTAAACTGTATCTGCCAATAAAAGACATGATGATGTAGCCACAAAGTGAACAGAAAAGCAACAAGTGAATGTTGATCTGTAGATAACATCTATGTCGAGAAAGGAAGATACATTCAAATAGCAGTGATGCTATCAGTCTTCAGTCTAGGGACTTTCTTGAAAATAGGCTGATGTTTCTAACCGACAAAACAACACCAGGCTTCTGACCCAAGTGGAGCAGCACATGCTATGTGGGCACCAAAAATCAGATATTTCAGTTACAAATATGACGAGTTCCACTGAAACAGCTTGTCCATGAAGTTATCAACTATACTTTTGAAGTGCAAAATCTCTGTAAAACCTTATTGACATTTCATTGAGTCACATAGTAAGGAAGCAAACAAACGGCAGGCTCAAAAAAGGAAGCTAACAGAGCTCACAATGTGTATTACTTTCTATGACGACAGCCGATACAGGCCTTTCTGGAGCTACTGTAAATTTAGTTCTTGTCATTTCTACCTAGCCTTTAGCTGGGGGCGGATATACACACAATAGGTCAGTAATTGCTCACTATCAACCCCTAATTTTCCAGGTACTTTCCAGCAGCTTGTATGGTTGTAGACTTTAAGAAATATTTATGCTTTCAATTTCTCGCTTCCCACTTACCACTTCTTCTTTGAACCTCACTTCCATTTCCCACTGGGCTCTCTAAGCTCAGCAGAACACCTGGGGCTTCCTGAACTCAACACACAGGCAGCTCTTTATATTCCATACGGTAACGCCAAAAGCAGAAATCACAGATCGCGCACTTTTCCAACTTCCAATTACTTCATCATTAGATCAACTTTGCGTGAATGACCCCGAGTTGGCTGCTGTCCAACAGAAACCTGATCTTCCTGGTGAATTAATATCTTATGTGTCTGGCTGTGGTGTTTGTCTGTCAGTAGGGAGAGGAGGGGGGAGAAAAAAAACAGAAACCGCACCTGGAGGGCTCCTCCCCCACCCAGCGTTTGCCCACTCTCACAACCACAGACGTCTCTACTGCCCTTTATTGCCAGGGATTTAAGGTGGAACCGCACTGCCTTGCACAAACCCCCCATTCACCCATGTGGGAAAGGTGAAGCATCTTAAGTGCGATAGGTAATCATAGATTGGTAAGTCAAGGTGGTAAATGCCAGTTACTGCGGGGGGTAACTTTGAACTTAAAAGAACATGACTTTGGATGCAGCAGGCTGATTTCACAGAGGGATAGGCTGATTCAAACACGGTCATGAACGGGAAGGTGATGCCATTATCACAGTTACCGTCACAGTCAAGAATACACAGCATAAGCGATGCAGCCATTCCTCAGCCCCTTGCATTAGTGAAGCATAGGACGACTACAAGACACAGCACACTGATCTGGAGCGCTGCAAATGAATAAAGCTTCATTCTCTAGCAATACAGACACCAGAGGGTAGCAGTAAGAGGTTGGAAAGAACAGAGACTGTCCTCCGTGTTGGTTAGAGTATCCATCAACTTACAGGCACCACCAGGAGTGGTGGCGGAGGCTCTGGGGGCATAGAGCCAAAGTGCTTCATCAGCTTGATTCGCTGCGTCAGATTCATGATGATATCAGCAGTGTGGTCTCCTTTTGTTAAAGCACCTGCTCATCGGCTGAGTCACCTCTGGTCTATTTGACACAGATAAAGGCAAAGAGCTGTACCGAGTCAGAGAACGGCATTAACTGCCCTTGTAGCTTGTAACTCAGCCGGGCACGATCACTGATGCAAGGCTATACAGTCCCGGAAAGACAGATAGTCCACAGGAGAGAGGCCACAACAAAGAGATGCTTAAAGCCTTACAAAAAAAACAAAAAAAAGATGGAAAAACTCGAAAACCCAGTTACAAATAAGCCCCTTCCTGCTCTCCACAGCTAGATCATACATCCAACACTCCAGAGCTTTATATCCTATTCCCTTTCTGATGGGCTCAGGAAGTCAAACAGGTCCACAGGCTCCCAGTGTCAGTCCTGTGTGTGTGTGTCTCTATGTGACTAGTTAAGTTAGCTTGCAGTCTTTCCCACCGGGCAACAGCAGGTCCCAAGCTGCCGGCTGAGTTTCGCTCTGCCTGGCGCTATGGTTACGCTGGAGGAATGAGAACACTGGCCCGTTAATAATTGACGGGGGTGTTTGCTACACCATTGCTCTACTTGCCCCGAGTAAAGTTTCCTGAGTTCAGGAAACGGCGCTGTTGTGAAAAGGACTTTTTTTGATTGTATCTCTTGTACATGTATGCATGGCCTAAAGCATGTCTGCGACGCAATCTCTCTCTGGATGATTAGTGCCCTGCCCTACCTTGATCTGTACGCTATTTGCTTGGGAGGAGGCAAGGGGTGTGGCAGTATTTGTATCAGGTATTTGTAAATGGGAGCTGACAACAATATCACTGCTTAAACTAGAGAACCTCCATGGACAGAGTAGTGTCTGGATTGTGACAGTCAAAAGGAAGTGGTAACTACATGTTGATGCAAGTGTTTGTGTTCAGTTGTCTGGAACAGCTGGCCTTTGGCCTGCCAGGCCACTAGTACTGAATTATTAATAATAGGTCTGAAGGGAAAAGCAGAGACAAAACACTAGCAAACTACTGAGGTATCAGAGAGGCTGTTAGAAAGAAAAACACTGTTACTAAAGCAAACACTTGGCAGCAGTAGGCCAGTGGAAGCTAAGGTGTGCCCCTCTCTTCAGTGAGTAAACAATCACTCTTGTCTCAGGACTGAAGTCAACTCTCAGAGGCTGTTCTCAGCTCCTTTCAAGTTAAAGCCAAGCTACTGAACCAATACTCTGCTTTTGAGCAGCTTGCTCCCACCACAAGCTAGCTAGGAGCTACAGTTATAGCAGTTATAGTTAATGTTTCACCAAGACAAAAGGGGCCTACTTCCAGTGTGATAAATAACTGGAATTCTTCATAGTGCATCATGCAAACAAGCTAATCTGGCACATTTCAATGACCTTATGTATGTGACATATCATGCAGAAGCCCTGAAGGACAAACTTCCACATACTGTACATATAGTTAGAGGTTAATCAGAAACAGCAAAGCCTCTCTGAGTTAAGTACAGAGCTTCGGAGGACAAATACTCCAGTGGTTTACAGAGCCCACAGAGCGGTTGTAATTACACGGGCCAGAGCCTTTTAACTTCCACTCACCAGTGGAATTACTCATGGCATGTACCGTCAACACTGTTTAAGTATCGCAAACAGCCATTTTACAACCGCACAGATTCCCATCCTACTGTCTTCACTAAGCCTACACGAAAAACCAAACAGTGGCCTGCCAGGGAATTCTGTTCCTGACAGTAAACCTTCAGCAATGATCAAGAAAGCTTAATTTAATTTAGGATTTAATTGGCTTAAATCCTCCTGTCACCAAGATCTAGAAGCAGGAGCAGTAAATCACATTTTGAAACATATCTCAGGGATCTTTACAGAATGACACACTGGAGGTCTTGATGAATTGGGTCATCGTTAATCAAACAGGATCTCCACAAATTACACAGCAGACAAGGGAAGGAAAGACGCAGCTACTTGGGAATGCAGAGTCGAAACTATTGTGAAACTGTGTGACAGGCAGGCAGAAACTTGCGTGTGTGGCAGAACCAGAAAGGTGAGGCTAAGGAAAGTGGGGCTTGCAACCCACCCACACACACACACACACACACACACACACACACACACACACACACACACACACACACACACACACACACACACACACACACACACACACACACACACACACACACACACACACACACACACACACACACACACACACACACACACTCCATGCTGTTATCGTGGGTTAGCCCCCTTAGTTTTGTCAACAAAAGCGGAACACGGAACATATTCTGTTATTAGCCTTATGCCATGAACCCCACAACTGGCATCAATACTATTGTATTGCTCAAAGCTGTTAGGTAGCTATATTTTTTAAATGTCAAATTAATCACTTTCACTTTGGAAAACGGTTTCACTAAAATATTTCACTTCAGATTCATCTTCCTTTTGAAAGATACAGATGTGGTCAGGACAGCCATGCTTGCCTGTACCTGTAAACTTGTTCTCTGTACCTGTAAACCTATTAACGTTACATTAGTGAGCATGTAAACGTCTAATTAGTACGTTACCTGTAAACGTAAACTTGCAGTAGTGGACTTGTAGTTGTCGCTACCTGTAAACTTTCTAGTTACTTCCAGAGGACTTGTCCAAATTCAAATGCACAGGTTCTTGAATCCTCTTGTGAACTTACTCGTTGATTTGTTACGCACAAATGTTTCCAGTGTTTGAGAAGCTCCCCAAATCTTGGGAGACATGTGAGGAGGAGGCTTGGCGTTGACGGTGAAACGTCCAGGTAAGTTTCACAACGTCATCACGCAGGTAGCGTCACCCCCGGAAATGAGGCCTCGCCCAGTTTTAGCTTGCCATAGCCTTGATTTTCTTTAAAAGTTAGAATAAGTTCATGTATAAAAGAACACATATTAGCAACACTGGCTCTTTGCTCGAGCAACTTTGTGTGATTAACGGAAACGGAAATATTCACGTCCTGACCTAATTCTCGATCGTTTATATTAAATATTACAAATATTAATGCTAACAGTTAAAAGATTGCTTCCTTATTTTTAGAAAGGTTGTTAAATCGGTCGACCATAGAGAAAAGCTTTTGAGTTGACGCTTTAAAGATTCTTATGCTATCTAAACTTTGTTTTGTTTACTTATTTTAATTGTATCTGTTGATGCACGTGCTTTATTATGTTGTGGAAACCAATTGTGACATTGTGACAGGTGAATTGAATGCTTTATTATTATTGCATTATATATTTTAATAGAGCCTGGAGAAAGAAAAAATGTTGAGCTACTGGGCAATCTCTGGTGCAACTCCTGCTATCCACTTCATAACTGAGTTTTACAGGAATACTCTAAAGTGAATGTATCAGCTGTAGGCTACAGGTAGTGTTGGTGTGTGACACATTCATTGAGACATAATTTGCTGCAGTACTACAGTACAGGTGTGGACGTTTGTGTGGACATAAAATTTGTGGTTGGCTACCAAGCACTCAGATTTGTAGAATACCACAGTTAAGCCTTTGTAGTTGTTTGGTATATTTTCTGAATTTTATCTTGGCTCTATCCTGTCCAGTTTAGATACATCCTAAACAATGTTACAAACTTAAGTTAAAATGCTTCACCTTCAGTTGTGGGCCCAAGGTATCTACACTACCCATACCACCCAGACCTGATGTCTTCTCCAGCTGCGTAAACCCGCAAAAGAACTATAATGAAGATAACAAGAATTATCCACCTGAAAAGCATGTTTCTACCCAAACCAGGCAGACAATTCAATGAAAAAATGAGGCTAATTTTCAGCAACCTTCAAGTTTTTATTTGTTTACAAAGTTAAGATTGCAATTTGATATATTCCTTCCTTTAATGAGTAGAAAACCTTTTTAAAGAATTAGTCGAAAGGCACAATTTTTACAATATATACATTTCGATCTAAATTATAAATATATAGAAAACAAAAGCACAACCCAGAATAAAAGTGCTGAACACATTTTTACAGAAAAAATAGGCGTTGTTTAAAAATACATACAATCAGTAGCATGTTTTTTGTTTCATTTTTTGTTAGCAATAAATTATTTGAATGTGATAACATTTATATAATATGCAAAAGGTGGAGAAACAAGGAAGATGGTTACGGTCTACACATAGCAATCCATCAAAAGATCAGGAACACGACAAGCTTGCAACTCTCAATCATAACAAACAAGACAACAGTAACTTGATTATGCCATTCTTAGTGCAAAATTATAAAAATGACAAAAGGCCTAACTATACTAATCAACAAAGTAACAGGGTTCTTAATTTTTTTTAGATTTCTTTCTGAAAATGCAGGTCCATATCCATTTCCCTCAGATGCATAAAGCTTTACGTGTGTGACCACGTAACACAAAGGGGAGAGGCAAATCTTTTGTATACTGTCTGACATCTTGGAATGTGCCTGATGAGGAAAATCAGAAGAAAAATTAAAGAGGGTATGAGGATAACACGGAAAAACATGGGACAACCTTACTCTGCAGTTAAAAGAGAAGAACAATAACAAGCATCTGCGATATTGTGATGCGCTAGTCAGTCTACTCCAAAATATTTGTCATAGAGAGGGAGGGGTCAAAAGCTATGTTAGCTTTAACGCGGATCAATTCCCAATAACTGCAAGACAATTAAAAGAAACTGTCCAAAAAAATAATGTTCCTTAAAACAAACAGCCTTTGATCTTTGCCCTAAGAAGGCATAAACATATAGAATCACTGACATTTTCACAACAATGACAAATAAACCCATCACATTAAGTCTACAACATAAAAAATACAGCAAAAGAGTCACAGCACAGAGTGAAGAAATAAAATGTAATGTCAAATGTATTGGTTAGTTTCATCACTGTTATAAGGGCAAATGATATAATTCTGCTAAGTCCCCCACCAATACACCTCTTTAAGGTTTCTTCCTGAGATTGATAAAAGGTCAGATATCTTAGAGCCAGTAACTTCTGGGGTTTCTGTGGAATACTTTGGTATCTCTCTGCAAACTTGAAGGCCTGACAGAGTCTGTACAAGTTGGAGAAACAATTCTACTGGAGAAACGCAAAACTGAAATTAGCAAAAACAAAACCAGACACTGTACAGCAGTACAGAACAGTGCAATCTTATTTGGTGGCAGGTTATAATAGACTTTGTTCTTGTTTTATAATAATCTTGAAAACTAGAAACTTCCCTGACCAAACCTTTTGTTAACTACTGTAATAATCAGGATAACATCTAAAATCTAAATATCCCTTAAATATAAATATCAATAATAACTTTCATAACAATGACGAAAACATCAACAGCACATTGCTTTAAACCCAAGACAATGTTCTATACAAAGGTTGTATGTATTTCAACTCTGACTAATGAACTATGAAGCACAACAGAAATAAGAAGAATCCAATTCATACCATGCAAAGTTAATCACAAAGCTTTGCCTGTTGTTGAGCGTAAACAGCACTTATTTTATAACATGTAAAATCTGGTTTTTATTGCTTTTTGATCAGTTGAACTTATGCAGGTATTTTGTCATGAACCAACTACAGTGCATACATTTAACACAAAGATGGCCATCTCACAGGTTCTCAAATATATACTATCATACACAGTGGCTATCAAAAGTCTACACACCCTTTCAAATTTTCTAGTTTTTATTGCCTTGTAGCCTGAAATAAAAACCCATTAAATCAGACTTTAATTTTAGTTTGAACTCTTCTGCATAGGAGGGAACTCCTACGTCCAGATGTGCCAAGTTTGTAGACACTTGACCAAACAGACTTACTGCAAAAGGTACTTCTAGTAAGCATGATTTGAAGGTGTGCAAACTTGGCTACCAAAGTGTTTTAGTTTTCCTTTCTAATACTTTGTCAGCCTGGTGGCTCAGTGGTCTAAGGCGCATAGCACATAATCATGATGTGCTGGGTTCGAATCCGACCCAGGACCTATGTCGCATGTCATCCCTCCTCTCTCACCCAATCTTTCCTGTCTCTCTCTACTGCTACTATCAAATAAAAAGGCAATATGCCCCCAAAAAAATTAAAAGAAATGGGATGATTCTGATTTCGCTGGTTACCATGAAAGACAATACAATCTATCAACACAAACAATAAAAGACAATAATGGCTGATTTAATGGATTTTCATTTCAGGCCTCAAAAAAATAAAAACTAGAAGATTTGAAAGCGGTGGAGATTTTTGATATCCACTGTAGATACGGACTGAAAATCAATTTTTATATCAATATTGGTCAAAAGGATACAAAAACAGAAAAACAAACAAAGCACTCTAGACTTTCCTGAGAACTTCATAATCAAAGCAAACCAGGAGTCACATCACTAAATGTTATAGTCGGCTTTAAAAAAAACAACAACAAAGTGGGTGATAACTTTTTTGACACAATTTTAACCCATTCTGCTCAATAGTTATCCTTGCACCATCAGTCCCATCTTGACCCCCCAGTACTGTGTCTCATCAGTGGGGACAGAAGGAGCACACGTAAAAAGAAAGGTTTGCTGCTCTTGCTATAGGGACAGCTATGGGTTCCACAGATAAACATACAAACAGGCTTAATGGGGGAGGGGGGGGGGGGGTATTCCTGAAACCCACCACCAGCATAGTATAACACCAACAACTACTGACTGAGGGGCTAAGAGTTAAATACAAATATATCATAATAAATTAAGATTAAAACCAACAAGTACAAATCTATACATTAGGCCTATATGGGTTTTTAAAGACTGCATTTTAATAGATTTCTCCAAAGGCACTGTTTGCAACAGCAGACTGCTCTTCTTCTCCCTTCTTCCTCACACTAGTGTTCATACAAGCAGGGAGAGAAACAAGAGGGGGTATGTAGAAGAAAATAAAAACTGAGGCATTTCATGGCTAACCAGCTAAATGATCTCATCTGTTTTGTTTTTTTTGTCTTCCAGTTCAACTACGTCTTTTAAGTGAAAACTTTGTTTCATTCAAACCAAGCCTTGCATATAGCCTTGTTATAGTCAAGACAAATGGGCATGAAGCAAATTAAGAGGACAACAGAAAAGCAGACTAACAGAACGCGTGTGGTTATAACTGATAAAAGGCATTTAGGTTCCAGCAACTTTACCCATCATACCACAGAAAACCAGCAGGGGGAGGTGTATTACTGGTGAAAGACTTCTACACAAGGATTACCTCAGTGAATGAGCTCTATTTGACAGCTCTTATATTTACAAAATACAGCTATCACCTCGGTTTTTCAAATGGTAAAATCATACTTTGTTACAGCTGCCCTTCACCGTCGAGGAGACACTTTGGTGTAGAAATCTGGTATTGATCGAACCCCCTATCACCTTAACAGTGACTCCAAAGTCAGGATGAGTGACTATGACCCTGGCAGGTGAATGTTACAGTTGGATAGAGAGAAGGGTGAGCTGAACGCAGGACAGGCAGTGATGTGACTATAGGCCCTGAGGGGAATGGGAGCAGGTCCAAGGGTGCGCTCACAGACAGCAGCGAAAAAGACACAATCTGCTAAAAACAAAACAAAAACGTCCAGATGAGCCGTTGCTAAACAGCATCTCATTCTGGTTGCCGGTACTGAATGACGGACTTGCGGTCCAGTCCAGCCTGTAGCATGCTGTTCAGAACCTCACGAACATTGAGAGCATCGGAACTGCAGTGGTCTGGTGGTGGATGGAGACAGGAGGAGGAGGGGGAGAAGAGAGGGGGGGACATGTTGGGAAAAAGAGGAGAGGAGGAAGATGTGGAAAGGAGGCCAGTGGGGACATGAGACACTAGGTTGTTTGAGACAGAAGGGGTGGAGGAAGTGGAGGAGGAGGAGGTAGAGGACGAAGAGTTGGCTCTGTGTGGAGATAGTTGATAAGTCATGTGGGGCATGTCTAAGAAGTCTAAAAGGTCTGTTTGATGGTTGTTGACCAACAAGTTCTGGTTCTCCTGCTGCTGTCTGGTCGACAGATGTTGCTGCTGCTGCTGTTGTAGCGATAGAGGTGGCAGCTGCTGTATTTGTGCAGTGTGCTGGGCATTCAACACACTCAGAAAGTCCAGACCACACTCATCTCTGAATGGTCCAGAGGGTCCTGTCAGATTGTCCAGAGCGAGCCCAACCGCTGTGCTGTCTGGGGAGGGTGATGGTGAGCTCACCGTCAGGTCCAAGATCTCATCCAGAGGATTCTTGGAGGAGGAGGTGGCGGACAGTGTGGTCTGAGGGGGTGGCAGGGAGGGGTTCTTAAGAGGTGGAAATGAGGATAAGAAGGGCTGGCGGGAAAACTGGGAGAAATGGGCCATGCTGGGTAGAGGGCCCTGGTTGTTGGTGGTGGTGGTGTTGTTGGGCCGGTTGGTCTGGGTCCTTTGCTGGGTTTGGCTGGGGTTCCTCTGTAAGGACAAGAGGGTCAAGTTCTGGGAGGCCCGCTGTAAAGTGGATTGGGTTTGAGCCTGGGCTCTCTGTAGCGTTAACTGGCTTTGTGTCCTTGGTAGAGGGTTTTGGTTCAGGGTGAGGGACTGGTTCTGGGTCAGAGGCTGGTTGAGGGACTGGTTCAGGATGGAGCTCTGGCTGTACAGACTGTCCAGGAGGTGTTTGTTCGCCAGCTCCAGTTTGCGCTTGCGCTCCTCAGCCTGCCGTTGCTCCTCAGCCTGCTGCTCTTTCTCCTTGCGCCTCCTCTTCACCTCCTCATCCATCAGCATGAGCTCCTCACGCACACGAGGCACACAATTCTCTGGGATCTTAATACCTGGGGAAAATACAAGGTAAGGTAACGCTTCGTTGTACAAAATGGGTTCTTGACAATTCAATATTCAGACTTTTAGGAGCTGGTTTGTAATACTGTCAACAGTGTCAATTAGTACTCCACCTTGCAATGCTCAAAGGGAAACACCGATTAATAAGAGTTCATAGCAGACACAAGAGGAAAGCAAGCAACAATTTCCTCATTTTATAATAAATAAGCATCACAACATCTGTCACCACTATCACATGGTTTACCAACCAACAAAACAATAGACTATTTGTTGATTCCTCTTGGTTGATATGACAACTCAAATCACATCTTCAACTTTGAGCCTGACCTTTTGTTTATTATGATCGACAGAATATCACCATCAGAGCTATTCAAAAAGAAAGTGGTGTATTGTGTTAGTTCATGGTATGTCACTTGTCCCAGAGGGCTGTACTAACCAACTTGTTTGTTGTGCTGTTTGGTTTTGAGGCGAACGATCTGCAGGATGCTGGAGCTGGTGATGTCAGAGACCACATCGGCCACACGCTTCCACACGCGCAGTAGAGCACCACACAACATGTGGTACTGACGGATGCGCATGCCTTGCAGACACTCCTGGCCTTCCTCAATCTTCTTACATTTCCCATTCCTACAGAGAGAGAGGGGGATACAAGATATAGAAAGATACAAGTCAAATCTTTTACGCACATTAAAGAACCTAGAAATATCTTGCACCTAAACTTGTTATTTAGTTAAATGGATAAATCAGTTATTTCTACATCTATTAACAAAGTTACACAGCCAGCAAGCAAATCCCTCACGTCCCAGGGATTGTAAAATTGTATGGTAGGCTGTGAAATTGGCCAATCATCGAGCTAGTGTTCAGACATCCAATGGTTAATGCACGTGAGACGAGGAGGTATTGCTATGAGAGACTAGTTCTCAGGTGACCTGCAAATCCTTGGGAATGGCATCTGACCTTAAAACAACCCTGTTTGAATCCTAGTAAGTACCAGCCTGATTGGATATGTGTGAGCCATTAATCCCAAGGGAGGTTGTGGAATCCTTCTTACCAGTTGGCATGGCTACACTTCCCGAAGGAGAAGGTGAACTGGTTTTCCCAACTCTCCTTGGCTTCCTCTGGAGACACCTAGGAAAGGAATAAACAACATGCAATTAGCAGGGACGTCACAACCACAGTACACTGCAGCACCAGAAGACAACAACACAGAAACAGAACAGTGAACAAGAGTATTATGGTTCCATCAAAGGAGGATGTGATTATTGTGCTCAGTGAGCACATGGTGAAGGGTCCTTAATCATCACCCACTTATTCACGTGAGAAAGGGAAAGAGGTACAGCTTTAATAAAACATAAACAAAAGGGAATTTCCAAAAACCCTTGAGCCATACTTTTAATTCTGAATTACATTGCTCATGGTCTTGCTAAGGAGTTTACGAGTCTATAAAATATTGGCCTTGTATGTTGTCTGGTTCACTATTCTTAAATTTCCACCAGGGGGCAGTTGGCTCCATACAGGTTAGAAACACCAACCAACAATCACAGATCACTTCTATCACTTTCACACCGGGGCAACGACCCAGGTATGTCCCGGGTCAAGCGTTGGTTCAAAAACACAGGTTATCAGACACGGGTCCGCGACCCTGCTCCCGACCGGGAAATAACCCGGGTCAGTGGACGCATTGTTTAAGATCAGAGGCGCATTATATGCAAGCCAGTTCACAACAAGGTTTCAACAATGAATGGATAGAACAACAACAACAACAACGCGTCCTCACCTTGCGATAACGTAGCTGAAGGTTGTCCAGGCTCTCAGGGTGGGCCTGCTTGCCTATGTTGGGCTTGTAGACAATTAAGTTCTTTCCTCGACCTTGCTCGGCTAGCAGCACACATGGGTGGTTACCTCGCAACTGTGGGGAGGCAGCGCAAGTAAGTACTATGTAGAGAGTGAATTCTGTTTGAGACGTGCACAGCCCTAGTCCTGCCCTTTAGTACAGGTTGACTTTAGTTTGTTTGCTAGTACATTGGTTCACCTTGTGAGATAGGTAGAATCCCTCGTCAGGACTGCTGAGCTTCTGTGCCTTCTCATAGGCCTCTTCCCAGGGCAGGCCTCTATCCACACTGATCTACAGGGTCAAAAGGTAAAGGGTCAGAGACTAGAGCAGATGTCTTATGAAAAAGGGGGAGCTGAACAGGGATGTAACCACATACTGTTGGCCTAAAGGTGAGAAAGACGCTTGTATGGAGAGACAAGATTATAGAGGCATGATAGAGGCATATTTCAAAAATGCACACATTTAGATTCAAATAAAACTCATTGTCTACCACAGTCATGCATGCAGCCAGTCTCTCTCTGGGACCGGCTAAACTGGTCCTGGTTGTGCAGCATTCTGTTTGCTTGCCAAGTTTGAAATGTCAAATGTAGGTTAGCCTGCAGCAACAGCTAAAAGCCAGAGATACCAGTAATTATAGTGTTCCCACCTCCCACTAGTGTCTCCATAGGCTCCTCGGCCTCGAGCTACACCTGTATGATCACAGTCTAACCATTGGCAGAATGACACCAATCAAAGCTCCCATATAGGGCTAGCTACTCTTGTTACCTCTGCAGCAGTCTGGAACTGAGAGTTCAGTTTATGTGGAACAAACTCACAGCTAATCTTAATGGTTGTACTAGTTCCCTTTTGTATGCAAGAAATAATTTGTGTAGGGCAAGCCTTGACAAGAAATTCTTTAGTGATTTATAGTCATTCTATTTTGCTACCTAATCTACCTAAAGACGAGCTCATAATTTTCTTGGTCAGCCAGGATCCTACGAAACCTAAAAGAGGACAGCCCCAGATTTATTGTTTCGTGCTCATCATGTCTTCATAGTCTGCTTCTATCTAAATCTACGATGCAATATGAAAGCGTTCTTGTTATGCAAAACAAAGCATTTTGTTACACAACAAAGACGTTTCGCAAGAACATAATGTAATGTTGTGCAACGGCTGCTATATGTAATGATGAGGTTGTGCCCACCTTATAGAGAACAACCTGTCCGTCCTGAGGGTTTCCAACTGTCAGGAAAGTCTCCTGGTTCTCCTTATAGATCTCATCGTTACCTGGGGCAAGGTCTGCCAGGGACATAACACAACAAAATTTCAGTTGGAGTAGAGCCACAATAGAATGGGACAGAAAATACATTTGGAATAGAATGGAGCCGGACAGACAGAGATAGTAGCAACAGAATAGCATGCAAACATGACAGAAAGGAATAGCTCATACGATAAACTGTCTTAGGCAGGCTCACCAAATTACCACTGAGGCTCAATGTTGGTAATGATTGTTTTAACTAACATAATCATTGACATTAGAGGAATAGGTACCTATGTCTATTTGTTATCAGTCTACTAAGTAATAGCCGATGTGCCTAAATCGTCAGATCGTGTGAGTTACTTCATACCTAGGATTCCCATGTCATATTTGCCCTCCTTCTTGTCTTTCTCGATTAAGTAGTCAAAGTTGTTGGTGAAGTACTGGAAAAGATAGTTCTGCTTGTGGACCTCCAAGCCCAGGATGCGGTTTAGGAACTTGGTGATGCTGCAGTCTGAGAGAAATATGCAATGCAGAGCAGTTAGCATGTGAACAGATATCCACAAATTCATTACATTTCATGTTGGCAGACTGAGTTTACACATTTATCCCAAACACCGACATCAACACCGAAATCCTGTCCTAATGGTTTACACATCTGCCTGCATGTCTGCCTTACCTTTCTCAGTATTGATCCCAAAGCGAGACTCCTTACAAAAGATGCCCACATCCATCATTCCAAGTTTCATCTCTGGAATAAAGAAGAACATAGTTGTTATACTGATGTAAGTCAATCAAACTAGAGTTTGTGTTGGAAGAAGGTGTCCAGAGATACTGACACACTCAAATAAACCTCAGTCACACATACCTTTGAAGAACATGGCTTCACCCCCAGGGTAGCCTTTGGGAGGGGGCACCTTGTTCTCTATGTGGCCAAGGATAGCTTTGGTGATTTTATCCAGAGCCTTGGTACCATACTGCAGGAGAGATTCAATTGGTATAAATCAGTTAACTCTGACAGCTCATTCAACAACTCCACACTAGTAATCTGAAAATGTCATTCAGGATCTCAAACACAACTAAGGTGTGTAGATGCACATAGTTCTTGGGTGTGGGTAGTGGTGTGACATCATAACACCCCCCCGTAGAAGCACATTCTCACATTTAAAAGGTCAGATGATGATATACAGTAAGTCTGTCATTTTCCTACCTTGTTCTCAAAGTTGTATTTGCTCAAGTCTCTGGATTCAGTGGCTCTTCTATCCCCATGGGTCAACGCACCCTGCAAAGTAGACAGTATTAGATTTACAGCCTGCAGACAGTGTGACAACACAGCTACTCTCAGCCCAAGTTGCAAGAGTCAAGTGGTACTGGTGTTGAGGGTCACTTTCATATCACAGATAAAATGCCTCAATATTTCTTGCAAGATTGTGTCTAGATAGGCCAACTTTAAATACAAGTAGACAAAAGACCACTAAGAGACACAACCTAGATGGATAGAGATCTTTTATCTCCACTGAAATTTTGCCAGGTATAAATAAGATATGGGGCTGTGTTCAGATTCTAGTCATTTTGTCTTTTGCTTTGTCTTGTGACATTTGGTGACCTTTCACATGAACTTTTGCGAGGGAAGTGAAGGAAAATTTAGAGGCAGAGCCAAGTCGACAGCAGACCAGCCTTTTAAACAGTTGCTGGTGCTGCCCACATTGAGGAATGTCTGGAGACACCAAAACAAAGGGATGTCTCAGCCAGATATAACTTCACCTGAAGACAGCCAATCACGTATCTATTCAGCCCTCTGGTGCTGGTGTGGGTGATGTGTGCGTGCGCATGTGTGTCTTTGTATTGGGTTCAGGCAGGCAGGATGAGGCAGATTACCGAACACAGCTGGCAAAGACAAGAATGACTTTCTGGAAGAGCCACCCCCTCTCACCTCCCCCCTTCTCCCAAAAGATCAGTCAGACTGAATGAACTGAAAATAGATGCTTGGTGATGCAATAAAAAAAATACGGAAAACTATCGTAGACTTATTATGCCGATAACGTTCTTTCCTTTTTTTCTGCTAACTTAGTTTTCTATTATTAAGATTGTGAGTGAAACACCCAGGAATCTCTTGAGGTTGGAAATGTGGACAAAAGTGACCTCAATTGAACCAGTAAGAAAGGACAGTCCACCCTCTAGAGAATACACCAGAAAACAGGAAGGCTATTGTGAAGGAGCAAATGGTGGGGTCTTGACAATGGCAACTCAAGTAAGTCTACTCCGACTTCATAAAACAACTGCATAAAGGGGATTATCTTCCCACAACATACATTTCACTCAGTAAAAGCAGCAGGAAATGTCATCATGAACACACAGAACAGGAAAATCTCAGTCATAGAAATGAATTAAGTTGCATGTCTACATAAAACCCCTTGCATCCCCGGGATTAGTATCTATAAGGCTATATAGGATGTACCAGGCTCTCCAGTCTCTTGGCCACGATGGAGGCAAAACGTCTCTCCCCAGCCAGCTCCGAGATGAGGAAGATGTACTCTGGGGCCGTCACCTGATTGGACCGATGGGTGCGACCTGGAAAGACAAGGACAACAGAAAGATAAGACAGGATCTGTGTACCTAAGACAGCTATTACTAAACAACAGGCCTGTTATCTAGTGATTTCAAAAATAGTAAGAGGGGGATATTTTTCAGATGATGGGATAGGATAGGATACCCAACAGTTTTTTCTTTTTACATTTCCTGAGAAGAATACTATATTACGGCACGACATCCACTAAGTTAGGACATGAATTCAGCTTCCAGCAGGAAGGCTGCTGATGGAAACAATTACTTCAGCAGTTTGCTAATTACTGCAAACAATTCATTCTCTACCCTGTGTGTGTGTGTGTGTGTGTGTGTGTGTGTGTGTGTGTGTGTGTGTGTGTGTGTGTGATGCAGCATTGGAAAAATGATATCTAACAGACAGAAGAGGCAGAGAGATGAATGCAAATTATGTTGGTCTAATTAATCTACTGTAACAAAATCCTTCCTCCCTGCAGCAAAATAAACCAACATCCCAAACTGTTTCATTTAAATACTGGCATTATGATTATGGACTGAAAGAATCACAGCTGAAATTAAATACATGAAATATGTGATACACACACACACACACACAAAATAATAAGGCAATCACTAGCAGTGTTCCATGTGAGAAAACATCATTTCAACATTGCCGACTTCCCCTCGGATCATTGGGAACTTCCACCCTGAACTCTTCCATCAGTCACAATAAAAGACCCCAGTCTCAGGCACATATGTGCAGAGATTTCACCGATGTCATCGTGAAGTGAGTCATGGAAAACAAAATCCAGACTAGAATCTGCTCTCAGTGAACTGATGATGATAGCAAAGTTGAGAGATATGGCCCTCTGGTGCATATATCTTCTGTTAATAACTTCTCATGTTTATTTTTTTTGACCAAATTAGACCCAAGCCTCCAAGATATATGACCTTCTGTTGAGGAGATCCGAAAAACGAATGTTCATTTGGACCAAATTATACCCAAGGCAAGTTCTGGTGACATCCAGAGCTAAACTTTACATGTTTGTGATGAGTAGTTTTTCAGAGGAAGACAGGCACGGCATGTTTCAGGTCTGTACCAGGTTTGTTGCTATGTTAACAGATTTACTACAAACCAAAAATACACTCATAAATTAAATGATATACAGTCCACTACTTTGCTGGGACTCTACTACTCTGCTCACTTCTCATGGAATTACTGCCCTTTGGCGTCACAGGGCTGTATAGTCAATGACTCATTTCCTCTGACTCACCAAACTGCTGTATGGCCCGGTCTGCACTCCAGGGCAGCTCCAGGGTCATGTGGACCCTGCGCCTCTGGTTCTTCACCCGCTTGTCAGCCTGCAGAGAAATACCGGAGCTGGCTGCCTCTGAGATTATGGCCACCAACTGGAGGAAAAGGGAGAGGTATGGATGCTCAGTGGAATTCCTAATGGACAATGTTTGGGAATTTACAGGGGCTAAGTATGTATAAAAGCTTTTTTTTGGTCAAGGTAAGTCTCCTCTAGGCAGATTTGTTTCAGACTTTCAAATGGTATTTGTTGGTAAAACAGCAAAGACAGTGTTTTTGATAGGTGTTGATAGATAGAGTGTTTTAGTGAAGTCTATTGCAAACACCAGTGCAATACAAAGTTCAATTAGCTGTGTCTGATCAAAAAATGACACATTTTAAGCCCTCTTGGTAATTTCTTGGTGTATCTGACCTTCTCTCCACTCATGAAGCGGTCTTTCTCCTTGACGTTGATGTGGTCAATGGTAAGGCCCTGCTCAGCTCGTGACTCGTAACGGACGCTGTTGTCAGGACGGCGCACCACGCGACCCTTACGACCAGTCATCTACAGAAGAAAAAAATTAAACTTCATTAATGCTTTGAAAAAAAAAAATGCTGCTTGAAACATCAAATCACAGGGCGTTCTCTGTGCTCTTGACTCAGCAATGACTTTAAGGGGTGAGAAAACGGTTTGGAGGCAGTGAGAGGAAGAATGGGTGGTCCATTCTCCAGAACAGTTCTGGCAACAATCAATCCTTGGACTGCAGGGGCACATGTGGTTCCAGAGACAGCGGTTTCAACATATGGGCCTGTAAGTCAAGCTGGAGAGTTTGTAGTTGGCTGTCTACGGCCCGTACCTCTGAGACTTTCTCTGGTCCTCCAAACTTATCGATGAGCTCGTCCAAGGTATTGAGAGGTAGTTCTTTTCCGAGCACGGATATCTTGTTGAGGAGGCCCTGCTTCATATCCTCTATCCTGGCTGCGAACACAGGAGAAGGCAGAGGGAACATTAACTAGTGTAACACTAGCAGGTCAGAGCCATAATAATAACGGTATGGCAGGCTACAGTGTCAGCTGTTGGCAGGTGGTTGTACTGTCTAGACATGCACCTGTGATGGAGATTGGACAAGAAAAGGACATATAACAACTACTTTCTATTTGATAATTTCTGGCAGAACCTGAACTCTCATCGCCTAGAGACGACACCAACTCAAGAAAAAAAACCTGTGGGACCTGACCTGTGTGGCAGCTAGTGTGGTTGACAAAGATGACGTCGTCATTGTCTAGTAGGGAGTCTGGTGAGGAGTTGGAGTCTGTGTCCATGCCATCAGAGTCACTACTGCTGTCATCACTGATGTTGATCACACCACCACTGTCCATCATGTGCTTTGGAAACTTGGGCTGTCGGCCTCGCGGCTTACCTGATTGGTAGCAACAACGTGATGTTAGAACATGAAACTAGAACAGGGACAATTTATTAAAATCACAGTTTTATAGGAGATAGATGTAACTTGTTAACGTACGTTTTCTCTTATTTCCTGGCCCCTTCTCTCTCCTCTGTTTCTCTGAGGGGAAATGTTTAAGGACTAGAGAATGGAACACTCCCCTAATGGGAAGAGAGACAGAGGGGGTGGTGGGGGTGGAGGGGTTGGAGGGGGGCAGAGAAAGAGACTTTCATTAAGACAGGAATTATGATCAGGAGAACATAGGACAGTTCTGACAGGTAGAGACGTAGCGGTTATTGGCCTCATTATAGCTGTCACGTCTTCTTCCTGACACAGACGTTTAGGTATGTCTGCTGAGAGAGGCTGAGGTCAAACAGACAAGGTAAAAAATGTGCTTCCTTCCTCGATTTCTTCATATAGTCAGATAGTAATTAAATAGCCATTTATAAATACAGTTGCCTGGTTTAATTATAAATGAAAGGCATTGATTGAAACTGTATGGCATGGGTGCTTATTTTACACAACTTAAAAGTCAGTGAGTCTATTGCTCTAACACACACACACACACACACACACACACACGCACACACACACACACACACACTTCCCTTCCACTCACTCTGCAGCAGAAACAAATCTGTCGAGATGCCCGTCATTCTCATCCAGGACTTCCCTGGTGCGGGCCTCTCCCGTGGACTGCAGCCCGATAACAATACACTAAGGAAGGGAGGAACAAATACAGAATGTGACCATCAACAAGCAAAGCAAACACATCTGCACCTAAAATAAACTTCAACATGCCCTCATCAGGTTCAGTGACACTGAACCAGTTTCGAGCCATTACACTAACTATGTAAAAGCCTTGTATATTTGTGTGACAATGAAAAAAAAACAAGCCTTACTCAGGCACACCTGAACCAATTAAAGTTTCTTGAAAACCTGAAGCATCTAAGTGGTTCAGGTGTGCCTGAGTAAGGCTGTAGCTAAAACCTCCAGGACAGGGGGTCCTTGAGGACTGGATTGACAACCACTGTCTGTTATACACAAATCGCTGGTAAAGTGTGTTGTGCTGACCTTCCCGGCCTGCAGCTCTTTTTGGGCCAGCTCCACCAGGCAGCGAACTTTGGCGGCGATGCAGAGGTATTTGAAGAAGCGTTGGTGAGACGACCAGAACTGCCCCCACAGAGACTTCCTGCTCACCAGGCCCAGCTCGTCCGCCGCACGCACGAACACCCGCAGCGCCTCCGCCCACTGGAGACAGTGTCCAGATGTGTAAGGTTTAGAGTGCAGCGCTTATTGACAAGAATGTATCGTAGCTAGCGAAACCACATTTGTGACGGAGGAGGCTCACCAGTTTGGCAGCTTTGTTGTAGACCAGTTTAAAGTCATTGTCCAGTCCGATCTCCTCGATGTGGAACGACACCCCCGAGAAGCTCAGCTGCCTGGCGATGTACATCCCGCTCACTTTCATGTCCATGGCAACAATTTCCATGGCACCCACACCTCTGTACAGAAACAGTATAAATTATTCAACATAACTCAATCAAGGGTCAAGCAGCCATAACCGCAACCTGATGGTGAGGAATGTTCCAGCAAGCACGGCGGTCTGAAGATACTTAGCTACATGATTGAAAGGCTTTAGGAAAACGAAACGCTTTAGACTGACTTTTTTTGCAACGTGTCACCCTACGAACCTTTTCTCAATGGCGTGCAGGAAGTCATCAAATGTTTTGAAGGGTGTGCCCTCACCCCAGATCCCCAGGCGGCTCATATAGATCATGTTCTTTGGCTCAGAGGCACCTGGAGCAGACAGAAAGAAAAGAGAGACAGTGTGATTTAAAAAAAAAATGTTTTTATCATCTTGTATTGAACTGCATTGTGTGTATGTGTCTGCCTACCTACCTGTGGCACTGGCATACACTACTCTGGCCCGTGGCAGCTTGTTCTGCAGGTCGAGCACTGCCTTACCCATCTTCGTAGACGTGGCATTCTTGGCTTTGTGGCATTCATCAAAAACAATCTATAGTGGGAACAGGGTCAAGGACGAACAACGCAGGCATGGAATACTTACTTTACAAACCTAATATTTCAGGATAGATGCTGGTGGATGTGATGACGTTAAAATGAAAGGATACGACCCCATCAAAGTCTGACTTGCACCAGTCCAGGATCTGTTTGATTCTGGTCCGGTGTTGCCCTCCTGCCTGGCTCTCTCCAATGAGCGCCGAGTAGGTCGCAAACAGGACTCCTTCTGAGGTAGCTGTGTCTCCATACTTAATCTGTAATAACAGATCAAACATAAAACATCAATCAAATGGGAAAAACAAGGCAAGAATTGGCTGCTTTTTATGAAGTGTGTATGAAAATGTGCAGAACCACACAGATGACAACTAACATGGAGCGTTTCATTTTCTCCACTAACGCAAATGTGACACTGAAAGTAAGCAGTTCCCAGAACCAAACCTCATTTCCCTGGCGTGACGCAAATCTTCCCTCTGGACTCACCTTGTTTAAGGCATGCACAGGAATATTGGGTGCATCTATGTCTTTGAGATCTCTCTCCGCGTCAAATTTCAGGTCATTGGATATGCTGAACCTGAGGGAAGAACAGGAAAGTCAGTAATGCAATTAACTTTTGCACAAACCAGCTCCTACATGCACATCATATCCTGGCAAACAACTGGAGAAGATGAGAGGACTTCACAATCAAATCAGTCAATACCATGAAGGCATCCGGTAGCCATGCAACCTGGTCTCATGCACTGGTCTCAAAAGGGGGATGCAGGAAAACATCAGTGGCTGTAAAGTGTAGCCAACCTCTGTGTGCAGTATTTAGGTTTCAACCTGTTTTCATGGTCACTGTATGAGGACTACCAGACTCATAAATCTCTACCCATACTCCAATATCGCTAGTCTCACCATAGCGCTTTCTTCCTTCCATTCAGGTAGTTTTCCAGGATGATTCCAGCCACGGTTCGACCCTTCCCCACCCCTGCCCCGTCTCCAATCAGGAAGCCTGCTCTCTGGTTGTTCTGAAGGATCACCTCATGTTGCTGAGGACACACAGAGAGAGAGAGAGAGAGAGAGAAAGAGAGAGAGAGAGAGAGAAAGAGAAAGAGAGCGAGTGCATGAACAAAGATGCATGCATTATGTACAGGCAGCTAATTCATAGTTCCTAACAGAGGGATTTATCATTTCTTTGTGTGTGTGTGTGTGTGTGTGTGTGTGTGTGTGTGTGTGAGTGCCCGTGTGAGTACCTGGCAGGCATAGATGATGGCCTCTAGCTGCAGTGCAGACAGCAGGCCATTGTTAATGGTTGGTTGGGGGATGGACAGAGTGTATGTGATGTCAGGAGGAGGGACGCTAGACAATGTGTTGGTCTCCACCACTATGTCAGGATGGGAGATTCCTATGGTGGCTGAGAAAGGGGGGGGAAAGCAGTTTAAAGAAGGGAACATTTTGTAAAGATGCTGATAACAGACATTGTTTGATCTGTTAAAACAGATTTGGACAGTTAAATGACTTAAACCACGTCAATAAATGCAATGTTGATTTATAATTAAAGCAAAATCCAGTATAAATTAATGGATAACTGGATACAGGTTGTGTATTCACAAGAAGGGTACAGACTAGCAAGTGCCCTACATTTGGAAGGTTTGTAGTCAGCGTAGGTGTCTACATGTCCCAGCTCCTCTGTCTCCTCTTCCTCAGCATCCTCTTCCTCCTCTGGCAGCGACTGGGTTCTCTGAGCCTAGCAACAGAAAGGAAACATCAGTAATGTAATTCACATAAATGCATATGTTTGGGAGTTGTATTTCACACATCTCTTTTCAACCCAGATGAAGAGCAGTTAGGGAATAGACTGTGGCTGAAAGTCAAAAGCGAGAAGAGAAGTTAGCACGGCAGATTTACACCCCCTTATGTTTATAAAGGAATATTCACCAACACGTCTATGCTCCCAAACCCATTACAAACTGTTTGAGGTGCCATAAATGCGACCGTGTCAACACCAACAATATCAGTTTCTCCTTGGGTGAAGCTTTTATGGCGGTACCAGTTGGGACTTGGCGCAGCCATCACAAAATTGTCTATATTGTGCGAGCACACGGAAGTGATCTGATTTGATTGGCCAGGATTGAAGCCAGCCCACACCTACTGATAATGTATTCCTCTTAATGCAACACCTCTTCGACCGCCATGCGCCTCTGGTCACCAAAATAGCCTGGAGACATGTAACATAACCTCTACCTCTGTGCAGAACTGAGAATGGTAAATAAAAAAGGCTTGTCTGAGAGACCGGTTCCTCTTTGCCTCAGATTTAGGACGTTGGTGTGGCTACCTGGAATCCTCCAAGAGGTGGAGTGCTGATAATGGCGGTAATATCCTCCAAACTGGACAAGCCCTGAAACCTGTTGCCGCCATTCAGCTGTAAACAAAAACATACAAACAAACAAATACAAACTCAAATAAACACAAAGCAAAATGAATGAAAAACAAAACAAAAAAGCGATGAGTCATGACTGTATATGCATGTGTGTGCGAGCGTGTGTGCTTGTGCTTGTGCTTGCACTCCATGGAAGTCTGACGGAGCAGCACTCAACAAAATGCAATTTGTCATCTGGCGGTGAAAAGCCAGCAGCAACAACAAAGGGGAGATAAAGCCGGTGTGTGTCTGGGCAACATAATTGATGAAATGAGGACAGAATGAAAAAGGGAACAAATAAAAATAAAAGCTTTCACAAGACAGGGGAAATAAATGTAGCCTCTCCGATTCATATCAAAAGGACATGTCCTCAGAAGTGGGTGGGTGGGGATAGAAGAACAAAGTTGCTTTCCTCAGATCACTGCCTTTAGTACCATGTCATCGTACATTTCAAGGAATTTCTTTAAAAAAAGGGACAATTCACCAAAACCAAAGCTGATCTATTATGGGTATAGTCTCAGGCATATCTAGACAATATGGCTTTTAAGCAATATTAAGAGTTCATCAGTTTGAATGTGCCCTCTGGGGTCTTTCAAACAAGAAGGTTGGTTGTTATTTTTATACAGTGATTACGTACAACTACATACTATATAATTACGTATAGACCACAGCAAAAACCATTCTTGTGGAATGGACTGCAGATGTAGCATGGACGATACGGCCCTTTATGAGAATGAAGAAATCACATGTCCTGTAGAAAGGGGCTTGTATGAAACCAGCTACACCAGGTCTCATCTGAGAGCTAACATATGGCAATATGCCAGAACAGTGCTAATGTTTACAGTGCAGAGAACATTTGACCCCTAGTGTGAAGCTTGCTGATGTTTGGTGGGCTCCCCACCCCCTCAACAGACATGCACATGTACATAAAAACATATTGCATTACATAACAGTTTTAAAAGGAGTTGTAATTTGGTGTGTGATCCTGTGTTTCTGGCAATGGCATGCGTGTGTGTCCTACTGACCTCTAGCTGGCTCTGTGCTGGTGTGGTGGTGGTGGTACTGGTATTGACGTCCCAGATGGTGGGCACTGTGGTCAGACTGTCTGTGCTAATGAAGACCTGGGGATCAGCATACTCCGACAGGGAGTCAGCTGGCGAGGAGAACAGAGAGTTGTTGGAGAGGTCATCGATGCAGGACAGGTCCTGAAGGGAGAGAGAGAGGATATGTTAAAGTCCCGGTCTGAACCAAGTCAGGCTAAATTGTGGGGCAGAGCATTGAGCCCGATTGCTTTCTTGCACTTAAAAAGAGCATTTTGAAACTGACGTGGATTGCCAGGTAGAATCGTAGGTTACACATCGCCTGGTTACACATAACCTTTCCAGATGCTCCCTTTACCATCAACAATGATGGAAAATACAATAAATCCAACTTGTATCAAATACGCTGTATCAAAACATAGAGATCCGGCAGCAGAGGAAAAATAGACCAACACATATCCTATTGTGTTTGCCAGAGTTGAGGAAAGACAGTGAGTAAACCTCGGACACTCAAGATGGCACTCTAGTTCTGATCAAATACTACACTGTCCTGGGTGCAACACAAGTAGTCTCTCAAAACCTAAGCGCACACAGACGTGTGAGCGTGAGCGTGAGCACGTAAAATAGAAAGGGAGAGGCAGATATAAGAGTCTGTGTGTCATTTCAGGCATGGCTGCCTTCCAGTCGCCCCTCTATTCATATCCTTTCCAACCCATTAGAATGCCATGTTCTTTAACTAGCCTCCCACAGGCTGCTGTGGCCCCCTGAGACTTATAAACATTGATGTAGGGAGATAGGGAGTGCGGGAAGGATAGAGGAGAGAGAAGTGGGACATTTTTGTAAATGGGTGTATATGTCCATCCGTGTATGTGTGTGTAGCCCTCTTTAC
The DNA here is from genome assembly GCA_034670385.1 of Hoplostethus mediterraneus. Lineage (NCBI taxonomy): Eukaryota > Metazoa > Chordata > Actinopteri > Trachichthyiformes > Trachichthyidae > Hoplostethus > Hoplostethus mediterraneus. The sequence continues at coordinate 10,285,236 of JAXDDW010000008.1, forward strand.
ATGAGTGTGTGTACGTGTGTGTTTATGCTCCTTGGGCCATGTGTGGAGGTTCCCACACCCCCGTATCCCAGCTAAACCATCCAGAGGACTATGAAGCAGCCTTGAATTCTAGCAGTGGATCCAACTGGCTAATTGTCATTTTAACTGCATTCACTACCAGACTACATGGACCACCTGTATTATGTAACATTTCAAACATAGCATATCATATATTTATAGCACACATTGCTGTAACTATCTTGTCATGTATGAAGCTTAAATAGCCTATTTATAGCACATCCACAGATCCACATCAAATCTTTTTAAAGAGTCAACAGGGATTTATGTACAGTCAGCAAACTAGCACAATCTGCAAAGTGCCACTATGCTGTGAAAACAAAAGGTACAAGACTCACTGTCCTGAGACAGTGTAGAGCAACAGCCACATTATGAATTATGATACTGACTCAATCTTAACAATAAGCTTCTACTGATGCATCTTGAGAAGCTGCGCTAGCTTCTGTCATAGTTGCCTGTTAGCAATTACTCACAGTTCAACTGAAAATGTTTCACAGGCATGAGAAGACAAGAGTTAGTGGTCTTAGTGTGAACATGACTACATCATGTGGGAATGGGGCCTAGTTGGGGTGGGAAACAGCAGGCAGACAAACTAGATAGGCCCTACGTCTGCTTACAGACTTCCGCCCACTGACCATTGAGAAACAAAGCAACTTGCTGACCCTAGCCTGTGAATGTGCGTGTTTTGTGTGTATTGGAAAGAGTTATTTTTCAAGGGCACAGCACTCAGCTAATCAGTGTTTGCTGGTGGCTCTGCGATTATGCCTCTCTCTCACCCTCCTTTTCTCTTTCCCCTTCTCCCTCTGTGTGTGTGAGGTTGCTCTTCTAGGGCAAGATCAGACACAGCTCTGAAAGCAGGCCTCTCCAAGGTGTTCTGCCCTGCAGACAGCTGAGTGGAACTACTGCCTTTTCTCGTGTGACAGAGGGGAGAAGCAGAGAGGGTTCCTGAAAACCCCCCGCCCCCTCTACTCCCTTATTCATAAGTCCTGCCTTTCCACTTTCCTACCTTTCCTTTCTTGTATTGGTTCATTCCTCCTCTCTGCTTTGTGTCTCTCATATTCTCCTCCCCGTCTCACCCTCGTCTCTCCTCCTCTCTTGGCTGTTCTGCCTGAGGAACTATGTGTAAACAACAGGGCTCGGCAAAGGGACGCCATGTAACCAGAGGCTCCGTTCCACATAAGCATAAACGCAGGGCATGTGCGCGCACACACACACACACGCACACGCACACACTTCTTACCGTGGAGGAAAAGTAATGAATTTGTCTTGCAGCAGAGTAAACCACAGGCATTCAATGAATAGAATCAGTTGAAGAGTTTTCTTCCAAGATGAGATTTGAAAAAACAAACTGACACCTACTTGTTCATAATGATTGCTGCCGTTAAAGTGAAGCTCATGACTAAAGTTAGGAGTTGTCATAAAACCTTTGCACTTAAAATGGCAGTGTTTATGAGGTGGAATATGAGGTGTTTTTTGAAATAATGACTGATGAACTTTAGGAAGCAAAACAACTCCAAAATGCATAAACAGTTTTTTGGAATGAAACCCTTCAAATCTTAATGGACTTTAATTTGCCATATCACAATTCAACAAGTTGAAAGTAGACCTAATTCAGTCAGTCAGTCTAACTTTTCCACACCATTGCATGGAAGAAAACATGCAAGGGACAACAGCTCTGACACAGAGGAATCAAACAGCAACAGGCTAGCTGGTGCTAACCAGGACATTGCCGACCACAGTGCGATGCGAATCACACAAAGTGCCCACCTCACTAGTGCAAAGTTATTTTCTAGGGCAGAAAGAGGCAGAAACAGTGGCAGGGAGATTCAAACCGAGCTGAGACTGTTGCCTATTTTCATGTTTTTCCAAATAAATAAATGGAAAGGCAGGGGAGCAGACCATAACTGAGGCTGCAGTGTTTGTTCCCCAGCAGTACCCAGGGCTAGTTGATCTGCTGTTGCTAAGACTGGGCCCTGTCAAGCAGAGATAAGGCTTGAATTCCAACTGCTCTGATGGTAATCTCTCTCTCTCTATACACACTTATACACTCAAACATGTTCTCTCTCTCTGTCTCTCTCTCTCATTTGTGTGTGTGCAAGCATGTTTTCAAAATTGTTCAAAATTGCTTTCAGGGAACAAAATCCACATGAAGGAGCTTGTAATTTGTGGAACAGAGCTAGAAAAAAAGTGTGTGAGTGTGTGTGCATGCACATATAGCTTGTGAAAAAGCCCATTTCACGTTTTTTCCTGTCATTTGTCCATCCTCCTATTTTTAAACAAGTCGGCCTTTCACATTCCTCTTCCACTTCAGTTTCTCCTCCGCTTTGAATGCTGAAGCCAGCATTATATCCTTCCCTTTACATCAGTAAAACCACAATCGTGGCCAAATACAGACTTTCTTTTCAACAACCACTCTATGACATGATACAATCTGAACAGTAACCTACTGTGAGTCACTCCATACAACAGCTGAACACGCACATACACACCAGTGTTTCCCCGATATATTTTTCTTACTGTCCGGGGGCATGCCCACTGGGAAGACAACTGGTGAATCATCAATTTTTGCGACTTTTAAAAACAGGTTTGACTTCAAAAACCAATGTCGACAAGTCAGTAGCAAAACTGAGTGGCAATTCAATTCTGTTTCCCTATTCTCTCTGTATTACCGTCAACTGTTAAGGATCTCTTTGTCATCGTGCAAGGAAGAAATACCTATAATGTTACTCATGTTGACTTCAGCCAAATTCATTGCCGAGGTACCTTGTTATCAGACCTGGCACTCTCTGATGCGCTTGGCTGCTTGAATGAGGACTAGAGTGAGGCAATCCTGAGATGAAGGAAGGCAGAGCCGTGCCTGTGTGGTGCAGTGTGTGCTAGTGTTGACTAACCTATAGTTAACCACACCATGCTGTCCGCCTGCCTCACAGTCTTGACTATACAGTAGTCTAGCCTACTTAGAGACCGTTTTCGGCAAAAATAAAATCATTTTGAAAATAATTTTTGCAATGGCGGGCTGTGACCTTACTGTGGTGGGCCGCCATGTTAGAATATACGTATATAGGGGGAAACACTGACGCACACATCACACCATGCATCCGTGGTGAATTGTGTTTCAGTGTTTCAGATAGTGACAGTTGTCTGCCTGGCGTTGATTAATGGAAGTACATTGGAAGTACAAGTTACTTGATGGTTAAAGGGCTATGGTTAGAAGTTATCAGCTCTAAGAAATATAGTGCTAAGAAGACACATATTGTTAAACATGAACCACCCACAAACAGCTAGGCTCTATCATCTGTTATTGATGTTTTTACAGTGTCATGAGTAGTTTGAAACACTGTGACACAATTCCAAGTAATCCAGGAAATACCAAAGCACCGCATGTTAGTCTCACAACGAAACCATGGCCAAGTTCTCTTCCAGTGAAGCTGCTGCCAAGGAGATTCAGGCTTGAATAAATATTAGCAAATATGAAATGGTGAAACAATCATTTTTCGGCTTAAGCTGTTTGTTGCCCTGGGAGCAGAGAGGAACAGCCTGTCCTGATATAATGAAAATAACCATAATGACAGTGGTTATGACACAGCCCCTATGATAAGCCGAGGCACTGCCATAGAAGGAAGTGTAGCACGCCTATCTTCTAGTCACTTATTTCCATAGGCCTAGGTGCTTCTCTGTGTTGCTAATCAAAAATCCCATCAGTGACAGTTGTGCATCAGTGACAAAGGACACTTTGAGGGGGATGAAATAAGTTAGTTTTATCAGTTAGAAACATCTTAAAGGAATAAAAACAAGAATAGGTGATACAGCTCATCGTTCATGGTGTGTTCCATTACATTTCACTCATGGACATCATACAGAGGACAGTTGCCTACACAGGGAGATGACGGGATGTTTTGTCTGTTTGTCTGTTTAGGCACACAACTATCACTTATTTATATTGAGATATTCCTGGCCTGTCTGAGTTCACGATGCTACTCCACCTAAGAGTGTCTGCCTTCGATGCAAAAAGCAACTTTGGGGAATGAACGATATAATCCTAGGCTACATCCTGTTAAACTCAATAACCTCTCCGCTCTTCCTTCCCTACTCCAGAGAGGCTGACTGTGTGCAAGGCCAGGCTGACTAGGCACCCGACTATGGCAGGCAAGGCAGGGCCAGGGCTTCCCCCTCCCACACACTGCCTGCTTGGCTGCTTCTCCAAGGCCAGGAAACAAAGTCACCCTCCCCTCCGACTTACACCACACACCCACACATGTACACAAACACACACCTCAAATGACCTCTCCATCTCCCCCGTAGACTTTCATCTCTCCCTCATTCTCTCTCCATCTTTTAACCTCCCTCTCCCTTCTTTCCTTTCCCTCTCTGCCATCTCTTCTCTCCGCCCCCCCTCAATCTCTCATTGTGTGTTTATCCTAAGTCTTGCTTTCCCACAGAAATTTGCTCCAGGAAGAGGCTCTATTTAACCCAACACTTATTTTTCTTTGAGGTTAGTCTGTTTGTGACTCAGCAGCTCAATATTTTTCAACAGATTTGATATTTTATCGTATCGTGTCACATCACAAGCATACACCAACAGCATAGTGGCAAGACATACAGAGCTTAAAACTCAATCAAAAGCAACTCCCCTGTATATAAAATTCATGAGCTACAAGTAATTAGAGTCCTCTGTCTCCCTGCTGTGGTCTGTTAAAGTGACAACTATCGATTGTAACACCTTTCAACTGGGCCTTTTTTAATCCTCTCTCATTAGGCTGTATGCCTATGGTATGTCACTCCCAGAGGCTGAAAATGTGACTAAAGCAACAGTAATAGGGACAGGTAGGAGTCAAATCCCAGTGGCACAGCTCTGAAGTATATAGAGTAGAGCGACAGTGTGACCTGGTATGACCCTGTGTATAAGCCAGGGAGCTGTCTTGTCAAGTTCTGCTGTGTGTGTGTGTGTTTGTATGTGTGGAGAAGTACAAAACCACCCACTCTCCTGATCAGCTGAGTGAGAAACCCCCCTAGACCCCAGCCCTTCCTCTCTGAGGTCAGGTGTTGACCCTGTTCCTACTGCCAACAGAGCCTGATTGATGGCCTCAGTGTGTGTGTGTGTGTGTGTGTGTGTGTGTGTATGTATTTTTGTGAGGAGGTCTGAAAGGCCACCAGCGATGTCTGTCTTCTGTCTGGATTATGTTATCCCGAGCTGTCTGCATTGCCTACATCCCTGACATATCCGTGCGGCTGTGCCTTGAATAGCACGGCCCCAAGTTGTTCCTTTCTCTGAACTTATCACGAACACCGACTTTTAGGCAAATCAGGTCTTTGGTCAACTTATCATGGAGAATATTGGTAGCAGTTATACCAGTCAGTCAGGTATTTCCTAGGGTAAACCGTTAGCATGCTGTATATGTAAGTAAATGTAAGTAAAGTTGCTCTACAAAAAGGCCCCGGGCCCTCACTTGCTCAATAAGCCTAGCACACCACTACAGCTGCAAGCGCTCCGCAGACAACACAGCCTAGCTCAACTTAATGCCGCAAGGTCTCCGTTTCCTGTAGAAGGTTTATAGATGTGGGGGTTGGGGCAATATTGGTTCTGAGACCCAGGTTGGCTTCTGGGTATTTTTATTGATTGTTATCTGTTATTGTTAACATTTTTCTAGTAGTTGGGGCAATTTTCCAGCACTGGGGTGCTACCACAACTAAATTAATGTAAAGGAAACACTCGTACAACCCTTGTCTAGCCTACGGACAGCTCAGCCCAGCCTATCCCCAGCAGATCAAAGAGGTATGCCCAGCCCAGGGACCTCCTCAGAGGCCTTCATGTCCTGCCCAGTCAGAGGAAACCAGGCCAGGGACAGCTGGCTGCTACCAAGGCCCCTGGAATATTCCAATGTTTTCATATGTTCTGGAAAATAAAAGGATGCTATGTCAGGTGTCCCAGGTTCCAGGAGCAGAATAACAGAGCTGGTTCAAAGAGCCTTTAAACTAGCTATATGTGTAAGAAACACTTACACTGAGTCGACTCCTATATTAGAAACAGGGTCAACAAGGCTCTACAATGGACATAATAATGTAACATAAACACTGTCTAAGATGTTAAAAATATAGATTCTCCCAGTAAATTGTCACTCCTGCACCTCATCCACTGTTGAAAATACAGTCTAAGAAGCACGCACAAAACAAGGCAACAGAGAGTTCAATCAGCTTGAAATACAGAGTCACGAGTAGAGAAAAAAAGAGCCAGCAAATGAACGAGAGAGAAAAAACAGAAGAGAGCAAGAGAGAGAGAGAGAGAGAGAGAGAGAGAGAGAGAGAGAGAGAGAGAGAGAGAAAAAAACAGAAGAGAGCAACAGAGAGAGAGAGAGAGAGAGAGAGAGAGAGAGAGAGAGAGAGAGAGAGAGACAGAGAGAGAGAGACAGAGAAAAAACAGAAGAGAGCAACAGAGAGAGAGAGACAGAGAGAGAGAGACAGAGAAAAAACAGAAGAGAGCAACAGAGAGAGAGAGAGAGAGAGAGACAGAGAGACAGAGAGACAGAGAGACAGAGAGACTTGATCTCTGCTGTGTATTCATGGTGGTGCCAAGAGGAAGTCACCCATGGCTGGATGCCATGGGGATGAGCTGGCATTCACCGGGGCATGTCTCAAAAGTTTCAACCTCTTTTCTTCACCCACCCCCCCCAGGGAAGTCAAAAGTATTCCCTTGTCTGAGAAAGAAAAAAAAATCTCTCTCTATATATTTCATGTCAAGTTGAGACATGGATCTGGTGCCCAAGTCTTAGCAAAAGAAGGGTAGGAAACAAAAGGAAGAGGGAACTGAGATGCAACCACTCAAAACAAGGAAGGTGGGCTTCTGAAGAGGATTACCGTAAAACCAGTTATATGTGATCTGTCATCAAAGTGTGTGCGTGTGAGTGAGTGTGGGGGGTTTGTGTGAGAAACTAGGGGCAGGTGTGAGCCTGCATCATCAGTGCTGAGAAAAGTGGATGTGGGGGGACTGTTGACGCAAGATGACGTCTCAGTTATGGAGTAACACGGTGTAACACACTATACTTGCAACATGCCTGTTTGGTTAGATAAATGCTGACGTTTGTAAAAGTCCATAGTCAAATAAATGGGCTATTGACACAGAAAAAAAAACACTCTATATACAGTCAAAACACTATTATTTTTGGGGTATTGTTTTCCTTTACTGGACAATGGTCAGTAAAAGACAGAAAGACAGGAAAGACCAGAGAGAGATGACTCGCGGCAAAGGTCCCAGGCCAGACTCGAACCCAGGATGCCACAACTACACGGCACACGCCCTAGATCACTGAGCCACCAGGACACCCCAGCCTCACTTCAGCTCAAACAACACTCACAACCTGTGAACGCTCGTTAGTTAGTTCATTATCTCAAATAACCTCTCTCTCTTTGTCTTGTGCATAACACGCCCACACACCTGCGGTCAGTGGGCCAGGATCGTGTTGGTGAGCTCAGTGCCAGTAAGTCGCTAACTTGGCTTTTAGCGGAAAATCAACTGCCAACGGCCACGGCTAGGGCAGGAAATTGACTTTTTTCGTCCACCGGCCACAGTGGTTGGGACACACCAAAATAGTGTTCATTTTCTTACCCTGACTGCTAACCCACCCTGACTAAAGGAACCAAAACATTACAAACAATATTTACTGATAATGGCTGGCAAGTTAAGGGAGCACGGGACAGTGCTTCAACAGAAAACCTCAAAAGGGGATTGACTGGGCAAAAACATGATTTTCATCAGACTACTCAATAAGGGAAGCTTAACATCCCACAAGTAAGGCAGAACAGATGAGGTACTTTGCAGTAATTGACAAGCTCTGAAGAAGGCTTAATTTGCCAAAATGCATGTCAATTTAGTGCAAATTCAATTATCTGTTCTGCCTTATTTGTGAGATGTGCAACCATTTATATCATCGAGTACTCGAGGCCGTTTCATCTGCTTTCAACATACAGTAGATCAACTTAATGAAATGTAACTTTATAAGCGAATACAATATTACTGGCACCGTCACTCCCTCACACTTTCCCTTACCCATCATCGGTCACCCATCCCCCCTCTCTGGTTCATCCTCTCCCCCGTTGCTTATCCACTTCCCGTAAGCTGCATGCCTATCCCTCGCTCCAGGCTGAAAATAATGCCATGGAATTGACAACCAAGAGCCTGCCCTGCTGCATCCCTGGCCCAGTGGAATCACAGGGAAGACTACAAAGAAAACTGCTATTTCATTATGGAAAAACACCTCAGCGTCATCAATGTCCCCTGTGTACTTTTTTCATTGAAAAAGAAAGCAGCATACGACACTGACTGTGTTATTCCTTCAAAATTTCTGAAGGGAAAAAAATGAGATTGACCTTTCAAATTCGGCAGAAATAGAATTAGCAAGCCTTGTACTAAGAAGTCATCGGATTAATATTTCCATCTTCATTGTCTAATCTCATCAATGACAACAATCAAACAACAGTAAACAAAGTTCTGTTCACAGTGCAGAATGACTACGGACATACATAATATCTGACAAGAGTGCTATTAGGCTCGCCCAGGTATCAGGTTCTAGCACTTACTGGAAAACAGAAAGGAGTGAGGCAGACAATCATTTGTCATAGTTTGTAGCTGGGAACAAGAGCCTGAATGGCACCCTGGATGACTGACTCGCTGGCTGGCAAGCAGGCCAACTCACAATAGAGAGAATAGTTAGGAGGCCCAAATCTTAAAATACTAGGTGACTTTTTTCCACTAATCAACAGATGAGTTAGCACCTAAAACAGCTAGATACGGAACAACTACACTGAATACAACAAGTACACTTAACAGATATAAAAATGTACACAATTTCACCTTAGGTCTGTCACTCACAACTACTTTTTATATGACATGTACTCCACATTTCTAATAAAAGGTTAATTCCAATAAAGTAGCGCAGGTCATATAAGGCTGTGAGCCATGTGTGGCCAAAAGCAAGCCCCAGAAGATGTCGTAAATACACGGAAGCATTTTCAAAATTCATTCAAGGAAACAGAAATACAAAATACAGCCAGAGGTAATAAATCAGTTAGTCTTCTCTAGTCCTTGATAAGGGGCACAAACAAAGCTTTCAGAGAATGACTATTCCTCATGTCAAACACTTTTCAATTTCTAGCTATGACATCATATGTAAATATGGCTTTTCATAAATTAACAAAAGGCCTTAATACAACAGAACATTATTAAAACCGCACACAGGTTAATACAAGTAATAAAAAGAAGCAAACAGTGCCAGTACCTTGGGAAGCGGTCGTCCCAGCTGTGAATACAACTTAGTCCAAAACTGCATGAGAGACATGGGTCCACGCGCTGCGGTGTGTGGGGGGAAATACACACACACACACACTCCTATTTCACCTTGAATCCCTGTGCCCGACAGCTCCTTCCATGTGTTGGTCAAAGTGTTGGTATACACCTTACAGCTGGGGCACTTCCACCCAACAGTGAACCCTCACTAGCCCTTTCACAGTTCCTGTCTGGTCCAACACACACATCTGCCTCTACCGCAGGTGAGCTCTGGGCAGTGACTTCACACACACACACACACACACACACTCTCTCACACACACATACAAAGAACCCTAAAACACGCTTCCTGCAATGACAGGAGAGTCAGGTATTTGCATAGAGGGCTTAGTCATATTGATTGTGGACTAGTTCCTCAGTGCTCAAAAAGGTGGTTGGGAGAGCGAGTGAGAGAGCAGAGGAAGGGGAGGGGAGAGGTGGGGAGAAGAGGGAGGGAGGAGGGGAGGAGCTTTCAGGAAATGATGCTTTTGTTGGTAAGTGACTAGAGTTACTGGCAGTCGGGCCCATTTTACTGTACATGGTGTAACTCAACCGCATTTGTAGTGTAAACAGTACTGCGCTCTGGACCTGGCTGCACCTCACACCCCTCTGCTTACCGCTCTGTTTAATGGGCCTGGGCCACTATTTAATGATTATTATATTTAGAGACTGACTCCCTGTCTGGCTGCCTGCCTTATTTCGGCCTCTGCCTTTTGTCTTCCTGAATGTCTGTCTGTATTGTGGAGGCTCAGTTTCAAGGCTGCTGATCTGGTAATGATTACTGATTGATTCACTCCCAGTTAGCTCAGGGGTGTCAAAGTTAATGAGAGGGACGGCTAACAAGATGGCCAATTAGCTAATTGGAGTCACTTATGAGAATGTAGATGCAGATCTCAGTTGACTTGACTGATTCATTCCAGCCTGTCACAACAATCCCCATATCATTTAGGTCTCCTGCTGAGTAAAACAGCATACGATGAGAATTGGCAACTGAGGCAGAGCTTTATTAACCTTTAGTCAATGCCTTTTTGTGGCCGTCCAGTCAACAACATTGCGGTATACAGATTGTAGACACAGCTTAAATAAAATAACAAGGTGACGGTCAACGTTGTCAGAACTCAGTCAGTGCAAACCGCAACTAGGACTATTCAAAGGACACTCAACTTTCTGCCATGCCTTGCCTTTCTGTTTCTATCTGTGCACAATTACACATTAATACCTCATCACAATCAGTCATTCCTGCTTACTGGAACTAGCAGTGCGACGAGGAAAAAAAAACATTCTGGGAATCTGATGGCAGATGGTTATTTTAATAACAAGACACTGATCAGAGTCACAACATCGGCTTTTCTGATAGAGAGACATTATCTGCCGTAAGACAGCCATAACTGAGAGGATTGTGAGGTTTAAATACAGAAATGATGTGATTTATGTGGTTTATCAGGAGAGAAGAGGGGTCAATATGCACACCCAGCTTCCAGGAATACATGATATCAAGTCCAGGACAGTAAGGTACTGTAATGTCCATCTCTGCTGGACTGAGGGGGAGACAGACTCACAAAGACAAAGTGGCGCCTGTCCATGGTGTCATCATGGTATGAGTGGAAATCCTCCGTCAGTGTAAGAGGAATAGTGTGCGTTCAATGTGTGTGTGCGTGTGTGTCCGTTCAGTGGGACGTAGAAGGCCATCAGGGGGGATGAATCATTAATGAGCTCCTCTTCTGAAGAAACACACAACACACACACACTTCACATCACAGCCTAAAGAGGAACGGATCCATGCCTCACTCACCTCAGTCACCTATACGCACACAAACACACTCCCCTGATGTTTGCACAAGCAGGAAAGGTGACTACTTGAAATTTAGCTGCTTGGGGACACATGCAAGCACGGTATGAGTGAATCTGACATGGGATGAAAAGAGATTGAACCACTCAAAACTAATCTAAAAATACACTGGATCAGGTGGACTAGTCCCAAAGGAAAAAACAGTGCACCCATAACATCCTTTTGAATTAACTTTTCACTTCCTCCTATAAAACTAGGCTGTCTAAACAACAATCTGTACACAGTCTTACAAGGAAGTTGCCTAAAAACACCAGCTGTTGACTATCACTACAGTAAGAAGCTGGGGAGACAGTGATATCAAGATTGGCTTGCCACAAAACAAATAAGGAAATATTAATCCTATTGTCAGTAAAATGGAACCGTGAACACCTTTCACTTTAAACGCAATGCACCATTGGACCTCAGATAATAAGCTTGTAAAAAGTAGAGTCAATGTAAAAAATAAAAAAAAGGAGCCTGCCTAGCACAGCACATTTCCATACACAGAGAGAGAGAGAGAGAGAGAGAGAGAGAGAGAGAGAGAGAGAGAGAGAGAGAGAGAGAGAGAGAGAGAGAGAGAGAGAGAGAGAGAGAGAGAGAGAGAGAGAGAGAGAGAGAGAGAGAGAGAGAGAGAGAGAGAGAGAGAGAGAGAGAGAGAGAGAGAGAGAGAGAGAGAGAGAGAGAGAGAGAGAGAGAGAGAGAGAGAGAGAGAGAGATTAGTGAGTGGGTGAATGTACTTGTGTTTGTGAGTGTACAGGAGTGTATAAGTGTGTACGTGTGTGTATATAGGTATGTTACTGTGTGTGCTTGCAGAGCGCTGTTCACTGTTTGCGGTTAGCCAGAGTGGTTAGTGAATGAGCTCTCCTGGTGTTTTCTCTTCCAGTAAGTCATGTTTTCACTCTGACTCTCTGCGTCAAGTTTCAGGTGCTTTAGACTCACAAATGACCAAACTAAAGCATGGGCAGGTGTGCACGATTTTGTGCACGGGTGGCAGAGTGTGCACACCTATGCATATGGTGATTCTGACTGCCAGCTCACTGTGACAAGATGGAAAATCCTCCTTCACGCCACAGCGAAGGAGTTTATCCTCTGTCCTCCTTTGAAATTCAGACCCACTGAGCTCATCTGCTCCACTCACCGAGCTTGGCCATTTGACTGGTCTGAAATGTGACAAAGTTCAAACAGGCCTCATCATTGCAGTCTGTCTATCCCATTATTACTCTACCTTCTTAAATTTGATTCTACTGTTTTTTGCACTGTAGGTAGGAAATCAGCATTTCACTTGTAAATCAGCATTTCACTGTATGGAACACACCTGCTATATGTACCACATGTGACAAATAAACGTGACTTGACTTATAAGGAATGCCATTGTGTGAGTGTTGTCAAAATACCAAAATTTTCACTTCGATACAGATACCATGTCATGAATTCTTCTTAATCTCAATCTCAATCTCAGAGAGACTGTCAACTATACAGTCAGTTTGCATACAACGTCATGGGTGACATTTTCAGTGCTATGCAAATATGTTCAGTGTTTCCCCACACGCAGGCTTTACTTGGGCCCCGCCCGGCTAGATTAGTGGCCACCCACATATTTTCACCCAGTCAGATATTTTATTTCTCACCCGTTTTAATTTTCTAAGTTGTGAATATGCTTACAAAGGTGTGATCAGGCAACCTGTGCTTTGGTCCATGACATCGCTGCTGCCACACGCACACACATGCACACACGCACGAGAAGGAGGAGACACAACTGCATGTGCTGAGAGGCGCCAAGCTGCTGTACACGCCCCAGGTGAAGTTCTTCAATGCCATGAAAGTGATTGCCTTGCTTTGATAATGTTGGCTAGTGCTAGTAATAAATTAAACATTAACATAACCAACATTCACTCCACTGATTAGAGATGGGCCGCTAGCTAGCATCTGACGAAACAAACAGATTTGTAGCTGTAATGTTAGTTAGCTAGCTGGGTAGGCTAGAGACTAACGTTAACTTACAGCTAACTATTCCTGCATTAACTTTTGGCAGAGATGAGTTTTGAGACATACTGCTGCCATGTCTTCAAGTGCAGTCTCTAAACAAAACGAGATAGTGGTACGCTCTCTTGACTGATGCTCTCGACTCACTTCACGCTTGCTGTGGCTCATATTACAAACTCAGTCAGGGTTGTTTCCCGCAATGCCACCGCTGTCAGCATTGTGCTTAAAGAGACAGACGCCTATTAGCCAGATCAAATGGTCATTTGGTCAAATGGTCATAGATTTCTCTCCAAAAGGCTCGTTTTGTAAAGTTTTCAAAACTCAAGTACAGTGGTACTTTTTCAGTACCGGTTTACTATGCAACACTAGTTACTACTATGAGTAATCTTCTACTTTAATGCTCTAAATACTGGATCCTGACCAATTATTTAGGAGCATTAGAAAAGCTGAATCCGCCCCTTTAAGCAGTGTGAAGTGTTTGTCTTTTAGTGTAGTGTTTTGAGAAGCCCCTCGATGCAGAGCCACATTGGGCGGGGCATGACCTTCTGGGTTGGGTCGTCAAAACTACTAGGGTTAACAGGAAGTAATGTTTTATGATTGACTGGGAAATATCTGGGAGCATAAAATAGTGTTTTTGGGCCCATTGTCGATTATACAATTATGTGTAACAAAATGATTGTTTCAGAAGAAATGTTTCCGTGAAAGGATCAAACCAGCAGAACGGTGGTTCCATGTTCCTTGACCTGGGAAGGGTCAAGCGTCTACATTTACTTGAAGATTTCTGCTGCAGAAACAATTATGCCGCGCATTACGAAAAAGGATGTGAATAAAGGAACAAACTGCCAGTATGAAACTGTGTTAAAACTATTACGTTGATCTACAATTAGCCAATGTCCTACACAATACTTTTCCAGTAACAACCAGCTTGCAAAATATACTTCCAGACAATCCTCAAGCAAAAAAACAACAACACATAAAAACAACATAAAATTGATTTCCTTGATGATCCTGGTACCTTTAAAGTTTGGCCGTGTTTGTGTAGTGATAATTAACTTCATTAGTGCCCTGGTAGTTTTGACGTTTGGTGGGGTTTGCTAGACCAATTAAAACGTGGCATGGGCGGAGCTTGACTAGTTTAGCCCAACCCAGAATATCATGCCCCGCCCAATGTGGCTCTACATCAAGGAGCACTTGAAAATTTTGACTCTGATACCAATACTAAGTTCCTTTACCTTTAAAGGCTTAATATTGTGAATATTTCTACTGTAATCGCCCTATATGTAATTGCAGCTTCCTGAATGCTAATCAATAGTAGTCTGATAGGAAATAGAATATAGAGATTATGATATATAGATATTAGAGAGTCTTCTAGCCATGTAGTTGTTTTAAATACAGTGTATGCAGTCTGCGTCAAACTAACTTTTGAAGCATATCAAAAAAGGTGTGATAAAGTTTATCCTACTGTTGTACGGTTTAGGATATTAGCTAATAATATTGTAATGTAAGTGACTGATATTGATCTAAAATATTAGTCTCAAAGTTTAAAAGAGTCTATTAGTTCTCATACAAACAATCAGGCTCTTGTTTTTAAGTTATCAGACGTCTGAAGCTGAACATCCTGTCCACACAGTGTGGCAGTGTGTTTCTTAACAATCTGAGGATATCCCAGTACTCAACTGAATTGAAAAAATAAACTCTCACACTAGGGGATGCTGTGCAAATCAAAATGCCTTTCACTAATGACTCTGCAGTTGTAAATGAAACAGGGAAATTGCCAGAGTGACATGATGTGCAATCATATCAACAGTTCTGACTGGTCACATATGCTATTATGTCTCCTTTACCGTCATGGTGCGACAACGGCAATAGACACAGAGAAGACATTGGGTCTTGCTTCTGATTGTGGGCAGACAGAGGGAGAGAGGGGCCGAGTCGACATACCATGGAGTAAGGGTAAAGAGAGAAAAAACAAATACAGGCGAGGGAGAAGAGGGCTGCGTGTGATTAGTCAGTATAACCCCGTGACTTACATTTTCTTTGCATGCCTCACTTGGAGGGGAGTGTCCTACACCAGAAGAAACAGCTGAGAAAGCACAACACACACATGCATGCAGACAGACACACACACCATTCCAAGTCTCTACTGCCAGGAAACCAGTGAACTTGTTGCTCTAGCAGGCACCAATGGTGAAAGAGCTAATTTAGACTAAACCACATAAAGGACAACTGTCAAGACAGACCAGTCTAAATATGTAGAATGACCAATAGATTCAACATGTATTACACAATCCTGAACCCTTCTAATTACGTAAGGGCAAAAGCTGCAGACAGACAGACAGACAGACAGACAGACGCGCTGCATGAATGCGCTGCATGGACGCACACAGGATTGTCTTGAGGAACGGAGACAGATGGAAGACTAGGGAAACCCCACATGAACCACAAAAGCCATGGCAGTGCTACAACACACGTGATGGGAATGACACATCATATGAGAAAACCTTCATATGTAGCATTTGCTCTTAAAATCCCCTCAGCTTCGGACACTGAGCATGGTATTTAAAAAATGTCCTGCCAAGAATTATTTTACAGGCCAAAGTAATGAATACATATTTTCAATGCTATTTTGTGTATAGAATATGGTACTCTGTGAAACATTCAATGAAAAAACGAGCAGATTTGGAGATTTAATCTGCTCACTCACTTATACAATTGCATCTTTACCTTGGTCTTCTTTTTTTCCTCTTTTTTTTTTTAACCCTAGTGAGCTAATTTGTAAAGTTTCATCAAGCTAACCTAGAACTGATGAAAGGAGAATCCTGACGTAACGTTACGTCCTTGACAGGTGTTCAGGCAATCAGGCTCAGCATTTGGATTCTCTCCTGATGTATTGACACCAGTGATTGATGTCGGACTAGCTTAAAGGGGAATTCCGGTATTTTTAAACCTGGGCTCTATTTCTACAAATTAATTTTTAGCGCAAAATAGGTACAAAAAGTTTTGGAATTGCTCCAGTAGATCGCCTTAGTCGGCAGTTGAGAAACGGGACGCTATGGCTGCAACGTAATCTGCAGGGGCAAGTGTGCCGATCAAAGTACGTCCACTAAAAGTGCTTGTTTTTGCCTGTCTGACAACATTTTGGAGAGGATCGCTACAGAGAAAACAAATTACGGATAAAGAATATAGAGACTATATAACAGGTTATAGAATCTCTCTCACAATAAAATTACTCTTTACTCATCGTGGTGGCAAACAGGCTAAACATGAGGGGAATACTAACAGGGTGCTTAGTAACCCATGACTGACCATCTTTTAAACTCCTTTATCAGAGTATGTGTGTGTTTTAATAGGATTCTGCAATGGGAGGCAATACCCAGACACTCGACTCACCCCAAAAAAGCTTGAGATGAGAAATTCACTGGTCTGTGTCATTACAGCCTAATTAGGTCCCTTTCATATGATGCTCATTATACAGAATTGGCTGGCTCAACGCAAAAGTGGACATAAATGGAAAATGCAAATGATGGATTGTAACTGCCTTTAGCTGGAATGGTAGGTTAAATATGAAGCGATAAGAAAAAAATAGATGCTGCTCTTTTTACTTCTCTATTTAGGTCTAAGCATTTCCCATCCAGAAATGAATGCTGCACCCTTAGTGTTGGGTCCTGAGGGCGAGAAAGCTGCTGATACAAATGAGGCAGAAATAGCAAAAAGATAAAACTGGAGATACTCAAATGATTCACAAAAACTTCTTAAGAGGTTTCTCGTACCTCTAGAACTCTCCAGGCATGTAGCCCATTTCATGGATCCCATAATAATTCCAGGCATTACTGAAGATTACAAAGAGGTTCTGGGTTTACGTAACAGTGATCTCTGAAGAGGCCGCGTGGCCAACTAGAGGGCTGTTAAATTACAGTGTCTTATTAATGACATGCCTTGACAGGAACAGGGCAGGTCCTGTAGCTGTCGTCTAGACTACACTAGGCTTTAATCAGGCTGCACTATGGTACACTAAGCAGAGCTTAAAACACATGGAGGACAGGATTAAAGGAATGGGTAGGAGGAATGGCCATACCCTAAGATAAGCAAGCACAAGAGAGAGAGGGTGAGAGCGGAGAGAATGTGTGAAAATGTGTGTGAAAATACATCTGTTTGAGTGTTTTCACGCTGGCTTGTTGCAACCATTAAAGTGAACTCAATTTGTTGCCATTTGTAGATGTGAACACGCCAAGCACACTCATAGCCATGCAAAACCAACCTGGGAGAAGTCTCCATTCCTGGGGAGGTTGAGGCCGGAAAAGTCCATGTCAGAGAACCCCGAGTACATGTCCATGTGCACATTTGGAGTGGTGGTGGTGCTGCTGCTGTTCAAGTGGTATTGCCTGGGGAGAGTGAAGAGGTGCAGTTTTTTTTTTAAACTGTCATTTATCCAGGGAGAGTTGACACATGTTCTTTTCCAGCAACACCCACATACATTTACACCTTGGAGCTATAATCCCAGTCTTGTACTGAGGGCCACTGAGCAGCTCTACTGGAGCAACTGGGTTTTTTGCTCAAAGGAATCTGGACAAATGTTGAGGGAGGGGGGAGAGTGTACAGTGTATCTCATATACTTTCCCCACCCATTTTTTAAATAAACTGAACTCTTGAAGGAAGGAGAGAGCAATACCACTGGGCAGACAGCTAGCTTTGTGTGTGCATGTCAACAATGGATGGCTCTGTTCCTTTGCACAATTTGTATTGCTTCAACAAGTAAAAACAGTAAAAGATAAATAACATTCAATACAAATTTAGACAAGCAGGGTACAAATCTCACAGCAACACTTGCCAAATGTCCACGTCCAAATGTCTTCTACTGATTAAACGTGGTTGAAAGCACTGCATGCAACAGGTGCTTAGTGAGGCTCATTAGCATGGTGGCAGCTGTAGACACACGGGCTAAACCAGGATTAGTCCTACATAGTGGTTTTTGACCAAAGCGTAATTGGTGAGTACAAAGCCACCAGTAGAGAAATGATGGTAAAACCTGATTTAGAATTGTTTTCAATTAGATTTTCCCATGTTGTATTTTTGGTTGCTATATGATACTCCAGGGCAGCACCTATAATCATTGTTGTACCCCCTCTCGCTAGGCAGAAGAAGTCAAGTGATAACAATATGCTGTGTTCAGTGAGATTTGCAAAACTACCGCTTCAAAATGAGATATGAGCCAGACAACTTTGGGCCAAAGTGAAATAGCAAACTCATTTGGCAAATAATGTTGTTACTCCAAGAGGAAATGATAGCTATCAGCTAACTGGTAGGTACATCCTCTTGTGTCAAGCCAGGTCTTTGCTAAATACCTGCACAGAGCCTGTGTGTGAGAGATAGAGAGAGAGGAAGACAGGTCTGATTTATTAGCCTGTAATTTGTATGCAGTGTTCCAATAATGTGAACAACCAAATATTTATATAAACTTGGTATCTTTCTGCTTCTTAATTTTGAGAAATTTTGTCTCTGGTTCAATTCTGCTTCACTGTCCAAGTTTCATATTGGTTAAGTGTTATAATACAGTCAGAACAGAGAAAAGGTACATAAAGCCACTTAAAATACAGTTGCTAGTATAATCATACAGTTAATCAACAAAAACTGTCAAATCAATAGCAAGCAATCAATCAATAGCATAAAATCTAAATTATTAAGATACTGTGGCCAATCGTTTTTAACAATGAACGGCAGCAACTCATGTGAAAGCACCCAAATGTGATGATTACCGAAACTGTCTGCCTTTGGCAGTATTAGCAGCCCACTAAGATGGCAGCAGTGTTTTTTGTTAAATGGGAACAAGTGCAAAATAATGTTGAGGCGTCTGAGGCTGACGTAATGCGTATGTGCATATAATATAGTGTATTTGTGTTACATGTTTATAGTAGTTTGGTTGTTTGAAAGAATGCAATAGTAAGACACTAATGTGCAACAGGGCTGATGGGCTCTTCTCTGATGACATACACTCGCTAGCCACTTTATTAGGTACACCAATCTAGTACTGCCTCCAAAACACCCTGAATTCTTTGTGGCGTGGATTCAACAAGGTGCCCTTCTGCACACCACTGTTGTAAAGAGCTGTTATTTGAGCATTTGTTGCCAAACCAAATTTTGGTTTCACAAAATTTGGTTTGGTTTGGTTTCAAAAAACAAAGTGCCCTCAGGCCAGAAAACAATCTCAATATCACAGGACAGGAATTACGCATTAACTAGTAACAGGAACATGTGGGGAACCTTTTTGTATCTATCCACATTTATACCATTTAGAGACATAAGAATATTCACCAGGATTCAGAATCAAACTTCCTACTGGAACAGATGTTACTGCAGATGAGAGAAACAAGTACAGTCAAGGAGCTACTTTCATGAGTGAGATATAGCCAGGGTGTCATCAGAAATGCAGTTACATTAAATTTTACTGGCTAAAGGTTCAAGGAAGAAGGCGTCTTTGTCTTCACAACAAAAAGTTAATTCAGAACTGTTATTTCTTCTTGTTTCTTAATTGAATCTATAATACTTAAGAATGAGTAGATTACAGCTGAAGAGTATACACAGCAAACCAATAAGTGGATATAAATGGTCATTTACTGTTTTGTAAATGTCGTTTAATCTCTTCTCTGATCAAATAAAGATGGTGCACTAAACGGCACACAGGCTTGTACAGTGCCATCACTTTAGCAGAATATGCTCTTAAGAATAAATTCATGATACAGGAACAGATGTGCAACTTCTTTTCAAAACATGTCCTACATTTGTTTTATATGCTCAAATTGTTCCTCCATTTAGGAGCACATGTTCCTTGGGCAAAATGTCTTGTTGCCACATCTTAGAAATTGAAAAAAACAAAACAAAAACAAGAATCTTATTCCATTCCCAGAAACCTGGAAATGTAACCTTTTCTAGGCTAGCATCCACTGACCTAACCTATCAGCTACACAGCACATCAATGTTAACAACAACAACAACAACCAGGCCTGTACTACAGTTCAAAGCCAAGAAACTAAACGGTAACATACACTGTCAAAGATACACTAAAACTAAAGTCAGACAGGAAGAATAGGAAATGAAAAAAGAGGAAACAACAGGAGAAGACAAAGGAAAACAAGAGCAGCTCCTACCCTTCATCTACTTCCAAGATCCAAGTGGGCCACACTGCCTCAGTGCTCCCTTTGCCCACTGCCGGTGTTAAACACAAATCCACAGACATCATCCAGCAAACACAGGTACGCAGCAGCTGTGTCAAACTGACTTAACGTGACTGACCGGTCATCTGCTCTCCTCAGCAATACAGTTCTCACACTATCTCTTCCTGTAGTCGCTCTCGAAATCCAAATGGAAAATCACCAGCTTAATCCAAAGGATGGGCAATAACTATTTCCCAAGAACACCTCTGACGTTTTCAGTTTCTTTGTGAGTCAGTTATCAGTACATGACAACCCATTACGCTGACAGTAGTAGTTACAGTCAAATGGAAAGCAAAACTAAACCTATGCAATGCTGGAACCAAAACTAGCACAGTCCAACATTTCTTTCTCTCAATATGTGTGATCCAGGCTCAGAGGGATTGCGCTTGGCCAATGCTATTTATAGGAGTTGGCCCTGTGTCCTCAAGCACAGGCCAGAGATCAGGGAGAGGATGACTGACCTGAGGAATTGTATTTAAGTTTAAAAGACACCAACAGGACAAAAGGGGAACTGAAATCTGGAATCTTAAACCAGTGTATGATTCTTGACAAATTTCACAACTTTTTGATGACAAAATTTTGAATTTGCCACCGATTGTTACGGATTTGAAAATCCCAGGTCATCTTTTGGATAACTTAAATTATCACTGGCCACTCCTGTAAACAGCAAAATTGTTGTTTGGGTTATTAATCTCTCTCAAACATAACTAGATCACTAAGCAGCCAGGTTCAACAGTGATCACTTGCCTGGTTGAAAAAAAAGGGTAAAGAAATTTTCATATTAAATCAAAAGCTTTTTTTTTATAAAGCCATCATTTTCCATAATTATTCTATTTAAAAATGAACTGACCTTTCCAGGTTTTCCATAACAATAGGAACCCTGTGAAAAGGAGTCTCAAGAGTGTTCCCGCTGCAAGCTAAATTGTTGTGAAACGTAAAGTTCTTTGGCAAATTCTCAAAACAGACTTTGCAGTGAAAACAGGGCTGATGAACTAGTCTAATGATGATGAATGCTGAAAATAAATTAGACAAAAGGTCTGTGTTCATATCATGCACTGGTATAAAATCTGTTCCGCATTCAGGCTACTGCCAGGAAGGTCATAGTGTTGTGCTGGTTAGAATCATAAAATGGAAATCCTCATCCGAGCTCTTTTAACCAAAGCTGATATGACAGTGATATTATTACAGCAGAAGTCTTGACAGGCCGGCATCAGCAGCTTCCCAAGAACACAAAGCTGACTGACATACTGTTTCTGTCGTCTTCCCAGACTACTCAGACTGTAGCCGTACAGAGATCATCATTTGAACATAGTTATGGCTTTGCAATCTCTTATTTAACACTAAAACATACTGGCCATTTGTCCAACAGTGGGAGTTTTTGACTGTGGACACCTAGTTTGACAGAAGAATGCTAGGCTGGCTGTTGCTAAGCCCTTGGCAGAACCAGTTCTGAACAGAACTGTAGTGTTTATAAAAACAATCTCAAAAACAATCTCCTCTTTGGCAAAACAGATGCTTAAAGTTGAAATTCACCTTGCTTTATATTTGTCCTTTGAATTCTCCCTTAGTCTTAAATTGATTAGAGCCAGAGGTGTGGATCATTAATGGTAGGTACAATATTACATTTGATTTGCTTCATGGATCATTTCAGTGATACAAAGCTCTCATTTGGGAAATGGCTAACATTTTATTTTTATCACTATGTTTTTGAATGACAGATTTCCTCGGCATTCTGCCTGGTGTTTTTACAGCTTTACATTTAAGACCTTAAATTGAAATGTCTGAACTACATTCCAAGCATTCAAATACAATAAGTACAACCTGGCTTTAGGTAGATCTACAGTATCAATAGAACTACATACTCTACATATAAATACATACATGTTCTAATTTGATAATTGAATACATACATAAACAAATATAAATATATAACCTTTATTTATCTATTCACCTATTATTCACCTATTCAGCTAAACCTATCTAGTCAGAGTCTCAGTGACACCTACGTCACTATTCATGTGAAGAGTTTCCACTGTGCAGAGGCGAGTGAGTGAGCTGGTCGGTCCATGCATCAGTGTGTATAAACAGAGCGTGGACACAGGCCCATTCACATTTCCTCTTAGCTGGTGTCATGTGATCCATTCACTCCTCTGCCTGTTCAGAACAGCCATGTGACGAGACAACTGAGGGCTCTCTTAATTCAATCAATTACCAACCAACTGTACCGAGCAACTCAATCACACAGAGTAGCAGAAAAGACAAATTAAATATTAAATCACGTGCAAGCACCTGACTGTCAGAACCACTGAACTGAATGAAGAAAAAGGATTCCCACAAAAGGTAGCGAGTGTGTCCACAGAAATGGAGCTCTAACAACTTAGCCATTCTAAAATGGCCTAGCCTTTAATCAAAAATTGCCTCTATTTTCTTTAGGAAAACTATCTGTAAGAAACACAAAACATTCCTTTAGTATTTTTTATAGAAAACTATGAATACAAACTCCAGACACCTTGTTTATTCAGTCACACTGGTGAGACCAAAGAAAAAAAATGTGTGGCACAACTGGAAACAAAAAGAAAAAGTTGCAAAGTGTGACCATATGGTAGAAATCTGGAGCCCTGACTTTGATGTGTGAAGGGGACTCAATAGATGCTTTGTCTGCCAGGTCACTAAGAGGCTATACATTTATTGACAGAGAGAGGAGAGTTGTGAATTCATGCCTTATTCATACCACTGGATACTATTCTGGCTAGATGAGGACTTTCACAGCACAATAAAGAACAGTTTGTCCAATCCCCAAAACAATATTCGGACAACCAATCAAACAGATAGTATCTCAATCGTCATCTTGGTCTAAGCCACAGATACATTTGTGATCACGAGAATTACCCTTTGCCTGTATGAGGGAGAGCGAGGTGAGGTGCTTCGAAAAGCAGGCTTGGTGCCAACAAATTCCACTTTGACTTAACTTGAAAACCACAGACCGTGCTCTCACGTCATTTGTTGCATGAGTTCATGGTGCTTTCAAAGAAACACCATACACAGAGCAAGAACAAAACAGAACATAATACAACTAGTGGAACAAACACTTCCTGAGCGGTGTTTCATATCACACAGTTGTGATGACTGAATTAAGCAGTCGGTTTAGTAAAATTTGTGGCATTTTGTCTTTAACTGCATGGGTGGTTGGATTTTTATAACTTAAAAATAAAACGTCTAAATTTAGGGAATACCCTAGAACAACAAACAGATACACATACAAATCCCAAATTCCACCCACATACTGATATTGGGTGCAGATACAGTCTCTGAATTACACACATGCCACGCATATACACACATAAGAGGATAAAGAGGGTGCACATCTCATTCGACAGTGAGGTCGTGGAACAGGACCGGGTTGCCAGATGCTGAGATTAATCCCCCCCCCCCACACACACACACACCCCCAGCAAGGCCGACACCAGGCCACCCTCTACAGGAAATGAAGGAGATCTAATAAAGGAACTTGAATGCCACCCCCACGTTTCAAACACAGGAGGCCAGCAACACTGTGCTGCCGCAAGCTGAACAGTGAGAACAAGAGCTACAGTGCAATTTGGATATCATTACAGACCACCAGGCTACTACTACTGGTGTTGGCTAGTAGTTTAGTGCCAGGATTAATTAAGACAGGATTTACCTATGTAGACCAAAAACATGTTTAAACTGGTTACTTTGGAGAAAAATCAAATACAATTCTTCTATTTGAACTTTCCAGAATAGGACACAGCTCCTTGTGTCACAGTGTGGGTTCATATCTCTATTACAGTGACCAAAACACGTGCCTACCAACAAACAAACAATAAAACAAAGGAGAAGATGATGGTGAGTGATTAATTGATAGCCCAACATCCTTACACAAAGTGAGTAAGAGGGTGTAATAAGAAGCACTGTGAGAAGGAAGGGCTACGGCATCTTGACAGGACACATGGCTACTGACAGACCTAATGGCTCTTGCAAGGTTTGAACGTGTGACCTTTCTGTTATGGGAGTCTCTTTAACGACTAAGTCATCCAATTAGTATGCTGTGTGAAAAGTAACTTCAAACTCACAGTGTCTGTACTGTACAGTATAACACAATAGTTGAAACATACCACTTTTCAGATGATATAAAGCAGAGTAAAGTTAATGTGTGTGTGTATTTCTGTATGAACTTACTGGTTTCCAGATTGCATAGGGCAGTGTATGCTGTATCCAGCCTGCTCAGAGAAGGATCCCCAGGAACCAGAGGAGGCGTATAAAGAACTCTGCAACACACGAGGAAATGCAAATCCGTCATGCGGAAGAAAATGTATGGCAATATAATATGACTTTGAAGAGCTTAAGTGCAAAAGAGCCTCCCCATAATATTAGAACATGGAAAGCAAAAGTCCTTTGTGCTCATCTCTCTGGTGACGCTTGTTTCAGCAAAATCGTAGGTGGAAGTGACCTTTTACCAAATTACATTTGATGTTCTAAATTGAATGCTATCACCGTCACCACACCAGTGCACCATTTTACCACCTGACACGGTGAAAATTAAGTTCAGTTTTAGGTTAAATCAAACCACATTGCTCCACAGGGTCTCCAAGCACCTACAATAGATGACAGAAAGAATTTGTACTCATCTCAGTCATGCAAATGCATTATCTGAATGAGTACGCAGCTGCACCAAGAATTCAATACTACAATGAGTATTAGCCTGCAAAATCACCTCCTTTATCAGTGCTTTACACATCTCTAAATGACTGTCCTGCTGCATAGACGTCACACGTCAACCATGGCCCTTAGGTCGGGTAGATGAGATAACAGGCTAAGAGTTAAAAGAGAAACCTGTTCTGTGCTACACCCTGGAGTGCAAAGCTGTTGAAAGAATGCACTGTTTTCTACTGTAGTTACTACACTTAACTAACTGATCTTCCCTAGTTTCATCAGCACAATTCAAAGGTACTTTCACTTTCAAACATATGGATAAACCTACTCAACAAATCATAAAGCAAGCGCATGCCAAACCTACTAAAATACTCAAAAGTCAAGTGGTGGGCTTTGACAAAAAATGCACTTTTTCTACTGCTGTTGTCTCTGGAGATATATGTGATCAGAAATATGAACTGCACTTGAATACATATCGAAGGCACGTGGAGGCGATTCTATAAGAAAGAAAATGACTTAGAAGTGAAGTGAGCTCAGCATACCTCCATGTTAGAGGAGGCCACAGGGAACAAGCTGCTGTCCAGCTGAGGGCCTTGTGGATGCAGGTAGTTCTCCCCGTCCATGGCCAGCGCTGAGGGGAGGGTGGGCATCAGACCACGGCTTCACACATGACCACCAGCTGACTTAGGCTATGCACCCTCCGACTGCCACCCACCCGTTGGCTGTGTCCGAGTGAGTACTTCTAACAATGGCAAATGCTCTCCATGACCTGAGGGGGCAGAGGGAGGAGAGAAAATAAAGAGGGGTGTAGAGAAAAAAGGAGGGAGGGAAACAGAGACATCAGAGAAACATCAATAAAGCAAAGTGAAATCTTGGGAGGGGGGAATTAAAACGTGGAAGAACTATCAAATACAGCAAAGGCCACACTTCAAATACGTATTCATCTGGACTGCAAATCAGCAAGGGATACTATGATGGCAATATGCCACTCTCTGACATTTGTGGTACTATATCACTTAATTTAGAGTACATCCTGAAGTGAGGAAATAATGCTCCTAATGCAATGCCATAAATGAGACATAAATGCAACTTAAGAAAAGGTACAATATGGGCCTACAACAACAGGTCCACACATTCACAAACAGTTAGAGAGCTGAACAGAACTGATCATTACAGGCTGAAACAAACATATGAACCAAATTAGAGAAATATGGGTCCGTCTGTAATTTCAAGACTCACTCTAGTTGTCTTTGTCATCACACAGACCAAGTAGTTGAATTCGGAGCCGATTTGTAACGCAGAGTGGGAGCTCATACTTATTGACTGACAGCCCTCATTAGCTGGATGTCGTCTGACATCACCGACGGTTCTGCATCCATCAGAGAACTCATTACACTCACGGTAGGAGGCCGACAAACACAAATGGCCTGGGCTGGAGATGAACGTGCCAATTCCCAGGGAGTGCAGCTCAATGTTAACTTACTGTGGAAGACTAGATGGATATTTTTTCACAAAAGGATTTGTTTTGGACATTATAACACAAAATAATTTCGTCTTTGTTGCTGCAGACCCATTTGTGTTCCAGTACAAAGGATGGATATGGGGTAAAAGTACCGACTGGCAGCATTGCCTGTGTGCACTTTCTGGTCTCTGTTGATTTTATTTGACAAGTTAAAACACAATATACCAACAAGCATACAGCATTGAAAATATCCGGATTCACAGTAAAGTAACAGGACTTATTTCCATCGTGGCCCTTAAATCATTTGGCAGGTAGGTACAAAATGCTGATACACTCAAGCTGAACACTATTATTTTTCACCCTCATAAAACATAATCAGCAATAATCTGCTGTTACAGCTGCTGTTATTACTAATTGTTTATAAAAGCAATAATCAGACCTAATTCGAAGTATTTACTTTAAAAAGTATGACTAATATAAAGTGGTCTCAAGACCCTTTAGGCTTCATGTTTGGGACTTGTTAGGTTCTTATCTTCTTGAGATCCTACTCTACAGTTCTCCTGTACAAAGACAATACATTTCAGACTCAGAGGCCGGCTGAGTCAGTGAAGCAGCTCCAAATGCTGGGCCTCTTATTGCCATGCCTCAAGTCACAAAGGGCCTCTTGAACAGTGGGAGTCTTCCTGGATAATTTTCCTACAGGGTTTGATTGGAAAATCGGCTTGGAAAGTTGTGCTACAGTGGCCTCTTTGTAAATACAGATTGGTGGCTGGAGCCACAACTTTAGCCCAAAATCAGGGCCTGGACATTTTGTAAGTCACAGAGTCAACTATATATTCCACACTGTACAAGTGTACTGTGGGGTTGGAGCTATCTGACAACTGAAATCCCATGCAACTGCATTAAAATGTAAGCAGCTGAATTTAGAGTGTTGCGGAGGATATCAAAGAAAAAATTCAGTCTGGTCAAGTTGAATGGTCACAAACTAAGTGGTTATATGAAGCGATATATGTTACTTATCTAAATTTATCTTGGACTTATTGCATCAAATGATTTTAGGACCAAATGAACAGTTTAATTCCAAAAGAAAATGCTTACCTTTTGAAATAGTGGATCTGACAAAATGATTGACAACACAAAATGAAAACAAATATTGTATACACATACATACGTTTTAAAGGATGAATGATGAAAGTAATGAACTCTTCACAGATCAACTTAACATGATTCTGAATCACTCAATCTGTGCCCTGTAATCGGGGAACTGACCACAATGACCCACATTGTTCTGATATGGTTTCACACAGAGACCAAATTACCCTGAATCAAAAGCTGGCAGTCTGTACTTTTGCTGGCAAACGCTTGTAATTTGATGGAATCACAAGTAGATGAATGTGCAAGAAAAACAAATTTTAGCTCTCTGCCCTATTATGTGTGCTTTTGTGTGTATGATAAAAACACGGACAGATCAGACAACTTAGTTTCTTTGTCTCTCAGTCATATTGCGAGACAAATATCTAAACCTGTGATCCTAACGGCTGTTCAGACTGGAACCATAGCAAATATCCCCAACATCTCTATCAGCCATCTCAATCCAATCTCTCAGCACCCCACAATGCATGTCTGTGTAACGTCCATCACACTCCCTCGCCCCACACTAATCAAACCCTTGCCTTCCACTCCCTTCTCCCTTCCTCCACTCTCTCCTCCACCACATAGGCCAGACGTGTTCACCGGGGACAAAGCTGAGGTAATAAATCCTAATGGAGTTCATGAGGGCCCAAATAAGAAGTCCTTTGTGTGTTTGTGTGTGTGTGTGTTGGAGAGAGACCTGACCCAACATAATATAATAGCCACTCAATATGCACATACAAAGGCAGGCTGTTTTACTCCCTCAGGTTGGCAGTGTGATATAGCCTGGATTGGGTGCTGCACATCTCGCGTGGGTAAGCCTGGACCAAATAACCAGCTTGCAAATTATCCAGCCATACAAGGCAGGGGGTCCTTCATGGAGTCTATATTGGGATGGGGGAAGCCATTAGGATATTGGATATTGTCTGAGTATGTGCGGGCTGCTACAAGCCTCTGAGGATCAGATGAGGGCAGGGCCAGGAAAGCAAAGTAGCCCAGGGCATCCAGGGGGTGTGAATAGAGGCCTTGTGAGGCTCCTAAGTGTCTAACACCTCAACACCCTGAGGACGCTGCAGCTTTGGGTGGCATGGGAGGTTCTCAAATATGTGTCGAGCTCATCTTTGGTCAAACTTGAAACGTATGTCCACGAGAGCACCGATTCTCAGCGGTCTTCCAAGCAGGTGAAACAACTGAGGATCAAAACAAGCCTAGCGGTGGCTCCACCAGAGGAAGGATGACAGCTGATATATGGCCTGCAAGGGACGTGTGTGTGCATTCATGGGGAGTGGGCGGTCTGGTGTTAAAGGGATTATAAATTCCTCAGGAGACAGGAATGATTTCATCGGCGAGTGTGACAACTGACAAACAAAACACTCTCAGTCATTCTCCTTATTACCCTCAGTGGAAGTGCTCCCTCTCTCTCTCGCTCAATCCATCATCTCTCCTGCCCTGTGCAGCCCCCTCCCTCAACCGCCACATCTTCTCCTCTCTCCGCAGCGCTGGGAATAATTCCCAGTATACCCAACGCCTTTCCCGCACCTTCTTCCCACAGTACCCTCCCACTCCCCCTACCACCCCTTAGCTGTGCCAACCACCAGCAGCTAGTGTCTCCTAGCAACGGGGAGGTGTCCGTCTTTCACTGCCCCCCCCACCCCCACCACCACCACGACCACGACCACCAGCAAGTCTCTGAGGACAATCAATACTGATCATTATGAGAGTCATCCCACATGTCCCCTTCCTGTAAGGCCTCTCATTACTGAAAAACAGGAAAACTCCCTGCCAATGCTAACCTCCACAGAGAGGCAGAGGGAGGAAGCGAGCGGTAGGGAGGAGAGGGTGGGAGATAAGGGGAGATGGAAAGAGGGAAAATAAGAGAGAAAGAATGAGACATGCCTGAAGGGGTGCATTGGTGGGAGAGTAAACACAAGGGGATTGTCATTCACTCAGCAGAAAATAGCACACACATGAGCCACGAGGAAACCATTTTCTACCCCTGCTTGGTTACTTAAAACTCTCAATTTACTATGAGTACATATCTGGATTTATAGTGCATCATGACTACAATGCAAAATGTGTAAGGCTATTATTGTGGGGAGTACAGGGACCATTTGGAGCTAAGACAGTAATACTCAAATCCTGACCTTTTGTTATTAAGCGGTTTAAAGCTTGCAGTGGCCAGTAGGTCTTTGAGAGAGAGAGAAATATGCAGGGGGGGTATTTAAGGATACCGGGGGCAGGTCTGTCTCTCTCTTTCAGCATAATCTGTCAAATGCTTCAGAAGCTGCTGCTGGTTTTAGTAGACCCCCCCTTCCACGTGTGGATATCTTCATTTTCCTCTCACTCTCTCTGGGTGGCCTGACGCAAAGGGTAAGGGTAGGAAGTTCTGGCCATTTCATACCAGTAAGACCTAAACCTAGGCTGACAAATCTCAGAGGCTGTGCAATCAATCTGTGAAGTAGGACGGCAAACACGGTGAGATTAATAGGCATGTGTGCTGTTAGAAGCAGCGTTCCCTGTGTTGTGGCAGATTCCAGGCCAGTTCCTTCCCTTTGGCTGTGTGAGTCACTCCCGTCCGCCAGCCAGGCAGAGGTTAACAAGCAGCACGCCTGTGTCACTTCAAACAACACAAGATGTGAGTTTACCGTGTTGTTAGTTACAGCAGCCAACATGTGCTTGCAAGCACATCAGGCAAGAGGTTAAGCATAGTCGCTGGTAGAGATGCCTCTCACTGGGTGGTGGTGTCCTTGCTGACTGATGGAGCCCATGGAAGTCAACCAGGGAAGGGTGACTTCCTTAAGCCGCTAAGTCACAGCTAAGCGCTCACGAGGAGGACCACCATCCTGCCTCACGCGTGTGCCGCACTCGTGCTCACAACAAAATGCATTGTGCATACACACATGCGTACGATGGCATGACAACAGGGACGCCATTTCCTTTACCTTATCATTTACAAACATAGGTTCACATTTTAGCCATTTAGTATTTATCAATCCAGAGTCACTTGAAAGGAATGACACAAATGTAACGTATACCTGTGTCCGTTCAATAACCATGGATGACATGAGAAGTAAAGAAATAAAAGCCAGAGAGAAAACAGATGTTTTATAGACAAGACAGGAGCATTGTCCCTCTTCCTTTTGTCTCCTCCCATGACTTCATTTCCTTTGCTAGTGGCCAGGAAAGGAGAACTGTGCAATTGAGGAGCGTGTTCTGTTCTGTAGCAGAAAAATCAAGGGCATGTCATTGTGTTGACAAGCGCAGCCTCACCACCTCTCACATGTAGTCCCTCGCTCCCAAGCACACTCATCTTCTCAACGCTCTCTCCTTGGGCCTGGCATTAAATCCTTCTTAAGACACAGAAAATCCTTCAACGTACAGCTCCACTTTATCTTCATTAACTGCCTTCTCAGAAGCAGTGCCTTGTGGCAGGGAGTGGAAAGAAAAAACACTTGCACACGCACACACACACACGCGACAGGGTAAACCTTTGACATCTGTTCCTGTTCTAGTGACAAGCCAACTGTCAACAACCATTCAAGCCAGTCCAATGCACCATAGTCACTCATTACCAATCTGGGTCCATCCACGTCTCCTCTCCTCATCGGTAATCAGGTTAGAAATGATCAGGGCCATGCAGCCTTGTACCAGAGCAGCAGGGGGGCTGTTAGTTGGTTATGATTGCCTAGATTGGCTGGATTCATTAGCTACACTGATGAAATATTCATAAAAGGAACAAGTTACTTCCCTGGGAAACACAGGGCTCTGTCATTCAAAACAGCCTGCATTATTAATCAGCACCTTTTTCAACACAAAGGGCCCATGCTCGCCTCCGCACGCACGCACACACGCACGCACGCACACTCTTAAACACATACATGGAAGGACATTACCTACCTCCACACACACACTTTCCATTCACTACTACAGACACCATTAAAGGAACTGTGAACAGCCTAGTGACAGGGAAGGACAGTGGATAAAGAATAATGGTCATATGACTGTGTAACCAAATCTGCTGTCTTATCAAAAGCTGGGAAATGGAAACAAATTGTATTTTAAGAGCCTGTTATTGCGTTCCCGTTCAAATATTTATCAAACAGGATCTCTGGACTGGGACAGCACACAGGAACACATCTAGCAATTATTAGGCCTAACTGAAATGCCAGGTTCAAAGCTGCACTTATAAAAGGGATAATGATTCATCTTAACTAGATTCTCATCAACCCATTCAAAGTCAAACAGGGGCTATTCAGCAGTCCGGGCATTGATGATGAATATTATTGTGGCCACAAACACCAGTTGAATGAGACATTAAAGTGATTTGTCCACAAAGGAGAACGTAATAGGGCCCTTGTGGCCCCGAGGACACCTTTGTTGTGGTAAATAAAGGAGGGGACAAGTGAGGAGAGGGTGGGTGGGAGAGCAGAGAGGAAAGAAAAGCAAAGAGTAGGAGGGGGGGCGTATAAGACTTCGACAACGAAGTGGCGCAGAGAAGAGCACAGCAGAAGAAATGGATCACAAACAATGGTTTACAGTGGCTTCATGACATCATCTAGGAGCTCTACTCATCCATCCCCACTTCTACCATCACCACCATCCACCAGAAATAGATCAAAGGGCGACTAGATCAAAGAGAGAAGGATCCACTTAGCTCCCTGTTTGCCCCGTTTTCCTCTGTCATCCTGTATCCTCAGGACAGACAGAAGGAGGATGACATGCGCTGGCTGAATGCAGCCCTCTATGCCTTCATTGCTCAACTGCTAGTTAGGTGAACAGACAATAGCTGGGTTTCCACCCAAGTATTTCTGGACAGATTACAAGGTATAGAATTAGAAAGGCTGAATGGAATTGGCAATTTTTTAGAAAATGTACTGACTGCACAAAAGGCTCTCACCATATTTCTCTTGGATGTGTTTTTTCACACAGGTACATTCAGGAAGCCTATTTATTGTCTTCAACCAAACTGATGTAAATTTGCCTACTACATGTTTTAGTTTGCTGTGTCATTTCAAGCGTTTGCTTAAATTCGCTGAACAGTTAAACAGAATAATTGCTTTTGAAGGCCATGAAAATGAGCCAACTGGAAAGACAACTCAGGCAGGGAAGTGATGTGCTGTACATGTGATTATTCACTTTTGGGTCCAAGAACAAAGCTTTGGTCTCAAACAGACAAATGGAATCGGGTCACTGTAATTAGATGGGAATGAAGCCCCATTAATATGACATGGAATTGATCTGTTCTTCTCTGAACATGCGTCTCTAACATCTAACATGCAAGCATCACTCCAGCAGCACACTACTCCTCCATTCCTCATTTCACTCACTCTTCTGCCAGAAGTTGGTCCATCTCTCTTATCAGCTCATCTCTGTACTCTGTGTACCCATGTTGGCCATTTCAATTCTATTAAAGGACTACACCAACCTTTTGGGAGAAGGGCTTATTGGTCAACTTACCCTTTACAGGTTACAATAGGAGTATCACCAAAGTCATCCTGTGTCTTTGGTAGATGTCTCTGTCCTCTGCACATGCTAGCATATTAGCATACAGTACATTAAGTGCCCTCAGGCAACTCGCATTCTCAAATGTAGGAAGACAGACCTTTTAGTAATCCCAAGATGGTAATTCTCTCATCAAATAAAGGTAATTTGACCAATTTCCCAAAAAGTCAGTGTAGTTCTTTAACTTCTTTGTCTGTTTCCATCCTCTATTCTCTCAGTGATAGACTACTCCTCTATTTCCATGACTATCCCTCTCTGGTTCCCCAGTGCTGGCCCACTGTATGTCTCGACATCTCAGCTGTGCCCAACCTAGCCTACTTTCCTTATGTTCATCCCTCTTTCTTCCTCCCTCCCACCGGAGCTTGCCTGTGGCGTTGGCTGTTGCCTCTCACCCAGTCTGACCCTCAGACAGTTTCTGCTGCTGATTTGAGGCTGCTGGCTCCCTTCTTCCCAGAACCCAAAAATCCCACTGAGCCAGTGAGTCAGTCGGTCATAACGGCAGGCGAAAGCCATCAGCTGCACATTTCAGCAGCAGGCATATTACCTGTTTAGGCATATTACTACTCATTTATTTTATTTAGCTGTGTTGACCCGACAGATGGAAAAATCGTCCCCAAAGCCAGAAAAATTTCGATTTGAACAAAATTTTCATCTGGCTATATACAACTTTAACTACAGCACAATTGTCCATACATTATGGTATGAATATCTAAATAAGGCCCATTCTTAACTGTAACATCTATTGTAACTGATCCTGGAAAAGACCCTGAAGGGAACCTGCATCTCAGAACCCAAATTACCTGCACCCCTTACATCGACACAATAATTCTACAGGAAACACTGCTATTTACAGGCTAATTATTATTTGTGGTGTCATGAAAACACACAGGACAGTGCAATCATGCAAGTTAAGTTTCCATGATGACCGGTCCACCATTATGAACTCTACCCTGCCATGGTTCAAATCCAGACAATGCTCTATTCCACTCGTTCGACTTCACCTCAGTGGGCAGGAGTGACAATAATATTGCACCACATGCTCAGAGTCAGGGGGCCTGTCTGTGTCTCTGTGTCTGTCTGCGCCAGCTCCACTTAGCCTTGCTCAGCTCAGCTCTGTTCAGCTGTGGGCTTTGGCTGAGGCCTGGCTGACCGACTGGGTCAACTGAGGCTGCTGTCACACTCTTGAACCCCACCACCACCACCACCAGCCAGTAAACCATGCAGACAATTAGTCAAACAGACAGAATTTGCTCTCAAAATCGGTCTATCTACAAGTGGGTAGATATGCTGCAGAACCTGGAGATAAAACAAAAGGGGTCAAAAAACATTCAATTTAAATAATACCAATGAAAGCACTTGGCCTACTTTGTGTGTGTGGGGGGGACAGGAAGACGTTGAGGCCCTGCCTAGGTATAAAGGATTTTGGGTTCCTGTAAAGCCAAGCCTTTCCCCTGGGGATGGAAAATCTCCACATTTGGATATGCATATACTCGACACTAGACAGTATATTTGTGTGTACCCCACCCCCCCTCCCAGGCTTCATTGTACTTTACTTTTGTTTTATTACATTCTTATCTACATTCAAATCCTAATTCATACCAGAAAACAGAATATTCTATATTCTGTTTTTCTATTGTTGTGAGCTGCTGTAACGTGAATTTCCCCACGGCGGGATTAATAAAGTCTCTCTTATCTTAAAACTACATCACTGACACCTCCTCTTAGGAAAACGTTTCACCCGTCTTTGATCAAACTAAGGTGATCTTTGCCTGCCCCACTTCTCTACTGGCCCAAATCCTTTTCATCTTCTCACAGGTCTCATCTCCAGCACGGCCACATCAACTATGAAGGATGGGTAGGGGAAAACAAAAAAAAATACACTTAAATCTAATTGGGCCATGCCACGTGCGATTAACTGAATCCTTCTCCGACAAAGGTAACTAAAGATAAAGGTGTCTGCTTAGGACATAGGACAGGACAAAGCAGGGCAAGATTTGGCACAGAGCTCAACTTAAATTGAATTGGCTGTGACACACTGTAATTTGGAATAGGCCAACAGACCTAGATAATGTTCCTTGTTCCACTTGTGTAATAAATAAATGTTCTCTCTCCATAAAAACAATTTAAAAAATATAACTGTGTTAAATTAGTGTCAGTCCAATGGATAACAAGAATGGCAAGTACTCACTCATATGTAAGTTACCACCCAATATTTACTGCACCATACCATAGGCTGTAAGGCATCCTGTAATATGTTTGCGCAAGGACTGGGGAAAGTCAACAATTCATAAACATGTGAACACACAAGACAGGAACCAAGCAGGACACGTTTTAGTCTCCTGGCCATACTGGCTGCAAAATTTTAATCGACCTCCTGCTATTTGAAAGCACAAATAGTTATAAGAGAACCTCCAAATAATGGAAACTTGCTGGCCACTATAAAATATAGCACTATTTGGCTTGAGGTTAAGACTTAAATTCACACCCTGGCACGGACAAAATGACTCTAAAACCAGTCTAACGAGAATCTACAACAAGAATTATCTAAAGGCTTTGTGTACAAAGGCTTTACTGATAAAGCTGGAACCTCTGCTCTGAAGTTTGCACTCAGAATTGATGACAGAGATTATGAAAGATGGCAGCTCATTTGCAAAAATCTATTTCAGTGGCTTCGCATGGGAGTGCTTAGGATGTATGCTAGATGTAAATATTGCTACTATCCCCAGGTATGGGTAGCCCTCAGAGGATTTTTTTTTTTTCAGTTTTATATGTGGGGCTGGTTATATAGCCACGCTGAAACAATGACACATATGGTATTCATAGTCATCCATCAATGTGGCCACTAATATTTCTCTCATATTTCCTTCCTGGATCAGTCCCATTTTGAAATCACAATGTTTGCTTTTCTCAGAAGGATGTTGACACACTTTTTCCACAGAAAACTGAAAGGCAGAGCATTGAGGAACGCCAGAGTGTGGCATGCTCTCCTGCATTTCAATAATCTCTTACAGGGCTCTTATGTGGCTTGGGAGAGACCCACATAGCCTCCAGGTCTGGCTACTAGTTGGGACATGGGAGACTATAAAACAGCCCACCATAAAAGGCTAGTTTGTGTCTTTTGACAGTGTATAAGTGAACGGTGTGGCAACGTATTTCCAAAGACTGTCACTCCTCTTACTCTCTACTGACTGAATGTCCATGTTTAATACATGAACTATTACCTAATGAAGGCCAAATTCTAGGAAACCAGGAACCGAAATCAACCGCATTACCTAGCCCTGACTCCCCCCACCATATCACTACTACTAGCACCACCCTCCTCCACAGCACATTTTTCACTCACACTCCAGATCAGCCCACAGGCCATAAATGAGATTTATCACTGGCACCGATTGGAGAAGGGAGAGAAGCAGTGAGAGCAAAAAGACGAAGGGAGAGGGAAAGTACTGCTGTACACCAAAACACCATATCACAGACAGCAGAGTCATGAGATAGCATACTAGAATGGAGTGTGGATGGAGGGCTTGTGAGCCATGGTTCAGGGCTGATTGGGTGCATCCCAGAAGTACTGTATGCATCACCCTTGCTGCTCCTGTAGGCACTAAACACAACATCATCAACAGATCTATGTTGTGCCCCTTAGGGTCTAAGCAGGGTGGGCAGGGATGGATTGTCTGATTTAGACAGACAGATAACTAACAGTACAGAAAACGAAGAAGAATCCAGATAAGGAAACCCATTTCACCCCTCCAAAGAGACGTGCTCATTACATTGTGGCGGATGAATTTATTTTATTTTTCTGGCGAATGTCATCTGAGAGTCGCTCCTCAAACTGCTCCATTGCTATTCTCCATTTGATTTAGTTTGTTTGTTTCAGTTCCGTTTTGGGTCTTGGCTAAACCCCCAATGCTACTGGCTATACTCCCCTGCTCAACCAATCAGTGTTTGCTTGATGCACATGTAGCTTTGCCTACAAGGTGTATTTGGGAGGTGTGCGCGTCTACTCGTCTGCAAGCATCTGCGGGCTACGCTACGTAACATCATCTTGGATCGGTGGACCAGTAGTGGGCCTTTACACAAACGGTCAAAACACCACAGACCTCTACAATTTGTCTTGATTACTGCCAAAAAAGTATTTTTCATGATGTCCTATCACTTCAATTAAGCCAAATCAAAAGGGCAAGACATAAAAAACATTATAAGCTGAAGCCATTTTTATCTCAGTGAGTTGCCACATATATTGATCCAGCAGTTCTGATATGGACCGGTCAGGAGGAAGGTGGTGTGTTTTTTTTATCCTGCAATTCTGCCTGACGCTCCAATAGTTAACAGCCTGTCTGTTGCTATTAGAGTCTATTAGATGTTGGGCAGAGAGAGATCAGGCTGCAAGAAGAATTAAGACAGCAAATGACACCAAGGCCAATGGCCACGTCACCAGGGAAAAGAGCACTCAACTAACAGGAAGCTGGGGGAGAAACAGAGAATGTCACCCACTTCTAAATCAGCAAATAATATCCTTTATCCAAGAAGAAATTACATAATTGGAAAAATAGCCAGCCACCATGGCAATCTATGTCAAGGCTTGCATTAGGCTTGACTAGCCTTGGCTGCAGGCAATACAGACACTGGAAACTAAAAAGTGGAAATTGCAGTAGAGAAAAGAAACAAGAGGGCACAGCTTTGTGAGAGCTCTTATTCATTTCTTGCTGGTCACTCATCCACTCTTCTGCATCTCCTCAAAATATATATTTTAAAAAATTGCTTTCTGTGTTACATAACAGATAAGAGCTTTGCCTACATTTTTAGGGTCACGCATTTACTTTGTATCTTAACTTACAAGTGCTCTGAAATCCAAGCAAGTTCCAGTGGCATGTTCACCCTCTGCTCTCCTTGTATAAGAAAACATGTAACCGACCCCAGTACAATACTCGAGTCAATTTTCCCTCTCCACACAAGTACAGACAGGCCTAAGACAGCACCAAGACTCGAGTGTCTAGCATGCTAGCTGCATGTCAATAAACCGATGCATTCATATGGAAAGGTCAAAGAGTCCATTGAACTATGGGGTGCTGCTGTTGTGGTGCATAGATGGCAGGGCCACACAGACTGGGGTGTGCTCTTCACTTAATAAAACAATGTTAGCTAGGATAGCTGTAATAGACACAATCTGATCCCTGGACTTTTCGCTAACTAGATTATTTTTTATAGCTCCGGGTACGCCTACTTACTTACTTATTCTCTTCTCCAGATAGGGTATGAGACATCAATAAAGGCCCTCCACTTTTCCGGATGCGCTAGTTCCAAAGAAGTCATTATCACCTTTGTAGCCGACTATCATGAATGACTACAACTAAGACTATAGCTTTCCCTATGCCCCTTGAAGCCTATCAAGAACTAACGCTAGGCTGGTTCTCCGCCAGTGCTCCTTAAATTAACCCAGTTGTGCCCTTTGATTCTGTTAAAACGTGATGTTATAATATAAACTTCACTGTAATTCAACACACATTCCCTCTTGGTTAGTGCGCATATGTTCACGCTACACCAAATTATATAATCACGGACTTCGTCTGATATTTTCACACAAACAATAACTTGGTGAGTTTAGGACTTTAGGCTTCTTTCCGAAATGTGGTGGCTGTCCGAAAGATTCAGTGTGCTGGTCTCCACACAGCACAAAGGAAGGCAGTAAGAGCTCTAGATAGCGTTAATGCTACGACTGATAGCTCGCCGGACGACAAAGGATAACCGTAGCCGGCGTTAGCGAGCATGCTAACGTTGGCTACGAACAATTTATAATGTGTTCAAGTGAATTTTAGAGTTTCATAATCACAGACGGCGAAATGTAAATCGTAGTTTGATAATACCCGTGTACTTCTCATCGCTAATTGTGCTAACGTTAGCTAGGCTAGCATAGCTACTCGAGGTACGCTCGTTTTGTATGTCAACGTCTGCCCAGGCTATGGAGTTACTTCGCCATCTACTAAAAGGAGGCTTTGGTGAATTGAAGATTCTGAGAAGAACTTCAAGTTTATTATGTAAATGTGCGATTTAACTTTCGAACGATCAGTAACATTAGCGTGGTCATCTTAGATAGCCTACATCAATTATAGGAAAACGTTATAAACACAGTATGTGCCCTTTCTTTATCGTGTGCTACAATGTAACGTTATAGCTATTTATATGTCTCTTTTAATTACATCGGGTATTTTAACCAGCTTTCCTTGATCTCGACTCATCCTAAGTTTGTAGAAAGTCACATACGATACTCTTCCCACCCGGCGATCGCCCAAGAACCGGCGTAGCCCGTCGTACAAAATGTATGCTAGTAGAGGCAGCCTAGAACGCATCTTGTAAAAGGTAACTGCCGATGTGTCGCTTGCGTTTTAATATATCCTTGAATTACACTTACCATTAATAAGTTAATTGTTCTCAATCCAAACTCCACACACACGGGGTGATTTTTAACGAACACTCGCGTCAAATTAAGAGAAACTGGGAATTTTATCCAACTTATTCTTGCTAGTTGTTTTCTCCACTTCCTGATTGAGACGCTGCCATTTTGAATAGCGAAAACAGATATTTCCGCTGCTGTCGTCACGCAGTCCCCCTTGTTGATCGCAGACCTCCAATTGCCCAGCCAGAAATAGCACATCACAATATTCTTTGGCACATCTAAACGAGTGCAACAAGTTAGCTTATGCTGATAGCAAATCACGGAAGAAATCAAGGAGAATCACTGCCCAGTTCCTGGCCCTTTGTCAACCCATTATAATTGGGTTACGCTCCAATTAAATGGGCATAAGCAAACAACGATAGCCATAATAATAATAATACATAGATGCAAGCAGCAATCAAGGGGCTATGCAAAAGACGTGGTTGTAGTTGTAGTAGCAGTGGTACTTGTCGTTGTAGTAGCGTTAGTAGTTGTAGTTGTACTAGCCTAATAATGGTGGAATTAGTAGCAGTAGTAGTTGTAATTGTAGTAATAATGGTATTAGTAGCAGTGGTAGTTGTAGTGGTGGTGGTGGTAGTAATAGTAGTAGTACTAGTACTAAAACAGAGACGCCAAGAAGAACACGCTGTAAAAAGTAGAGCACACTGTAAAGCGTTGAGGCCTCTCTGGTTGAAGCCGTGGCACAGCGTTTGTTCTGGCTGACTGATGGAGAAACGTGTGGACTACAGGCCGAGTTATACTTCTGCGTAGATGCACGTAAACATCTACTCGTAGCTACACAGAGAAGGGTTTTATGGGTAAGCGTAGCCCGCAGATGCTCGCAGACGGGTAGACGTGCACACCTCCCAAGCTGCATGGTAGCACACCTCCCATATTACTCCTACTACTACTACAACTGTTGTACCACTACTACTATTACCGCTACTACTACTACTACTGTTATTACTACTTCCATTACTACCACAACTACTAGTAATCACTTAGGAACCACTTAGAATCACCCCAGCAACCACCTAGTAACCACTAGTAACACCTTAGCAACCACAAAGAAACACCGTAAAAACCACCTTGACACACACTTTTTGTGCTCCATCCCTTTTGTGCTCCATCCCTCATGCTTAACACACACTAGTGTCTGCTTTAAGACAAAATCTTACTTCACAGCTTTTGCACAAACAGCAATCCCATGCAGTTTCTCCAGGAAATGCTTTTCTAGTATTATGTATTATTACTATTATTCACTTGACTCTTTTATTTGTATGGAAACTCCGTCAAGTCAAACAGCCGACATCTTTTATGCCCAGCTTTGTGTTTCCTATGGATCCTTCACCAGTAAACCATAACCTGAGTCCCTGGTCTCTGGACATTGTGAGACACTCAGGGTCTCATACTGTTCATACAGAATTCATACAGAAATTAAAACATTGGTCAGAAACCTGTAGCTTTTGACGAGTACACTTGAAACCTGAAGTGCTTAATTGGCTCTAACAGTTGCTAGAGCTGCACAATTAACCAAATTCATGATATGTATGGCTGTAATTTCTTCAAAAGGAAAAGGAGCTTCAGACAAGTTGGTTCCCAGGTCCTGTGTGGAATCTCTGGCCTAAAAATCCAAATCTATCCTATCCAAATCTTCCATCATATTTGAAGTAAATCCCAAACATTGGCATGTCACCAACAAATTGTTTTATTTTGGATGCTGGCAAAACTATCAGTGTCCACATATTGCACATCGCTAATAAATGTTTGACTCAACGTAAGGATTTGGCATTCCCAGCATGTCCTTTCACTTTCTTGTGCATTCTACTATAGTATTATTGGGACTAAAGCACTGGAGACACTGAGTGGTTATCATATCTTGTTAACTGCTTAAGTTTCATAATTATTCAACAGGCCTTAACAAGTTTGGTGAAAATCAAAGAAAGCGTTGATGGGTAACACGTTACTTACTGTTTACCTGCTATTTTTCGGGAAATTACGTAGCATCTGGTGGTCAGACAGTTTTAGCAATCAAATCAAGTATATATATACCTGTAAAGGAGTACTGCAAACTGCACGTTTCGTGATGCATGGCCCTTAATAACTTCTATTTATAGAGCACTTACAAAACAGAGTTACAGAGTGCTAACTAAATAATACAAATAATAATAATGGCAATTGCACAGAATAATTAAAAGAAGAATAAAAACAAAATACAGAACATAGTTCAGGTAAAAGCAAGCCTAAAAATAAGCTTTTAAAAAGACACTGAGTTGGCTGACCTGATCTCATCAGGTAGGTTGTTCCAAAGCCTAAGAGCCCCGATGGAGAAAGCTTGATCACTCTTAACCTTCAGCCAAGACTGTGGAACGACCAAAAGATAGATACTTTATTGATCCCCGGGGGGAAATTCTGGGGTTGCAGCAGCATAACAGTATCACAAGCAGAACAGAATGTACAAAATACAAAGGCCTAAATGCTAAATACTAAAAAACTACAGCGGATGGATGGCATGTTTACATACAAGTAGGGAAGAGCAGCTTGTGAATGAATGGATGGTATAGATATACAGAGTTAGTGAATGGTAATGAATGAATGAATGTGAAAGGTTGGTCAAGTATGACCTCCAGTTGGTCACCGTTATATAGAAAACATCTAAAAAATAAATAAATCAAACTCTATTTAAAAAAAACGTCCATTTATGCCTTTTCTTTAAAAGATGCTATCTTCATATATCTTACATCAGTTAGATACCACTTACCATGACGTATCCTATAATATTTACATTGTAAAATGTATGTCTGCCTAAAATGTAAACTTTATTTTGCAAATAAAAAGGTGGGTAAACTGAATTTAGGTGGATTTTCTATATCCCTATTAGTAATACTATTGCAATATCCACTACATTCTTGATCATGTGCCACATAAAAAGAGTAGTCTTAGTTCTTCCCTCATGCAGTAGACATTGTCTACAGAGTAGCCTATACCCCATAATACTAAATACATTATGGATTATGTTACGTTCTTATGTGCATGATCTACCTATTTTTATTTGCTCGTAATAAAATTCTCCATGTAACTGATACCAAATGTGTTCTGTTTAACCATTTACATATGTGGCATTTTACTTCGGAAGAAAGTCACTACAAGTAATTCTCAGAAAACACTATGTACTGTTCAATAAAAGCTTTACTCTTATTTTGCTTTAAATGTTAAAAAGGGTATGTGTTTATCCCCTTTCAGGTCACTGTCTCATTTTGGCATCCATCTGTCCACTTTGAGTTATTGAACGATGCAATTGGAAGAGCTCCAGTTGTTTCCAGTAAACACACACGGCCATTGCTT
This sequence comes from Hoplostethus mediterraneus, assembly GCA_034670385.1. NCBI lineage: Eukaryota > Metazoa > Chordata > Actinopteri > Trachichthyiformes > Trachichthyidae > Hoplostethus > Hoplostethus mediterraneus. Next base: position 10,328,175 of record JAXDDW010000008.1, read on the forward strand.
TCCTGGTATAACGGTCCCTTTTTCCCAACAAAGACAATGGATGAAGGGGGCACAGGGTGTGTGTGTGTGTGTGTGTGTGTGTGTGTGTGTGTGTGTGTGTGTGTGTGTGTGTGTGTGTGTGTGTGTGTGTGTGTGTGTGTGTGTGAGTGTGTGAGTGTGTGTTCACGTTCAAGGTGGGGTTCAAGAAACAAACTGACAGGGCATGTGCTTACTGTCCTGCAGAATGTAGAATGCAGAATGCAGAATGTAAAAGCATGATGACTGCATAGTATCACTTTTAGTTTCAACTTTGTAAGAGATGCACGTTAGCTCATCAATGAGGACATTTTCAGTTGAGACCAATTCACTGCTGTTAGTCTTCAGTCATCTCACTGTATCAGTGTTGTCTGTGTGTTTTGCTGATTCCTAACATAATGTAGACTGGCAATGCTGATAACATTGAAATAGTATCAATATAATGCATGTCTAATATTTATATTTTGTGTGTGATTACACACTCTCCATTGAAAGCTTTTTTAATTTGATGTGCTCTCTGCTATTAAAGCTTGAATCTGGCGCCCCCTACTGGAAGCATTCCGCAAACAGTTTATGAGCTCGATTAGGGTTCATGATAATCGCTCGAAACTATTTCAGCAATGCCACTTTCAATATAGAATTGAGACACAAATCCATGCCACATTGGGGATTATTTGTGAACACATCATTGACGTATGTATATGAACCATTTACTGAAATGAGGTCAACAAAAAGAGATTATCCAACACACATTTCATAAAACACACATGTAGTGCACTGTTAGACTAGAAAGTGAGGCGCTTCATAAAGTGGAGCACACTCTAATCTCTGACAAAACCAAATTGCATAACTTTCCCCAAAAGCGTCTTTGTCTCCAGCTAATTATTTCCCCGTAAAGTCTGCGCCTGCCCCAGGCCAGCCGCAGTTTGATTAATCCACCAAAAGGGTAACCAGACGGTAAGAGGATGCTCTGTTTTCTTTTTCAATTTATAGTCAATTTCAGATCTCATTTTGACATTTGGCTTTTAGTTCACGTAATATATTTAATGTGTTTTCCCTCTAAAATATTAAATTTTATGTATTCAATTTTAATAAATATTAGTTATTATAGTTTGGCCATTATTTTGATAACTGATTTGATCTTATGTTGATAGTGTTCTTATATGCACTTGTTGACTTTGACTTCAAACTCTGATAACTTGTTATTTTCACTACTATTAGGGATTCTACAGGGCAGGAGGTGAAGCAACTTTGAAGCAACTTTTGCAGAGATGGAGACCTTAGTCTTTTTATTTTCATTTTCTGCCCTTGGCATCCTTTACACAATGAACACCATTCCACAGCTTCAAGAGTGAGTAATAAAATATACCCTTTTCTTATTTCTTGATCAGTCAAACTATTGCTCTATGAAAACCATTCTAATATAAATCAAATCAAATCAAATCAAATCAAATGTTTAATTTTATTTGTCACATGTGGTCAGGATTTGGCATTCACTCTCTTGTGCATACTATATATTTACTATAGTATTATTGGGATTACAGCATCATACAATGTACAATGTACAGTGAAATGCTTTGACACTTTGACTTCTTAGATTGTGCTGATAAAAAAAGTGAAAGGATAGCATAACAATAATAATATATAGAAATGAACATTATGAAATAGTGGACATAATATATACAAGAATGGAATGGGCCAAGAATATATACATGATGGATACATATACATATACATATACATATACATATACATATACAGATACAGATACATAGATATAGATATTCCTAATTTTAAAACAGCTCTTTTGGGAAAGCTTGTTAATCAAGGTATATTATTAAAGTATAATAACATTCATCATAATTCTTATATGATTCTAATAATATAAGAGAATGGTGCAGGACAGTATACATACCCACCACTTGAGGACACTATAAGCTCAAAACTGAAGCTAAGCCACGTTGAGAGCTAGTTCAACATCCAGATTGTAGTAGCCAATTCTGTCTGTTGTGTAAACCCTTGAAATGATGAAATGTGAGATTATGTGGTGGGTAAGAGAATGAACAGGGAACAAAGCCAGAGAGGTCATGGGAACAGAATTTGTGCAGTTAATCTAACATGGTTTAGGAGAGAACAGTGGTCGTCTCATTGAAGGCTTATCTCTTTTTGGCTGTTTACAGGATTTATAGGTTTACAGGTATTCTCTTTCATTATGACGTATTATTGCCTACAGTTGATGATGAGCAGACTGCAGCAATAGCTAGGCTGTAGTTACAGAGAGGGATGGTAAAACACGTCCCACTCCTCCCTCCCAGGTTTGAACACTGCATATTTCTCATTTCCGACAGACTTCTATACTCCTCCTCTATGAACATCTCTGCTGGCAGTCTTCTGGGCGTGTGGACATTGACAATCAATACAGACAGCGCAGAAGAGTTTGATAAATTGCTCCTGGCATACAATATGCCTTGTGCTCTTCCACTCTGCAAACAAACAGTATTGTGTGCATAAATCTTCCTGTGTTGTTGAATTGGAGAGGTAACGAGGGAGCTTCCCTTTGGTCTCACCGCATTTGTTTGGTGCACATTGTGAGTTTGCAAGGAGGTAATTTTGTTTACTGGGAGATGCCTTGAGCACATTAATCTTTTTCATTGCAAGGCAGTGGTACCTTTGACCGGTAAACATGGAGAGTAGTGCTGAACTAACATGGCCTTAGCTTGCTACTACCCACACCTCTGCCAATGATTGATGAAGTCTTTATAAAACTGTGCTTTTAAGCCACCAGGTATACCACTGGAGTAATATGAGGAATGAAATGTTGCTGGCTTTGGGTTTAACAACACAAACTCACTCATTTTATTGGGTTTTATTGAATACTAGAAACTTTGTCCTTGAGTGGTAAAACTTGTATTTTCCTGATGAGCCTAGTGAGGTAACCTGTCTTTAAATACCAGGTGATATAGGAAATAAGCATGAATACATTGAGAGGAGATTCTATCTCATGCATTATGTTCAGAATCAGAAGCGATCACCTTAAGGTGCCAAGGACATTAACAAGTGTCAGGACGTATACCTGCAACTGAATGATCTCTCCTGAAAAGCCTGATGATGAAACACGAGGTTAATACTTGCGCTTTGTATTTTAAAGTGCTGGATCCAGTGTGTCTATCACTAGCTGATACAAGCTAGTGTGAGCTTTCCCCTCACACCTTTATTTCTCCCGGTGTTGCAAATTAACATTCTCTCTGCCTTCTCATTCATCATCGCTCACTAATTTAGCACCACAGAGGAGACTAGCTCAACTTCCATGGGAGAAACTAATTAGAGGAGAGAATGAGGCAGAGAATCAGAGGGAGGTTGCTGTCTAAAGGTTTCTAAAAGCGTACAGAGTGTAAGGCTGTAGTAATGTTTTATTACTTTTCATGGATAACAGTCGATCTCTCTGGTTCCACAGGCCCTACGTGATCCTGGAGATCGGTGTTGCTGTGTTGGTGGTTGTTTTTGTGTTCTACTTCCTCATCACTCGTGGCAACCCACCGAAAGACGCCTTATTCTTTGGTAATGTACATAATTCCGTGTATTTCTCAACCTTCCTGCAGCAGATTACAAAACAAGTTTTACATTGACTATAGTGAAAGGTTAATAATACTATGCATTGTTCTGGGGCTGATGCCAAGACCCACGAAAGGATTTCCAGAACGTTCACTCGCTACTCACAAGTGAAAACATGAATTGTGTTCACTGTGATTTCATCTGATACGTATAAAGCTGCTTACACTGATCAGGCTCAGAGCAAAGCTGAACCCAGACTCGCATATCTGTGGCATTTGTGACCCTGGAATGTGTTTCTTAGATTAACGTCCAGATTTTTGGCACAGCAAGCCGAGGACCTTCACTACACTTGCACTTGACTTTTAGCTCATCCTTTAAGAGTCAACTGAGACAGGCATCTATGATTTGTCCTCGAACCAAAAAGGCACAATCATTTAAAAATGGTCTTGACGGACCAGACTCGATAACCACTGTACCGACTGATTCTATATCGTCTCCTCCAATGGATATTAGGAAGATGTTTTTAGCAGCAAGGATTAATGCCTGGACATTTGGTACTCCTTTTCTTCAGTGATTTACCCAGCCCAGCACTTCACCTTGACGTGTGTATAGCTATCGGTCAAGCTCTGTTCTCCATTTCTAGCCAAGAGTGCCCTCACAAGCCCCGATGCCAGTGGCTATGCCAGTGGGACAGAAAGGAGGTAATATAGCCAGAGCCCAAGGCGATGCCAGCGCTGTAAGAGAGAGCTGCAGGGAGGAAGTCAGAGCTGTGTCTTCTCTATGATAGAGAACCATAATCCCCCTCCTATCTCACCTGCTAGATGTCACCGATAAACCTGGTCCTCCCGAGGACTGCAGAGACACATAGGAGGGCATGAGTGTGTGTGTGTGTGTGTGCATTTGTGTTGTGTATGCTTGTGTGTAGGTGTGCACGTGTGTGTATACATGTGTATATGTGTGTGTGGACGACAGATAGATGATGCGATACAGCGGTTTAAGCCATGATATCTGCAGAGAGACCCCCGGTCACAACACAGACAAATGACATTCTGCAATGTACAGACAGCAAATCCTTGTAATGGCTTTTTGCAGCCGTTCCTTGTAAACTGATTCCAATCATAAATGGAACTCGCTAAGCCTGGAGAATACCGAGTCTGCCACCATTTTGCACATTTATTGTCTTATTTTCAACAAGAACAGGGATAGTACACATTTTCAGCAATGAGAGATGTACAAACAAACAGTGTCTGGCTGCCTGACTCTCAATCTCTCAGTGTACAAGACAGAACTATTTGTCTACTACATAGCACACACAAGACATTGTACATTTATTGTATATATGCTCTTTTCACACACACACACACACACACACACACACGCACTATATATAGATTACCCACAGTACGTAAGGTACAGTCATTAGACCAGACCTCACAGAACAGGTGGAGCACAGATAGAGCAATTAGGACAAAATCGCATAGTTCATATATACATTATGTACTTAGCGCTAACCACTGAGCCACTGACCAAATCTCATCAGCTGCTTCACTATATAGCTATTTAGATCTTTTATGTCACGGCTCTCCAATACAGTCCTTCCAGGGCCAGTGGATACTCAAAAACAATCACAAAAGCACCCCAAGTCTTTTTCTCCAGTGATGCTCGCTCTGTAATGAGGCATATTGGTTAAAAGATGTACATTATTTTACTATTTTTTCTGCCTTTTTTTGTAAAATTTGTATGCTAGCTATAAATATAAATATACACTTGAGTGAGCCTCAATATGTTGAAAAAAACTTGAATGCTTTTGGGGTTGATTTTGTCCATTGGCCTTTAAAGTAACTTTAAAGTGAAGCAGATGATGAGATTTTGGTCAGAATTGATAGATGATTAATTGATGGTATGATGGAAAATGTGGATGGCACTAGAGTTGGGTAGCAGGGCCCATCTCTTTTGGCCCATCTCTTTCTCTTCCATGTTTGCGTGGTTCCACATTGGGAGAAATTCTTCCTCGTGGACTTGGCCTTTCAGCTCAGGTGGTCTCTTAACCTGAGGATAAAGCTGTTCTCCCTGGCTCTCAATATAAATCTACAACCTACCTTACTGCTAGAAGACATCATTATCTCTCCACACTGCCCCAGAAATCAATGCCTGGCTGTTCGGAGGGAAATATTTTGAACTAAAGTAGATGGTGAATACAGATCCTGGAGCGAGAACAGGGGTCAGAGTGGACGAGCTTTCCAACCATTCCAGTCTTGTTTGATGTTCTTTCTTAGAAATGGAAGCTAATACGCTTTATTCCATTTTCATAAAGGGCAGAGAAGCAGGTTGAGTAATTACATGAAAGAGAAAAAAGAGAGAAGGCTTTCAATCACCATCATAATGATTACTGAAGGGACATTTGTTCCACCGAGCGAGCCGCTCAAGAGTTCCTGCATTAAATTTTTCTACTAATTGAAAGGAGTTCCTCTTGACTATAACTGGAAAATGTTCTACAGCTGAGTTGTGTAATAGAAACGTTAAATTCAAATGAAATGGCTTTAAAAAAAGAGCATTTTTTCACATCCAATTTCAGCAAAAACATGTTTTTGTTTCCTGATGCTGATGTGTCCTTTCCTTTGTAGTGTTTGCTGAGTTCTCCTTTACTTGTATCATTGACCTGACGAGTGCCTTGGAATATGATGGTGTCCTCTCTGGCTTTATGGAATTCTACCAGAAAACGGTTCGTTTCTTACTGTCACATCCAGAGCATATTGATATGACATATTGTGTCTGGTGCAACAGATGAGGAAGTCCGTACATGAAGAATACTTTTCACAAAAACCAAGCAAATTTTTATTTTATTTTATTTTCATTCAGACTTAACTGAAGTCTTTTAGTCTTGTTGAGATAAGACATCTCTTTATCAAATTAACTTGGTAGCTTGAGTGGGTGGAGAGGATAGAGAGGATGTCAACAGTCCAGAGTCAAGGAAACATTCATTCAAAGCACATCTCCATCTCCATGTTTACCCCTTGTCTTTAGTACCATGTATGTTTGTAACAGTGTGTATGTATATGTGTAATGTGTGTGTTCTAGGGAGAGCCTTACCTGGGCACAGCCTACGCCATCATGATGTGTTACTGGGATGGAATAGTCCACTTCATCCTGTACTTGATGATGATCAGCAGGATAACAGACAGGTGGGTCCTGGTCATTCTGTCATTTCATGGTGCTCTATAAATGATACTGTTCATGTCAACTGCAGGATGCCTGCACGTCCTGAGAAAATCTTATTATTTTATCTAAATTCAAGGCCTCAAATAGAGTTAAATATAGCATTTCAAATCTTAAATACATTTTTAGGAGTCTTAAAATTTGTCTTTTTTTGCAGTGCTGGCCATATTCTTTTCACTTTCAAATGCTTTTTTCAAATGTGATATTGATCTTTTATTTCATTTTAACTGGCATTAAAAAGGTCTAAAAAGTATTAAATGTAACTTAATGAAACTTTATGACACCCTTCAACTGAAATAGGAATGAAAGTGAGTTTCAAGATTTTATTGTTATATCAATTAAAAAATGACAGAACTTTGTCTAGATAATGGGGGAAAAAAACATTTGCAACATTTGCAACATTTGTGCAATCAAATGGTTGTAGAGCCCTGTGCACAGTGGTGCTTTGAAGAGATGCGTGGTTTGAGCAGGAATATTTGTCTGTACAAACATGAACACATTCTACCACACACTGACAGGCTTCAGATCCATCCATTATTACCTCTAATGTTTCTTTAGAACAACAATAAATACGGCGGAGGAAAAACAATGAATTTTGCCTCTAGGCTTCATCAAGTTCCGTTTTCTGAATAAAACTATATTCTAAAGAAGAGAGGAATTAGTCATAAAAAGCAGTCAGTGAGTTCAGAGCACACACCGCCTCAGGGAAGGTGCTATGATGAAAATGAGATCTTCTTTGAATCGCTCAGACTTTTTCCCAGGGGGAGAAATTGTGCTAGGCTTTGTGCGAAGTCATCATTTTTGATAGATGTACATGAAGTTCTTGGATGCTACGTTTATGTTACGTGTTCCCCCAACAGACCTGTAAATACGCCTATACTATATATTACCTTATCTTCTACCGAAACAATAATACAACCACCCCTGTGCTCGCCATGTGTTCCGGTTTCTCTCCCAGGAAGTCCTACCGTACCCCCGGCTTGTTCTGGGCTGGCTCCTTGTGTGCCAACATGAGTGTGTTCATCGCTGGGATAGTGGCAGGTGAGCCTCATCTTCTATTCCCCCTCTACCAGTCCCACGATGACAGGCTTTAATCAAGTGAACATCTGCACTGCCTTGTAGCATTAGTGTCACAGTTCAGCCTGCCAACAGAATACATAACCGCCCCATGCCATTGCAACCCACAGAACAAAGCAGAAAACAGACGTAAAGCATCTGTTGTTGGCATTTCAAACCACATAGTGTCAGAAGATCAAACTCGTTTACAGGCAACGTGTTGTTCTCTCTGTGTTGTTACTACAGACATATGCTTTTGCTTGAAGTGCCCCACGGAGATTTTTGAGAGAGTTTATTGAACTGAACACACTGAGATGTGTGTATATGTGTGTGTGCGTAGGTGGAAATAAAGTTGTGTAAGTATGAACTTGGTGTTTTTGGTGGTTTCAGTGTAAGCCTCATGGAAGTATGTCAACATTTAAAGGAAAAATCCCCCCTTAAAACACTGTTAAGGTACAGCTGTTGGAGTACATTGCATTTCTGGGTCCATTTTGTTGTTTGCCGGTGTATTTTTCTTGTTCCCATGCTTAACTAGCCAAATGTAGACAATGGAGTTTTATAGCAGAAACATTTTCAGCTATCGAATGGGAACGACTCTCTCTTTTTCTTGACTGGAAAAACACCAACATGTACTGAATGCATCAAGTTCAAACATCATCTCTGGAGGTTGTCAAAATTCATTCTGGGAAATGTACTGAAGTAGAAGTAGAGAAGGCAGATGAACTCCAAATAACTCCTGGACTGCATTGAACATCACACGCTGATGATATATCGCAGGGTAGGAGTATCTGTGGAATTTTCCTTTATCACAGCTTAAAAACTTCAAAACCCCTCATTGATCTAGAATCAAGTTGGTAAAACTATCTGTCTGTCTCTCTCTCCCTCTGTCTGTCTGTCTGTCTGTCTGTCTGTCTGTCTGTCTGTCTGGCAGGTAAATATGGGTCGGACATCCGCCCAGCCTTCTGGCTCAACTTTTTCTTCCTTCTGATGCCAGTATGGGGGGCCATCAAGCTGTTCACCAGGCCCAAGGACAGACCACTCATTGGTGGATACAATGTAAGTCTAAGGCAACAATGGTAAGACCTTTCTATGGGGAAAGGTTTGAGAAGCTACATTGTTTGCTATCGACAGTGCATCAACAAAATATATATATATATTTTTTTCGCTCACTCGCTTCACTTTAAAAGAAAAAAAAAAATCCATTAAGCAGTTAATTCAATTTGTATGGCCCTACATTGGGATTTCAATGCCAGGCCAACTGTAAATGTAGTATGTCCATGGAAACCTTGAGCGAGAAGCCTCATGCTCTTCCACTGAGTTATATAGAGACACAGGTCTTAACAAGTGAGAAACCGTGACCTTGAGTTCTACTTTATTTTGCCATCTCCCCACAGGCCCAGCATGCTCAGAGCATGAAACTGATCTGGCGCCCCCTGGACCTGATCCTGGTACTACTCCTGTTAGCTGCCATGGCCTTTACCATCCTCAGAGGCTTGGTGAGTAAAGTAGACTGAAGAATATAGGGCAAAGCCATCATGGCAGATTTACAGTGAGACATTGTTGTAAAGGTATTTCTGCCTGCAATGGTTTTTATGCTGAGTAGTTTATCTGGGGAGTTTGTGAAGGATTCGTATCTATGACTGTGCTTTCACAAGCAATATGTTCAGCTAATTGAGCCACATGGCAGAATTATGGGTTTATTTGCTGAAGACGATCTGGTTTTATGCAATGATGTACAGTTTATGTATCTCAACATAATTACTACATGTTAGACATTTCATATGATTCTAAGAGGGCATTCAGCCATGTTCAATATATCATCTTAATGAGCTTGTGCAATATAAACAAAATCCTTGTGTGTGTGTGTATGTGTGTGTATGTGTGTGTGTGTGTGTGTGTGTGTGTGTGTGCATCTAGGTGGCTCTTGACTCTCCATTAGAAGCCTGTTCAATCTACCTGGGGCAGTACGAACCCTACCTGAAGGATCCTGTGGGCTACCCCAGAGTTATGGTGGGTCCTTTTTTTGTTTCTCTCTCTCTCTCTTTTTTTTTTTACTACACTGCGACTCCCTTTCCACCCCCACACACACACTAACAGCCCCCCCCTACCTCTGCTGCAGCAGCACCTGAAACTCTGCTTAATGGTCTACTCCATTCTGTTTTAAATGACCAGCCACATAATGAACGTGTGTTTTCACAGATATCACTCTGAGTGGGCTGGAAGTTTGCCGCTATCTCCTCTTCTCCCCGTGTTTCTCTCACAGCTGATTGCAAAGCCATTTTTCATCATTACAGCAACAATGAGCGAGGGGTGAGAGGCCACTGCATCCTCATCTCTCTCTCATTTGTTGAAGCAGGGTAACAGACTGTTGTTGTGACTGGTAGCGGTATCGCTTTTCTTTTCTTTTCTCCTTCTTCTTCTTCTGACCCTATGCGGTTGTGGTTTTTGTTCTGTTTTGTTAGGCGCACATAGCCTTGTCAATAGGTTATCCAAAGACCTTGTCTAGGCTGCAGTCTAGGCACAATAGCAAGTCATTGATCAGACAGACGAACCACAAGCTGAGAACTTGATAAGCTAATCCTTCCCCTCCAAGCCCCCCACCAGCAGCTCACTGGGTGGGAGGTGTGTGTGTGTGTGTGTGTGTGTGCTGCATGTGAAAGTGTGCCTTGGTTAGTGGCATTTGTGAATCTGTGTGTGTGTGTGCGTGTGCGCGTTTCCGACTTTGGATAACGGGTGCATGTGTTGGTGCTAAGAGATGAAATGAGGATTGATCTTGTTGCACAGGGTTACACTGCTCTTGCGTTGACCAACCTTTTTAATCATTGATGATGATAAACCACATGTGACAGATGACCGCGGCAGCACTAGAAAGACACTCGAACAAAAGACTGAAGGGCACATATGATTGGCTTTCAGACTCGGGGCGCGACTCATTAGAATTCATCTAGACCTCGGACCGAGAATGAAAAGACGCTGCTCACTGGTGTAATTTGAAGCTATTATAAAGTGGCGAACTGGCTTTCATGCACCAAATATTTTAAGTTGAAGATCAAGAGAGTCCCTGTAATGACCTTTGTGTGTAACTTGTAATTTGTGCTGAGGGTGCAAATGTGTGTGTGAGAGTGTGAATATGAGCAACAAGAGATACAGAGAAAAGAGAGAGAGAGAGAGAGAGTGAGGGGGTGGTGGGAGTATGTGAATGTATTTCCTACTTTAAGCAGCCCTTGTCAGTATTCAGTGTGAGTAGCTGCAGTGCTGTGTAGTCCAGAGAAGAATGAGGATATACCACCTTAATTGTCTGCTGGAGAGTTGGTCAGGGCCCAGTAACAACACGGATGGCCAGTCCAGCGAGGGGAGAGTCTCTCTGCACCCTGTCAGACACGTTTCACTGCATTCAAAATCCTGCTCATTGCTTCTCACCCATATGGATATAAAGACACAGTTGATTTCTGTAATGTAAAATGTGAATCTAAGCCGTCCAAGTGCCGGCTGGAAATTGTTTGGAAAATGTCAATTTTGCCTGTTCTCTTTTCAGCCACTAAAAAAGCCCAAGAAATCATCTGGCAAACTAATGCAGGATAGATGATTGGATACTTGGATACAATGGAAACCGCTGTAAAGTACCCAATTTAAATGTAAAGGATCGATATAAGAGCGGGTGTAGACGAAGGAAAGAAGAGAATAGGATGTTCTGACCTTCCCTCATGTCATCCTTGTTGTTGTAGATGCTGCACTTTTTCTTCTATGGGTTACCCATGTTGGGTGCGCTTGTTTATGGTCTCCTCAAGCCCGGGTGCACGTGGATGTCCGACTGGACTGTGTTCTTCACTGGAGCCATGATCCAGGTAAGACCTTGAGGAGAAATAGTCGATGGGTCAAAATGGGTCAGAATACATGTTTTATCCTACAGGTGTTGGTATGTGGGCTGTATCCACATGTTGGTGCAATGCATTGAGTGATGTCATTACTGGCCTCTGATTGATTGAATGCTTCATCAGCAGTTTACATTCACTAAAAAGAGGTCTTAGTTGAAACTGTAATGAACCTCCTTGTAATGTTATGTCCCTCTCATCCTCACTCCAAACACCCACATCTATCGCTGAGAGGCATAATCTGTTAAATAAACAGGCTGATGGTGTTTCTTCTCCTTATTGATCCGGTAGAAGGAGTGGAGCCCACGAGAACAGGAAGCCCTTGATCAAAACCTTGTCTTATAAGAGGCTGCAGACTGCACACTCTCTTTCCTCTTTAACATGCTGGTGGGATAGCCTTAGGGTTTAGCCTTGGGTTAGTCAAGACTCCTGCGAACAGCCAGCTTGCTAAGTCTGTGTTAGTGCCTATATGTGTATGTCCTGCTCTGTGCCTAGCTATGGAAGAGACTATGGAAGAGAGACTTAGTAAGTAACTCAATCAAGGTATTCCTCTCCAGGGGTTGAGGAAAGAAACGTTGAACGGTGTCTGTCTCTCTCTCCCACCAGTGCCAGTGGGCCCATATTGGGGCGTCCCTCCATCCTCGGACTACGGCTCCGTTTCGGATCCCAGATGATGCCTTCTGGTCTGTGCTGGCAGCTAACCTGCTCTATGCAGCTATTCCCGTCCTGGTGGCCATGCGGGTTCACAGTAACCCCTATTTCTTCCTGAAGATCGCCCCGTTCCCTGGGCAGACAGGTCTGCCAAACAGCGAGGAGAAAGACACCAAGTACAAAGACAAATGATCATTGTCAATGTTACAGTTAATAACATGCCCAATGATTCTTGCAATGATGCTACATTTCAAATGCCTTATTTCAAATGTCAAAATATAAGGATATTTTACTCAAGAAGTTTGGAGTTAGTGGTCATTTCTGTTTGTTTCCAACACTTCATTTTCTTTTGATTGATTCCGGGCATTTATAGTGCCATTGCATCAAGGTTACTTGGTATATGTGTTATGGGAAATGTGGGAAATCTTTAACTGTATACATTTACCCACAGAGTGGGAAATGTATACAAAAAAGTTTTCTAGGAACTAAAGGTAATGTTATTTTGATATTTTGTACAGTTTTGCACTCTTTTTGTAAAATAGGTGTATATTATGGGATGGAGAATCAGCTGACAAGGTGAAAAAGTCACTTTCCATTTTATTGTGACTTTAAATCATTTCAGCTCCATGATCAAAACTCAAGCACCAGGGAATGGAACGAGAGAGGAGAGGAAATGAAGGGAGGAGAGGAGAAGGGAGGGAATTCATTTTGAACATAAAATAGAGCCAATCTGACATTCTCCTCCATTCTCTCTGTCCGTCTGCCCGTGTACCCAAACTTCTAGCTTTTCATCTCTACTTACATTCCTTTCCCTTTCGTTATCTCTGATTGATGCTGCTGTATACTCACTCTGTGTGGGTGTCCCAGTAAATGATCTGCCCCTGCACTCGTTGCTCACTTTAAAAATACATCAAATGAATGCCTTTCAATTTGTTTATGTCTTTGTTTCCAAAAACCAACACGCTCAAATGACCACCAAGGAGAGCAGATGACAAGCTCTGTGTTGCTTGCTCCTCAATGTGAAAGGAAGCGGATTGATATGATATTTTTACATAATATCATCATGTATTGCAATTAACAAATACTGAATCTATCTGTCAGCGTTTCTATCCTTGAAGTGACGTTTTGGATGTTCAGACAACAGCGTTTGGTGACAGAGATAGAGAGGGGGATACATAAGTGCGTAGATAATGTGTTTTAAAGCAGCTGTGTAACCCTTCTCCCCAGTCATACCCCATCAATAACAGAGTAACCCACTCGTAAGTAATTACCCCTTGTACTTACCTGAGCAATAGGCCAACAGAGTGAGAGTGAGAGTCTCATGTAATTCATTCTCCCTCAGCAGCTTTTTCGTGCTGAAGCGTGGCATCAGTCTTGCTTACATATGCTAGCAGTGCATTTTGTGTGTGGGACAGAAGCTCTAAATCAAATGTGGCCTACCCAAACAGCTCTGTAATCCCATGATGGGAGTCACCAGGGATCTCTGCTGCAGATGTCTACTCAGCTGTGTGGTCGGCTGGCTCTGTTAGTGGCCCAAACAGGGAGGAAAACCAATTCACATTGCAGTGCTCGCAGGCATAGCTTAAACAAAGCAGTTGCGCTTTATCCTTGTGGTTTTTGCTTCATTTACAGTTTATAGATTTAAGATTGTGAAGTCTTCCTAAAGTGTTAATTGAGTCCTAATGTGGTCAGATTTCTGTCTTTAGGGATCTTAGTCCTTCACAGTACTCGTTGCTACAGAATTTTTGGCTGAATTTGATAAATATGGATGAAACAATTAAGCTTTAGTGGTGCAAATGTTTATTGAATGGCGAGATTAAAAAAACGAGGTAGAGAGAAAAAGTAAACAATTTGGAGGATGCGGGCATCGATCCCGCTACCTCTCGCATGCTAAGCGAGCGCTCTACCATTTGAGCTAATCCCCCGGTTGGTCCTTTACAACAAGACCTGCAAATTAAACCTGCTCCTGCAACACAAGCCAGTGTATATTGATTTTCATACATGTATGTTGTTGTAGGCGCATAGTTTTACGGTCTTCAAAAAGACAACAAACTGTGGGCTGAACCTTTGTGAAGCGCAAACAAAATAAAGTGACTCAAATGAACTGCCGTGCACAGAATGATACACTGCCGCAATACATGTGTGTGAACCCTCGGCTCTGATTGCACAAACATTAATGAACACTCTGCAATCGATCAATTGTTCAATAAAACGGTTGCTGCGTCATCGCCGGACTGCGGGAACCTGCCAACGGCGCTGGTTCCCCTGCAATGCGAGAGATCAGCTACGGGACAAGAAACGCCAACAACTGCAGGAGTGAGAGAGCGCGCGAGAGAGAGAGAGACAGACAGAGGGGGGAAGATGTGTCCCGCCGCAGAACAACATTAGCCCGGCTGGGGAGTAAACGGCACACAGCGGCACATCTGCTTCGTCCAGGCAATACTCCTGTTAGTCATGGTAAGTTCACTTCTGTCGGTCGAATGGGTTTGGCTCGGTTCTGAGCATTGTGCAGTCTTTTACACTGCATGGACTTTGTAGGGATGTTCAGTGGACTAACCTTGAATGCGCGAGGCCGGTGAAAGATGATGCAGCAGGGTTGTTTTACGGTGCAATGTGCATGTAGTAGTTGCCTTAGTAACTCTGCTACACTGGGCCCGTCCTAATGATCAAATGCACCTACACCTCCATTTCTATTACATACGAAGCGATTTTACAGAAGAGAAGTATATGCAGACACCGCAGCAGCTCTCTAGCAGCGTGCATCAGAAGCAGTGTTGTTCATAATTAGGCCCATTTGACTCACATATTTCGTTGTTATGCTGAGATTATTCCTCCCACAAAGAAGTCAGAAAACGATTTATGTATCTGAGCAATCAGTTCAATAGGGATGCTTTTAGTTTTTGAATGTCTCCTCTTCATCCTTCAACCTGGAATTACGCAGCAGGGCAAGTGATGTTACATTATAGGTCAAAACTCTTCACACGCAAGCCTCCCCCTAGTACTCTGTGCGTCCACTACACACTCCCACCCCTAATCTAGAGAGGGCCTGTCTAAAGATAATGAGTACTTGACCAAAATTAGTGGCCCCGATGAGCTTCCACTTGGAGATGCTTGTGATATATGTGTTATAAGGGATATCCATAATCAATGCTTGCCATTACTGATTGGTAACATACCCAAATGGGAGCTGTAGTAGCATTTCTAATTACTCCATTGATTTAATACTCCATTGATTTAATGCCTTAATTTATGATTGACAATTAACAATGTCATTAGCAATTGTGCCTTATGATGTTTTACTGAGAGGTGAGCGGTGGGGTGCTTTCAAAAGCTGCTGTGGGCTCTGCCTTCCTCTCTTCATATAACACTGAAATGTCAGCACTACAAACACCAATACATGTACTGTATTGCTCTACTGGGACCATTAAAACACCATATGACAAGATTGCAATGCCTTTGTAGCCATTAATGTGTAGTCTTCTTTATTATTATTGAAAATTCAATATTTCCTTATAATGGGTGACAGACATAATATACATATTATTGTGTTTGTTGTGGTGCCCCCTGCTGATCAGGCCCATTTCATTCAAATCTCCCCAAATGCTGGTCTCAGGGGATCCATTATCCCCAACAACACACCCATGATCATGATCATTTTCTCTTTTTTAGTACAAAGATCACAGGACTGGTTAGGTTTTGAATGCATCACGTCTGAATTTGGCATGGCTGGTTTCTGCTACTAATGAAACTCCAAACCACCAAAGTAGAATTTCCTCTCCCCCTCAATGATTCTAAGCAACGATATCTTGTATTTTCTATGATGTCTGATTGTTTTCTTTGTAATTATATCCCTGTATGTTGCCGACTGTTTGATTGGTTCAATGTGTTGTTGTTCTCAGGTCTCTCTTGAAAAACAGATCTTAATCTCATATAATAATATTTGCAGCGAATACCAGACAAAATGAGGGCAAGAAGAAATCCATGACTTACTTTACTTTTCCCCTGATGCTCTTTGGGGAGGAGACGAGACTACTGGACTAGTTGGGAGGCTTCTCCACTTTGGTAAACATATGATTCTCCCATGTGTTTCTTCCTACAGCTCTCAAACCAGCCTCCGCCTCTGTCCCTTGGCAAAATGTCCTTCATGGTTATCATCCTGACCTTTACCCTCTCTGTGACCTCCCTGCCGGCTGACATAGGGAAGGGAAGGAGAAAGGTGGTGCATGTGCTTGGTAAAGTTTCTTCTTTCATTTTTGTTACAACTCTTTCTTACAAAGTGAAGAGATCTTCATCCTCCACTGATCTGCATTACTGTGATGTGTCTGAAGACAGTGAAGATCATGCTGATGAGAATATTTCATCATTTCCCACCATTATTAGTGCTTAAATGACAGCATTGTTTCTGTCTTTAGTGTGTCACCGCACTGCCTTCAGTATTGTGAAATAATGCCTTAAGGTTTTGATTAAACAGCACTTGATGCCATAGTGGCTGGTTGGTGATAAAAAAACCAGATGACAGGACTAATTGTCAGCTGCCATGGATAATCCTAGGTGGTCTTTATCTGGTCACAACATTGCAGAAAACCTCTTTCAATGTCTCAATAAATGTCTGCACCACACTTGTGTGAGTATTCTTTGGTTGCCTAGGGAACAGATAAGCACAAATGCACGCATAAGCACACACACACACACACACACACACACACACTGAGATGACCCGTCTGCCAAAAATGCAAACTAGGCCTTGTGGATGTCCAGCCAAATAAAGGAGCCTGTAGTTGCCATTAGTCTCGGGTCAGGTTGGTGAATTGGTTGAGGTTAGGATTTGGGGTAGGTGAGCTCATCACAGATCTGCCCCATGCTGGACCCACTGAAAATAAACAAAACTAAATGTTCTCTTCTATTGATATGCTAGACGGTGAGGCGCTGATGTGACAGCACAAGAAAACAGCAGTCTTTAGAGATGAGGCTAATCCAATTTCCCTGGCATCTCCCTGATATCCCTCACAAAGAAAATCAAAGATTGAGTTGCAGGATTATACAAGCATTCTGTGTCTGTTCACAAAGAATTCAGATACTTACAACTATTGACAAGGGTGATTGCAAACAGCAGTGAATAGACTTGACTGCACATTTCTGTGCAATAGTGGAGAATTTCTTACATATTCAGACTGCTTTTATTATTTTACCTTTATTTAACCAGGTAGCACCACTGAAAGGTATAGAGAGGTCTGGCAAATAAAGCAGTATCAGTGACAAGCATAAACACTGCAATCAAACAACAATCAAAATTCATGAGCAATTCACATAAAAAGTAAGTGCAAAGTCAAAATGTGTAAAATTGGTAGCAGCAGTCCAACAGCAGACCAGCAGGATCAGAGGCTATAGAGTAGGGTATACAGTAGGGTGCTAACTCACCCTTACTTCCCCTCTCCCTGCCTATAGAGGATGACACCGGTGCTGTGATTGTGCAGACCGCTCCCGGTAAAGTGGTGACACATCGCGGTGGCTCCATCACTCTGCCCTGCCGGTACCACCACGAGCCGGAGAGCACTGACCCTTCCCGCATCCGCATCAAGTGGACCAAGGTGACAGACGCGCTGCAGTTTGAGGACGTCTTTGTGGCTCTTGGAAGGTAAAGTCTGTATTTCACACAGCCATTTCAAACATCTGAATGCAGTTCATTTTAGTAGAACCGGCCTGTCTCTCAGCTGCACGGCGCAACCCAATATGATGCTGAGGAGTGTGAAACTATGTTGATTTGATTGATTGAGTTTATTTCAGTGCTATGTGCTCTAAGTGCTCGGCCTGCATAGCCTTGCAAGACACTTTCATACATCACGTTGCAGTTTGTATATAGTAAACATTTTCCTGAACCACCTCAAATGATTCTGTCCTCCCCTGGAGTACCACTGAAGGTTCCCTTATATCGAAGTCATAAGTTGTTGATGTGCTGTCCAGGCAGCAGCGTGTGTTTGGATCGTACCGGGGCCGCGTGTCCCTGGAGCAGGCGGGACCGGGCGACGCCTCTGTGATCGTCCACAATGTCACACTGGAGGACTACGGACGCTACGAGTGCGAGGTCACCAACGACATGGAAGACGACACAGGATTTGTCAACCTTGACCTAGAAGGTCAGGAATTAGGGTGTGAAGGCATATTGTTGAAGCTCAGAATGAGTCAGCTAAATGCCAGTTGGGCAATTGGTAGTTTACATGGATTCTGAGTGTATTATAACACGTGTAACAGTTTGAATGACCACAACTATTCATGCATTTCACATTATCAAGAGAAGAAGAACACAGCAGTGGAAGTGGCACCAGAAAGTCACATAATAACAAGGAGGATTAAACACCATGCATACAAATAACAGGATGTAGTCCTACATGTACCATCTGTTGGTTGAGTGGGCATTTTCTGTACTCCTGTAGGAGTCGTGTTCCCCTACTACCCCCGTGTGGGGCGCTACAAGCTCAACTACAACCAGGCTGAGGATGCCTGCAAACAGCAGGATGCCATCCTGGCCTCTCACCCTCAACTGCACAAGGTGACTTCATGTCGTCCCCATGGTTCAAATGTCGAGACACTGTTATGTTGAAGGTAGGAGGTACAGATTTAGGAAGATAGTATTCTGTGTGTGCTATCAGTGTGTGCTTTATGCACCAGAGTGCACCAGAGTAATGGACTTAAGTTGGAGGAGATCCAGTACACTAAGTTCTTTCTCGTCTTAAGAATAGCCTTAATCCTTCAGTATGGCTCCACTAACCTATCTCTCCTTCCACAGGCCTGGCTGGAAGGTCTAGACTGGTGTAATGCTGGCTGGCTGGAGGATGGCTCAGTCCAGTACCCTATCTCCAGTCCCAGAGACCAGTGTGGCCGTAAGGACAACCCTGCCGGCGTCCGCAACTATGGCTACAGGCACAAGGAAGACGAGCGCTACGATGCTTTCTGCTTCACCTCCAACCTCAATGGTGAGAGAGAGATCTGATCTGAAAAGATGTGAAACTCTTTCAAGTGCTTCTGCAGCATCATACACCCAAATGGTGTTGCTGTCATGTCCAGCCCAGTATTCAGTATTTGCTGCTGAAAGCTTGTGAAGGAGACAAGATGATGGGCTGGCGGCAGGGCTGTGTTACAGAATAAGGATGTATCAGTTGTTGGACCACATGGGAACGAAGCCCCTGTCCTGATCTCTGCCTGTGATCTAGCCGGCCTAAGGCCATTGGATTTAGATCAGGCTGAGTTGATTCTGCCCCGCTAAGAGGACCGAAGAGTCCTCTGGGTGCCAAGCACAGCCTTTTATCTCCCAGTGCTTTGATTTACATCACATCCCCACAGAGAGTCTACTAGTGTCTCCATCACACCACCTCCGGGTTTCTAAGCTGAGACAAACTTGGGAAAGGGCAACTTAGTTTTTGGGCAGTAAAAGTTAGCTGTAGTCCTGGGGGCAGTCAGTGCACGGGCATAAGGGCTCCTGACAGAATGATCCATTTGTTACTCGGGAATTTTAAACATTCAATTTTGAAGAACATGATTTATGAGTTCAAGTCTACATGTGACTCTTTGATAGTTGAAAGAGAAATGAAAACTTCTTATTCATTCCAAAACAAAATTGATTTTCTTTTTTTTATCTAGATGAAAAACAGTGTTACTCCTTTGAACAACAAACCAGTTTTGGATACTCTAAACTGGAGATAGGAAGCAGCACCAGTGTCTTTCCTCAGCGAGGAAAAAGGTAATATGTCAGAGAGACTCTTAAACGGCTGCTCGCGGCTTCCCCAGTGTGTTAATTATTGTGGACAGTCTGTTGTGAGCAGGGTCCTCCAGCAGTGGTCGTGAGCGATCCTGTAGCTCAGTCCAGCTGGAAGGTATTTACTGAATGGCCCTTGGGGAAATATGAGACAATATTCTGCTTCTCTAACAGCCACCAGTCACATAAACAAGCGGAAAATCGATAGCTGAGCCAAGTGCAAGGCTGAGGCTGTGGGCATGATTTCCATGATAGCTGTTGTTGGGGAAACCAGGTTGCTCAGCTTTAGCCGCTTTCTTTGGAGAAACTACATTGTGGTTCAATTCAGCTCAAACAATTCCAGCAATCAGGATACCGATGTCTGTAATATTGCTGGGCGAGACGCCTCCCCAGGGGTGAGATGAAAGTAAAAATGGAAGCGTTGTAAGAGTAATTTTGAGTATTGCCTTTTGATTTTGAGCAGCTGCCCAGACAGTTGTTGGGTTGATTTGATATTCTGAACACAGTCAGGCACCGAGGCCAGGAAACGAAGAATATATATCCTCTGGGCACAGCATGTCTCACGGGGCTTCTCTCTCTCTCCCCCTGTTTCTGTCTCTCTCATTCACTCCTCTGGCCCTCTTACAAACATGTACCTTCCTCTCCTCTCCTCTCCTCTCCTCTCCTCTCCTCTTCCTCTTCCTCTTTTTTTTTTACCCTCAGGCAAAGTATACTTCCTGAAACGGTTTAAGAAGGTGAACTACGCCGAGGCGGTGAAGGCCTGCATCCGTGACGGTTCCGTGGTGGCCAAAGTGGGTCAGCTGTACGCCGCGTGGAAGATCCAGCTGCTAGACCGCTGCGAAGCTGGGTGGCTGGAAGACGGCAGCATCCGCTATCCCATAGTCAACCCCCGCTCCCGCTGCGGAGGGCCTCAGCCCGGCGTCCGACACCTGGGATTCCCCGATAAGAAGTTCCGCCTCTACGGGGTCTACTGTTTCCGTAAGAGCGATGAGAAGGGAGCAGGTGGTAGTCCGACAACAACACGGCACCCCGCGGAGAGCGCCACAAGGACGAAGAGCACTAACAGCATCCCCGTGAATGCCACCAAAGTGATTTAAAGTGGAGATACTGAGAGCAGGAGGGGGATGTAATTTTAGATTTTACTGCAGCCAGCAGCCAGACTCCATTCATTGCTTTTAGAGTAAAACACTCACAGACAAGATGCGCTCATTTGCCAGATTTGCCAGAGAGGAGAAGCGATGCCTTGTAAAATTAAGGGTGACATCTTTATTAGCGCGATTTTCCTTTTGTCTCCAGTCAGTCGATCATCTTGAGGAGTGAGTATGTGAGCGCATCTGTCAGCGGCAAATGGCAGATTAAACAGCAGCTTGATCAGCACTCAGGCACACATCAGATCAGAGTCCATAAAGACTGTCCTTGTTTACCTGTGTGTGTGTGTGTGTGTGTGTGTGTGTGTGTGTGTGTGTGTGTGTGTGTGGACCACATGGTGTGTTTGGCCCCCAGTGTTGTGTCCTCCTGTAGTCCCTAGAGAGCCGCAGAGTCTGAGCCACTATTGCAGTGCCAGGGGAAAAAAACATTGATTAGTGAGTGAGAATGAACGCTCCGTGTGAATATATGGAAATCCTCCAAGATGCCCTGTACGTTTTGACTGTGCCCAGTGCAATTGCCTGTAGCCAGATGCCATGCTTGGTTAACAGCCCTCTGGCACAATGCAATACTGGAATACGAGTCATTTCTCTCATTAACTAAGACCTGGCAACCACATCATCAGAGCTGAACAGGCCAAGTAGTAAATGTTGCACTCGCTCTTAAGATATTTGCACTTATTTATAGATAGCTATATTTTATGATAGCGTCTAATGTTAGAATCAAGCAAGCATGTTTAATCAGGCTGAGAATAGTCCCATGCACTGAACGAGCAGAAACACATAGCAACAATAGCTGCTACTTTACCTCACATACTGTATTTCTATGCTACCTTGGCCAACGTTTGCACTATACATGTTATATTGAAAGATAGCACAGTCTTAACGACATTAAAGCAATGCAATAACCTTTTGTTTTGGAATGTGTTCGCAGCTGCAGCTACTGGATGAATGAATGTTCTCAAAACAAAATAAAATCTTGAGATTAGTTGTGTGGTATCATGTCATTTTCTTTATGAAGAGCTGTATTCCAAAGCATCAGTTTTGAGGAAAAAAAATCATTAACTGAAGTTCATTAACATCATTCAATATTTCTGTAACACAGAGGATCCAGGCTGATCATCGTTTTGTTAATCAAGGACTCAAGTTACCTATGAAACTTTAAATCCGCCGTACTTTGTTTTAGCACCATCACCTATATGAGGAGGAGTCGCTGTTTAAATGGTGACTGTCTCATTTTGGAGCGAAACTCACATTTAATCAGTGCTCTCCTGCATCTCTCGTCTTCAAGTGTCTGCCTGCGAGTGGAACTGTTGAGCGGCGCAACCCGGCTCCGAGTGGAAAAACATTATGGTGCTGTGCCAACAAGCAGAAGTGACCCCGTCATCGTCATAGCAACTGGCAGCCTGTAATGAAAGTCAAGTTCATGGCAAATCTAACATCATGAAGTAATCACTCTGAGTGATGAACTTGAAGCTGTGAAAATTGTGGTTATTTGCTGGGCATTTGCTTTGTGCACTTGTCTTTTTAAGAGACACTGAAACGACGGCTAATGTTGATTCTCTTAATGATTTGATGAGCACACCCACCAATCCCATTAGCCTGCGCCTTAGTGTGAATTTCACAGCCACTAAATTAATAAGCAAAGTCCTGCCTGATGCACTATGACATTTATCATTTATGGAGGATTATGTATTCCAGAGTTTAGTAGATGATTTTTATGTGCACAGGGTTATAATGCTAACCCAGTTGAAATTCACTTTGTATAGCATTTCAGTACTATACACACAACATCAGACCTGGCAGCGACTACTTCATTTCTTGACGTTAGTTCTTAAACAGAGATTAGAGAATTAAGCTTTGTATGTAATATGCTGTTAACTAAAATAACAAGTGTAGCCACATATTATACCGAGTCTTCTTCTGTCGTACCTCGCTGAAAGAAGCCACACATTCTACAGATAGTGAACTCAGCAGGCCAGGCAGTAGAAGATCCACGAGGCAGAACAGATTGGAGAGGTGCTGGCCTTGATTAAAGCTTCTTCACACTCCCTTTATCCACTGACAAGAGAAACATTCAAGAGCACAAGCATGTAGAGACAGAGAGACACAGACTGATCGACAGGTAGGGGGAGTGGCCACAAAGAGAGAGACATTAGATAAAAGCGATCAAGGCCTTTACACTTTTTTTTGCTTTCAGAAAAGATGAAAGTGCTATTTTCATTTCATCAGGCCACCTCATTTTTTTCTCTTGAGCGTGAAATGAAATTAGGTGACCCTGCAACAATTGAGTGCAACCACAGAGTAAATATGAGATGGGAAAGCGCTGCCTTTCATTTGGCTCTCATTTATCAGCCTGTGACAGAGGTCAGAAACTCAGACGTCAGGCCAGAGATGACGGGGGAAAGGAGCGAGTGAGTCGCAAAAATAAAAAAAATAAATAGGGCAGAATTAACAGAAATCAAATCTACTCATAGAAATCGATCTATAATTTTAAAAGATGAATTGACATTAATTTTGATGTTTATTTTGATGTAATTTTGACATTAAGTGGGATGGCCTCCTTATACATGACCATATGTGTTTGGACTCAGTGGAAAATGCTTGGTCTTTAGTTTATCCTAACAGATAACGTGCCAGTCCCACATGTCCACGGGCAAAGCGCACTTTCACAATATACACACTGGATCCTTCGCTATAAAGAGCAATCCAAAGGGCAGCAGGTCTGCTGGGCAGGATTATTTGGTAGCAGAGAGGCGCTATACGATCCTCATGGGCCCGTCTTACAACTGAATAAACTTTGAGACATTTACAGATGGAACGGGTTGGCCCTAACTCAGCCGACATCCATCTTTACTAGCCCTGGGTCAATATACAGGCTAATGACAAAAAACTTGGGAGAAGTAAAGAGGGCACACTCCTGGATTGATGAGGTGCTGCTAACACAACTAAAGAAATCACTGCACACTTGTAGCCTCAGTACAAATAATATTTTTATCCAGCGTATTAAAAGATTAACTTTAACTAAGGTAACTCTGATCTATCTTTAAAAATTACATGAATGTGTTTATGTACATTCCAGTCTAAATGCAACGCTCGGAGCTCATCCAAGTTATATTTTGCGTCAGACCTCGACTTTTGTTATTGAACGCACAAACACAGACACTGTATCCGTCCAACATCAGCCTCTGGGAAATGACTTCTCAAATTACCTCATTTGCTGAAAAGATCTCCCTTATTACACACAGGGCTGCATTCTCTGTGTAATTCTGCTATAGGATGCTGGCGGTGCTGCACATTAGGCATTAGAAACAGTTGGTTAGTGGAGATGAGTAATTGGCCAAATTGCGAGGAAGTTTCACCCCCCCGGAGCGCGAGACTTTTTAAACAGGCAGCGGCGTGGAGTTAATTGAAACTGTTAACCATCTAATGGGGTCCTGTGGCTAACGGATGGGAGATGCCGTGGGCCCCGACATGTATAGAAGCCTCTAAATAAAAGTGTGCTGCGTGTTTACACCAGCCCAGTCTCCCTCTGCTCCCTCATGAGACCAACTCTAACAGGCAAGTGGAAGCTGTCACACTCACACATCAAGAGAGGCCGTCATGCTGGCTTTACTCACTGGACTGTTTCCACAATCCCAGATCGGGTTGAGAAAGAAGAGAGGGAGGTTAATGAAACATTTCAAACCTTTTTTGTGGGAATGATTCTCTGTGTGTGTAGTATATGTGCACGTGTGTGTGTGTGTGTGTGTGTGTGTGTGTGTTTGTGTGTGCTGGAAGATGCAGGAAAACCTCAACACAAACACAAAGTCACAGGGAAGGACAGAGTGAAAGGCAGGAGGGAGGAAGGGAGAGAAAGGAAAAGAGAGAATAAGAAGAGTGTGAAGGAGAGATAGATGGGGAGGGAGGGTTTTGAGGGAAGGAAAGAAAGGCAGAAAACTGAGAGGGAAGGGGGGAAAGGGAGAAAGAGAGGAAAAGGCAAGGAATGCAGAGTGTCGGGGAGTGCAGGAGGACTCGAGGGTAGCCGGCCCTGCTCTGAAATACGGGAAATTGACTGGTCAGAGAGCTATTGTGTTCCTGTTGGCGAAAAAAGGAAGTGAGTGGCTCCAGAGGTGCACAAACTGCAGAACCTTATCTCACCTTGGTCACAATAACCCAATCTGTGGGCACCTTTCCTCTTTTAAGTGACTTCCCCCGAGACAGATAATGAACTGAACTTGTGACCTCATGAGCTGTTGAGGTGTCGACGTGTTGCCGCGTGGATGTGGATCTGTACTCCCGCGGCCTCCGAGTCCACAGCGCAGTGGGCAGCCTGGCGTAGTCCGGAGGTCTAAAAATGACTACAGCAAAATAAAGCAGCCGTCACCCATCCAGTCACTGCATTGCCTGCCGTTCCCACCCTCTCTGCTTCCAAGGCGTGAAAAAAATCCAGTTGCAGAGATGTGCTATAAGCTGCTTAATGAAGCCAGATTTCTGGATCATCAGTCGTGGTCACACAACAAAGCAGTGCACAGCAGCGTACACACAGCTGGTAGAGCAGAAGTGTGAGGGTGACAGTGTATGAAAGACCTGGCTCAGGGTGATGTTTTGCTGGCTTTGCTCCTCAGCTCAGACTCATTCACACACACACACACACACACACACACACACACACACACACACACACACACACACACACACACACACACACACACACACACACACACACACACACGGCTGTAATAGAAGCTATTAGCGAGCCGATGCTCTGCCATCTGCAGCGGTGTCATTAGAACGAGTGTGGATGCAGATTCAGGGGTGAAGCCATTCAAGAGACTGGCTGCAAAGAAGATAAGGAAGATAAATGGGCTTAAGATGCATATTAATCTTTTTTTGATTTGAATAAGCTGCTTGGTGCGCATTAATGTGTGTGTATGTGAGAGAGACAGAGAGAGAAAGAAAGAAAGAGAGAGAGAGAGAGAGTGTGTTTTTGCCTGCAAGCGATGATGTTTATGTGTGAGATAAAGACAGACAGTGTAGCGCTGAGAGGGTGTGAGGATGTCTGAGGAGGAAACTGTCAGCTTCTAAGAGCGTAGCAAAGATTATGCTAAACCCCTTGTTGGTTTTCATAATCTCCCTGAACTTTGGCAGCGTCATGAGGAGATAATGCGGGACGGTGTCAGAGATCCCCCCGTCGATCCGCCACGCCTGCCAGATGAAGCCCCCGACGCGGAAACAAGAACAAGGCTATGAGCGGTCAAGCTTTCCACGCCTCTAATTTATCCGCTGATCTCAAAGTCAAGTTATGTTTTCAAAGTTCAGGACAAATACGTGGTACATTTTTTTCACAGGTCATCACCGAAAGGTCTGGGGGAACGACGCTCACGACTCACACGCACACCAATCGCGACAAAACATACAGACTATGGAGGTTTTATGGACGTGCCACTCACGGCGCACCAATGCACGTGGAGTATTGCGTGTCAAATGTTTCAGGGCTCGCAACATAATGCCTGTGATTGTTTGGAGGTCTGCATTTAAGTGCCTGTAACAAATCTCGCACCGCTACAGCAGCGCAGCCGTAGAGGGGAAACCGAAGGTCATTTTCAACACTGCATTTAAGAGAAAACTCCCCAGGTAGGCAGGTTTAATGAGCGCTGTCCTCGCCGCTCGCAGAGACCGACCAAAACATCACTCAGCCAGCCGGAACAGAGGAGGAGGAGGAGGACATAAAAAAAAAAGAAAAAAAAAAAAAAGATGATATATTCAGCGTGATTGACTGTCAAAGCAAAACCAGAACCAGACGGCGTAGGCTCTTCAAATGTTTCGGATCAGTAATGATATGAGTGAGCCTGAAGAGGAGAGGAGCGAGAGAGAGAGAGAGAGAGAGAAGATTTTTACAGGAAACTTTATTGTCTGGGAATAATACGAGCCATTGTAGAGAAGACAGGTGAACTGCCCTGGAGAGTTGGAGGTGTGAGAGGTTAAAGGGTACAACAGAGGGTGTGTTCACAAACTATTTGCTGCCCAACAGAATCTTATTCCATTTGGTTTTACCCCCTACCTCCTTGCCCTCTTCCCTTGTCTCGCTAACTTTTGATCCGTCTCACTTTTCTGTCTCCTCCTTCCTTCTGCCCCCCCCTCTGTCTCCCTTCCTCCTGACATTTCTTTCATTAGTGCTGCTGAGGGATTTGTCCTGGTCGACCTGCCCTGTTACCTCAATACCAAGCAGCCAACAGAACAGAGAAAACAGAGTCTAAGAATCTAAAACATCAGTTTTATTTGTTACTTCTTCAGAGGAGAAAACAGTTTACCTAATCCAAACACATTTTAAAACACATCTCTCCACCACAGGGAGGTCAGAGAGGCACAGATTGCTCTCTATCTATGCACCGAAAAAAATCAATAGCTTTCAGCCAAACTAAATCTCTCACACTCGCAGGATTGAATGTTTTTAAAGCATAATGATGATGATGATGAGGGAGAGATGGGGGACATTAGGACAGTGAAGAGAACATTTTGGTTTGCATTCATTATGAATTTGCAGGTACTGAATGGTGAGGACATGACTAAAGGATGACTAAAACTCGTCACAAACCAATTTATTCAGTCATTCTGCAGAAATGTAAGTACTGAGTGCTGCCCTTGGAGTTTCTTCAAGCAGAGAAACCATCACAAAGGCAGGGAAATAACAGGTTAAATCAGTATTATATATATATATGTCTCCTAGTTCTCCTACGCTTTAAGCACAGGCTGAAAAGGTTGAATAGGTTTGACAGGTTTCTTACTGTTTTCAGAAGATTCAACCTACGTGCTAACTATACATAAATAGCATGTTTATTATACTCATGTTGCTCTGTTGCCAAGTCTTTTGTATCTCCAGAAATAACAGAGTAGGTCTTGCCAAAGTGATGCTCATCTCCTGCATCACCTTCTTTCTTTTATTGATGCTCAAATGGTTTTGTTTGTGAGAAACATACACATAAATACTTCAATCCTTTTTCTTCTCTGACAACAAAAACATTATTGCTGACACACTCAATGTTGCTGGGTGGTCAAATACATAAGTGAACTGTACACCGTGACAGAATGTGTCAGCACTAGTTTTTTGTCAGAGAGAAAAAAAACACAACTACGGGCCATATTTGTTCTTTTATTCTTGTACAATCTGCAAATGCTGACATCCAAATATTCTCATCTAGTACATATTGAGAAAGATATTGTTATTCAGAACCTGATACAACAGCATCTGGTTGCAACTTGAGGCTCTGCATTCATCTTTCTTTCTTCACTAGTTCTGGGCACCACAGGGACATTCATAACATAAGGTGGAGGGGACATCCATTGGCAAGAATGTAATGAGTGAATCTACGGGAACATCAAGCTGAAAGATTGTGTCCAAGGAACTTATTTTAAACTCTTATGTAATTGCTCCATATTGCAACAAATCATTCCTAGATAATATGTGCAACCTTTAAACTCAACCCTTATGAGACCATCTCTGATAGATGACTTCAAGATGCTTGTACTCATAAGTCATTTTAAGTTGTGTTTTATGAATGCTGATATAATGCATCAGTGAACATTGTGTTGTTTACATGGTCATAAGGAATTATTATGCTTTATAATGCCACATGAGTGCCATCATATCGGATATGGTAGTCATAGCAACCACAATAATAATGAAACAAACGAAATAACCACTCCAACAGAGCCAGAGAACAGATCCAATCAAAGGTTTTCTTTAATGACCATTTGTCTTGTAAAGAATATAATACAATGACAGGACTGGAATTCATAAGAACATACATCAATAAATACAGATAAATACTGGAGGACCAGATTCACACAGCCAGAGACTCGGTTGCAGTATCTCGTGTTTGTGTTCACAGTCCACATGAACACACAGCTGCTGAAACTGAAGTGCCGTGCAGGGAATACAGCCGAAGAAGTGGTGTTTGTCTATATGGGAAAATATCACCTCACTTCTGGCTCTCCTGCAAATCATGTGTTGAATTGAGTATTTCCTTTTTTTTTTTTCAGATGCAGCAGTATAAAACAGCAGTGAGAGAGAGAGAGAGAGAGAGAGAGAGAGAGAGAGAAAGAGAGAGAGAGAGAGAGAGAGAGAGAGAGAGATGTGTTTTGGATCTACTGAGGCTGTATGAATGTGGTCCAGGGAGGCTAAGCAACAAACACACCCAGAGTTTAAATGGATTAAAAAAACCCACAGAGTATTTACATCACAAAGAAGGGAGGAGGAGGAGGAGGAGGAAGAGCGCTCGTCATCGCTTTCTGCTCTGCGTCTCTGCATTTTTCATTTGTCATTCTCTCAGTCCATTCATCCTGCCCGTCCCAAGGGAACAGAGCCTTTTTTTTCTCGACGGTGATAAAACGTCAACTCAATATCAATATCAGAAATGCAATGCAATACAAATACCACTGGGGGTGTACGTAACATGCATGGTGCTGAAAGGGGAGAGCAAGAAATGATTCAGCAGCCCGGACAAGGAAACCACGGAGCTTCTGAAAGGTCTGAATGAGATGGAGACAGCTGTTACAGAGTGATGTTCAATAGACACAACTTGATCTGTGAGTCAAAACAAATACACAGGCACACACAATTATAGCATCAACCCAAACAGAAACGACTTATTAGCACAAAAAGTACACAACGCTTGCTTGTAGAGGTACATGATAGAGGATTACAGTGGACTATACGGTGCTACGTTTTGTTCTCATTATCATTATTGTTGTTGTGATCGTGTCATTTAGCAAATATCCAGTGTCAACCTGTGCTATTGTACCATCAATCTCATCGGCAGACTTAATAGGAACCCAAGGCAGACAGCCTAATCGTGAAATCAATAGCCTCTCTCTCTGTGTGTGGGAGTAAGGACAGGCCCAGCAGCCTCTACCACTCTTATCAGTTTGTCATTGCCAGAAGGTTAAACGCTGATGAGGGTTGTGTTTAATTGTATCAACTAAACAGTCTCTCATGTAGAAAACAGATTCTCCTATGCTCAGCTCAGTTTTCTTTCAGCCAGACATACACTCATGCACACACACACACACACACACACACGCTCATATAAATGGTATGATCATTCATGTATGATTGCTGCTTGTATAAGGCTTGTATTAATAGAGTGCAGCTCCCTTCCTCTCTCTCTCTCTCTCTCTCTCGCCCCTCACCCTTTCCTCTCTCTTACACGATAAACACACAGCAGGCAGGTTGAGCGCCTCATTATATCGCTGTTTAAGAATGCTAAGGTATGTTGTCTCTAGCGGGAGTCGTCTGCCACAGCCACCTGATGCCAGCCTTGGAGACGCACACATACCCGAGGTCTGTTCTCTCTCCGTTGTTCGCAGCGTTTCCCCTCTGATTCAATCACACACACATTACCTGAGTTCATATATAACAAATCTAGCTGAGATGCCCTCCCGGTGCAGTCAGACAATCACAGCTACCAGTGCTCAGAGATGCGGTCGTGTTCTCTCTCTCTCGATCCCGCTTCTTGTCTCATCTCGGCTAAGCTCAAAAGACTCCAGCTGTTAGCTGTGAGCTAGTGTGATGGGAATGACTCGGTGGCAATTAGGATGGGCGGCTTAGCCCGAGGTGAGGCCTGGCTCCGTTGGCTGTGAAGATGTTCGCCGGTTTGCCCGCTGCCCCCCCCTAAGGCTTGAAGCTCTGCACTGCTCAGTGTTGAGCCAAGAGACAGCTGGAAGCAACCTCTGTTAAGCCAGTCATCTTCATAATTAAGACTCACAATTAAAAGGCTGCGTCTCTGTCTGGCTCTCTGTCTGTCTGCCCTCAGGGCTCCGGCTAGGAAGACCAGCCATAGGAGGAGAGAGGGGTGTGAGTGCAGCGGTGGAGAGAGACACAAATGCAAAGACAGATAGAGATTGCTGAGCGTGCAGGTCAATGTGTCTGGAAGCAGAAGAAAGGGAATTGAGTGGGAGCGGGTTTCTGTGTGTGTGTGTGTGTGTGTGTGTGTGTGTGTGTGTGTGTGTGTGTGTTTGCATGCATTCAAGAGTGAATTTGTTACTGTGTGAGTGTGTGTTTGTCTTTGGGGCGATTGAAAGAAAGGCTGACTCCATCCATGGATGCAGCACATTGAGCAAAACTGACCAGTCCCAGAAGATTTGGCCAAAAGTTGGCCCAGTACAGACACAACACACACACACACACACACACACACACACACACACACACACACACACGCACACACACACACACACACACACACACACACACACACACACACACACCGCCTACAGGGTGGCAATCACAAACCAGACAGAACTTGTGGTGGCTTAGTCACGCTATTTATTTTGGGCTCTTTGGCGAGAGAAGCTGCTCAAACTTTCAAAAAAAAAACATTAATGGAAAATCCTTTGATAGCCACCAGTTAATTATAGGATATTTACAAAAATTTGTGGTATCTTGGAGCAATTATTGCTAGTGGACTGGAATATCTATCAATACTCTCGAGAGAATTGCCAAGATAAAAGCTTTACTCAAGGCAGAGCTTGTGCCGTGGATGTTTTATTCTCTTTTTTCTGAATCTAACACACATCGATTGACTGAAACGGCGTCCTGATTGGTGTATAATTTCATAAAATTGTCTCAGCAGGCTTTCTGTTTACTTGTCTGAATTTAGTCCCTTATCACTCCATCGTAGTTGAGCAAGTTTGCTGCTACTGTCACAAACTCAGACTTTCACGTCACTAAGAGAGGCAGACATACATGTTGTTCTACTGTCACACTGGTTAACACAACAGTAATCAGGCGGTCTCAGGGGATCGACTCTGATTTGAATCGCCCTGAGGAGGCTTCTGTCCGCCCTTTCATTCATCCACCCACGGTCAATCCATTTTCTAGGACAGATAGAGAAGAAGCCCGTGGCAGCCTGACATCAACGAGACAACAGGGGTTTGATGGCTGTGACAGCTCTCAGGGCCTCCTGTCTGTCACCCTAAACCCTCCACTGGCTCTGTCCGTCAACCTAACTCTTCCCCTGTCGTCACAGCCCACCTCCACAATGCAGCTTAATAATTTGGCATGCCTTTAGGGAGATTAATTAAACTGATACAGAGGAGTAGGTTCACTTTTCCTCTCAGTGTTGAGGGGGGTTGTCAGCACCAGGGTTGATAGAGACTAGAAATGAGAGCGAACAGGCTGATGGATGGAGAGTGATGTATAATATTTCAAATTTCCACCTTTATAAACAAACAAAAAAGCAGTGATATTGAATGGTATGGATTGGGGTGTATTTTCTTAAGTAGATCACGTCAGGTGATACTAGCTGATCCTGCTTGGTACTATTTTTCATGCTGTACCCGAGCAACTGTTATTAAGGTTTGTGTTAGCTTAAAACGGGTGAGCAAACTCTGAATTTAGTTGGCTTTAACCTCCACGACGCCACGATGTAGAGACACAGTGACAGAGATGGTGGGAAAAGGACGTGGAGTGCAAGAGGGCGAGGACGAAAGAGACGAAAAGAGAGAGAGAGAAAAAAAGGCATCGGTTGGGGCGTAATTCCAGAAGCTGCAACCGTAAATGTTCATCAACAAACACTGATTCAACCCAGCAGTAAAAAGGCTTCGAAGTAATGGGGAGGGAATGAGAGCAAAGCGACTATCGTATCCAGCTCCATCGCCTCTTTAGAAGCAGGACATGCCCCAGGAATGAGCACAGGTGTGAACAGCTGTGAGAGGTGCGAGTCTGCTGCAGAAATGGGAAGCCCCCTTAATCTCTGCTCACCCTCTCTACAATCATCCACCGGGACCTCAGCCACTGTCAGCATCCTCAATCACACTCTCCCACAGAACGCCCTCCACACACACACACACACACACACACACACACACACACACACACACACCCCCACTTACACCCACATACACACACTGAGATAAGAGGGAGCTCAACCCTGCTTTGCCACCTCTGTCGGCCTTGCCTGTCTGTATTTGTCCTCATGCCAATTTACACAGCCTTGATCCATGATCCAAGGGACATCACTGCTAGGCTGCGCAAGTCTTCAGTTCATCTCTGCCTCTTCCACACACACACACACATGTCCTTTCCACACTGATTTAGAAAGCTAATTATGGGCACGGCGCCGTACCCGAAGGCTGCACACGGAGTCGTCATATCTCATGCTTGAAGTGCCATATGAGCGGCGGGGGACGCTGCAATTAAGGATCCAGATAGATACGCTGCTCTCACTCTCACTGCCTGGATGACAGCGGCATTTCTCCTTATCAGGCCGGCGAAGTCAAACTCCAAAATAAAGGAAGAGCCGACCATCAATAGCTGGAGACGGACCAATAAATAGAGTGAGGCGCTCGTTCCCAAGCCGCATATCTTTGATTAATTTACAGCGGAGCATCATTTACACAAATTATGATGAAGGCAAAGCAAACACGGGACTTAAAACTACTCTGCTGGGGTGAAAGAAACACACATGACATGACAAACTGACAGCAAACGTTCAGGTTAACCGCTGATAATGACAGCTGTGGATGTTTTACACAACGGGAGCTGTGTGAGATCCTTCGACACTTGTGGAAAGTGACTGTATGTGATGTGATGTGATGTAATGTGATGAGATGTGATGTGTTCTCCATTTTCCTCTGGGGGCCCAGCATCCAATCTAAAATAACTGTCTCACACTGACAAGAAGATACAACGCTAACAATTCAAATAATTCCATTACAACCATCTCTGATTCAAAGTAGATCCATTAAATCTGTTTCAGAATAACATGATGTCCGGTAAAATGTCTTACAAAGAGTGAACCAAAAGCAGAAGAGTCAAGAAATACACATTGAGCATCTGTAAAAATATGGTATATTCAACAAAGACTCGAGTCAACAACATGGACTCCGTGTCTTCCTTGACTCGTCTGATTTTGATACAGCATTTCCAATGATGTCGTCCCTATTTACAGTTTTGTAATAAACCACTTCTCTCCGAAGAAATGTTCAACGTGGAACTCAAAGGTATCTTTCCAAAAACAGGTCAGCGAAGCCCCACATTTCAGGTCATCGTTGAACCCGAAAGGAAAAGATGAAAAAGTAACTGGGTCAACGGAGAGGGTAGGTGAGAGACACGAGAAACCGGTGAAAAGTAAAACAGAGAAAGTAAAGTAAAAAGAGTACAAAGGGCTTGTTATTGTCCCAGTGAGGCCTGGCAGAAGGCTAGCAGGCCTCAGAGTCGACTATGATACAGGCTGACTCGGAGAGCCAGGGGTGGAGCTGGGGCGGGTGGGGGGGGCCAGGGCAGTGCAGGGCAGTGCAGGGCAGGGTGGGGAGAGGGCTGGGGTGAAAGGCTGTGACATAGTGTTTGGGGGAATTAGGCAAGAGTAAGGGAGGACAGTAGAACAGGTGAACTGCACTGAGCAGTCAGAGAGGAGAAGGAGTGGAGAAGAGGGGGAGAGGAGGAGGAGGAGGAGGAGGAGGAGGGATGCTTTTTGGTTCAGAAGTGGGCATGGCTGTGGCCCTGTTCTCCTCCGTGGTGACCTCCCTCTCTGTGGCCATGCTTCTTGTGCTTCCTGCGCTCCCGCCTGCCCTTGTGGTGGTGGCGCCGATAACGGTGGGACCGCCGGGCTGATGGAGGAGGACAGAGAGAGAGAGAGAGAGAGAGAGAGAGAGAGGAGGAGAAAGATGATGAAATAAAAGAGAGGGGAGATAATGCATTAAAGGAGGTAGAAGTAGGAAACATGGGTAACAGAGCAGAAGATTAAAAGAGTAAAAGGAACGGGGTGAAATGGTGGCACGCATCAGAAGAGCCATGATAAAAGAATGACAAGATGTTGGAGTTCATAGAGAGATGACAGAGAGGGATGTAAAACAGGTAAGACAGAGAGAAGGAAAGGAAGTGAAAGATAACAGGGTCAAAACCACACATACTGTACACAACTCCTAACAGCTTCAGCCACTCCAGGCAACAGGATCTATTTTATCTTATACTCAATAGAATAGGCGCCTTTAGCAGTGCACACTGAGCTAGCTGCCCACTCAAAACCTGACTATAAGCTTGTTCCTGGAGTGTACTGCCAAATTGGATCTCCTGGTCCTTCTCTGGATTTTGCCAACAGAGAAATGTCTTCTGCAATGAATGATAACGACGCTGTAACTCTGGGCCGTAAAAACAACAGCGGCCAAAGATAAACTGACATAAGTACAAAAGGAAAAAAACAAACAGTTTTTATCACTTTCAACAGAAGCTGCATCATTTCTGTATTTCATCACTGCCGTCATAATATGACCAGAATGAGATGAAATATTACAAGGCACAATGTGATAAATAAGTCCCCCCACCATATCTCCTCTGAAACAGCAAATAGAGAAATAATGCAGGAATATCTTATTCTGTCATAACAAGAGGAGAGTTCTTTGTTATTATTTTGAGAGGAAATTAATTTTGTTTGAAGGCTCAAGGGAGATTAAGATCAGGTCTATAAAAGTCGAAGGATAAAAATATCTTATCACTGACACTTTAGATGCTACACAACACCAAAGTTACCTGCAGGAGTTGATTCAACCATGGATGTAAGACTGCAATGACACCGAATCATCTGAGTCCTTCATTTGATCCTATATGCAGGAATCTTTGTGTATATATATGGGTATATTTGGAGTATTCGGAGTATATGTCATATATACTTGCATGTGCAAAAAATGTCATATGATATGGAGTATAAAAGTGATATTTCACTTTTTTTTTGCAGGCATACGTCTGTAAGACTGCATGAATAACTGTACTGAGCGCTTGTACTCACCAGCTGTCAAATTTGTTTTGAAAACCTGGTCATACTCGTCGTACCTCTAGCATATTTAAAGAACATCAAAGGAGACCCTACACTAAGTGGACCCAGGGGATCTAATTCATTCTGCACACAGGGTTCAAGAGATGCCACTGCCTGTTTGCAATTATTAATAATGAGAGTGGGGATGGTAAGCCCGAATGCCAGTTGTGACAGCAGCATCCCAGGGCAGCTAATATGGGATGTTTACTGCTCTTAAGAAGACCTGTGGTGGTGTGCATGCTAAAAAACAAGAAAATGAAAATGTGAAAATGACCTAACAAACAGAAATATTGTCATGTGCCACCCCAGTGTGTTACAAGCCTGTCTAGCATCACTCACATTTTGTGCAGATGATTTTGGGTCGGTCCCACTTGCCGTTGGCACGACACTTGGCTGTGGGAACATGGCGCTGGAGGAAACCGTCAGCACACTGGTATCTCACCACAGAGTGGATGTCGTAGTGGGAACGCTTCCGACCAATCAGGAAGGCATTGTCCACAGTGGGTGGAGTCCCGCAGAGCACTAAGGGGGAAGAGAAAGAGACAGAACAAGGAAGAATAGCACAGTAAACATCAGACGGTCTCATGACCTTTTACATGCTGTAGGACAGGATACATACTGACCTCTGATTTTAAAGTATGACTTGCCTTTTCCATCATACCAATCAATTCTGACCACAATCTCGTCAACTACTCCACTATAGAGCTACTTAACATCTTGCCTTGTTATGTGTCCCATACAGTCCTATAGGGCCTATTGACTCCAAAAGCACCCAAAAGTATCTTTTCCAACATATTGAAACGCTCTCTGTAATGAGACATGGATATATTTATTTTCAGTTTGTCCATGACATGACAACTTTCACTATTTTGCACTACTCTACACAGCGGTGCATGTAGACAGGCAGCTGGCAAAGAGCATCAAACCTGTAAGAGAAAAGGTGACTTACATTTTCATTCACATGTTTTTACCAACATGTGCCATTACAGAGCAAGCAATCAATTAGTTGAAAAGGAGACTTGGATGCTTTTGGGGTTCATTTCTAGAGTATCTATTGGAGCAAGATGCAAGCAGTTCGATAGTGAAGCAATTTACTTTTTGCATTTAAAATTTTGGTCAGAATAGATCAATATGGCGGAAAAATATGGAAAAATATGGTCCAATTCGAAAAAGGCTGCATTTATGCTTTAAGGACACACATCTTTTTGAGAACTACTCACAGCACGAACAACAAAGTGTGGGTTTAGTATTTACAGCACAGTGTGTCAGTCCAAGTCTGTGAGTGAGTGGGCAGCTGTCAGAGTAGTAAAGCGTTTTAGGGATGTGAGGAGTAAAGGCAGGCTCAGAAGAAGGTTCTGTACAATCTGAGACGGAAACAGGACTGACACTGGTCAGCGATAGACAGGCCGAGCCTCAGGGAAACACTCACACATCATCAAAGATTTCTTAACTCTGTTGTCAAGGATGCGTCCCCCCCTGTGGAGATGACAGGTGACGGTCAGGGTGTAGTAACTTTGTACCTCCCTAGATGGCAGTCACGCAGCTGAAACCCTAGCTACTCCTGCCAGACTCAGCCTCTGCAGTGTCTTTGGCGTCGCAACATGCGCCTTATCCGGCAACTTTGCACCGAGCTTCACCACGCCATGGATCTTACAGGGCACGGTTTTAATGGAGGAGTGCTCATGTCATCACCAGAGCCCAGAGTCCCCTCCTGAATCTCCATTCCACCCAGAGTATTGTCTTAGATGACAGGAGAAAGAGAAACTTTAGGCTTGTAACACATAACTACTAGTTAGCTAGCAAGCTCTACTGTAACTAGCTACATGATGAAAAATGTTATGTAACATAAATAAATACATAAATAAAAAATCGGTAACAATGTTATTACTGTATATTCTGCTATTTTTGTGCAAATCAGGCAATTTGTAGCTGTGTCTCGTGTTAACCTGGGTACCACTGTGTGTGTTTGTGGGGGGGGTGGTGGCTTTGGTGTTGAACTATAAGTCCTAACCTGTACAGCCAGTGATTGAGCCCCTTGATGGAGCTCCTGTGGGCTAGTAGAGTGAGAGGTGGGGCAAAGCTGCTCGGGGTGCCTGAGTGCAGGTTGGTGGAGCTTATTTCAGGGGACAAAATGCTGCCCCATGCTAGAGTTGGCCCTAGATGGTTTCCTATATCGCCTCTGCCACTGATTCCATCCTTACAGTAGCCAGGAGAGGACGTCAGCATAGAAGTGGATGTTTACAATCACTGTTAAATCCCTTGTCCTTCTTTTCCATCTCCTTCTATTACCTCCTAAATTCTTAATAAGGAAAACCAATGTCATTAACCCTAATGAAAGGTTTAACACCACATTTACAGTCTAATGTATTGTGGAAGGAAAGGGGCCATAAGCACCTTACTAGAGACAATCATTGACTCATCATAAATGGAAGGCTGGAGGCAGTTTTCCATTAGCCTACACCGATGCATGCTGTTGACTGATCTCTCACAGTGGGAGTCAGTGAAGTCAGAATGCATTGAAGCAGGGGGAATGGAAAAGGTCACTGAATTTTGAAAAAAACATGTTTGTGTGAGTGTGGAAAGAAGTCTAATAATGACATCTCTAACAGCTACAGGCAACTTAAGAAATAGATCAATAGTTATAGGAACTGGAATGGCATAATGCTGTCCATTACTCCTGCCTGCATGTGGTCCAGTCTATGGTATATGTGGTCTTGCGGTATGGTGGTGTACATCATGTTTTATGGGTGTATTTTTGTGCCTGTGTTGGGCTGGCAGGGGGTAGTCAGGGTGATTTAGTGGCACTGTGAGAGCTGCAGACAGTTAGATGCTGGCTCCTCTCAGCACTCATAGGGCCCCGTGGGCACCAAGCATCGTTACACCTACTGGCAATCACGTCAGAAAGGATTAGAGAGACATGAAAGTGTGTGTATTCTCACCAGAATGCTACTGGGAGTGTCTCTCACAGGCTCACAATGGCTGTAGACAATAATGCTGTCTTGTTTACTGTGTAACGAACTGCAGCGGTCCTGGTCCTGGACTAGACTAGAGCATAACGGACAATACGGTTATCTTCTGGTTGATAATCTGAGTGTGTGAATGTGTGTGAATGTGTGTGTGTGTGTCTGATGTGAAGGTGACAGGAAGCCAATGACAGTATCTCAGACCAACTGACAGATAGGCAGATAAGAAGACAGACAGACAGACAGACAGACAGACAGACAGACAGACAGACAGACAGACAGACAGACAGACAGACAGACGGGTGAAAGATTACATCTATCCAAAGGGACCTAAAGTACTGCTGCCAGCCGCACCCTACTGCCCCAAGTAGCATAACAATGTGTGTGTGTGTGTGTGTGTGTGTGTGTGTGTGTGTGTGTGTGTGTGTGTGTGCCTGAATGCATGTGAGCACGTTGTGAGAATGATTTAAAAATGTGCTGCTTGTTCTGTTGTTCTTGTTCTGTACTGCTGCATAACTGCAATCTCCCCTCGGGCACAATAAAGAGCCATCTAATCTAAAATTATATCACACGCTATGAAAGTATCATATGACTTGTGATTGATTGCATGTGCGTGATTGGTGGATGCTGTGGATTGTAAAAGAAATATGGATGAGATCTTGCCATCACATGCTATCTTCTTCATAACCTCCTGAGTTATGGGGGAAAAAAACTCCATCACCATCTGAACGACCCTAACAGGCCTCTGGTTGACTGATTAAGGCAGCTGGTAGGCGGCCACAGTACTGTTATCACCCAGTCAAGCCCAGGGGCCACTGATGAGCAGACAAACACAGAACAAGGGCGCTGAGTATTAGAAATCAGACAGAGAATACTCAGCATGGAGCTGACAAACTCCACTGATAAGACAAGACATTACATGGGGTTACTTACAGTGAAAAAAGGAGGCTGGCAGCAAAGTGGGGGAAGATGAAAAGATGTTGCTGATTGTAAGTGACTGATTAAGGTCAGAGGTGGGCTGGGAGCTGGGGGACTTGTGACAGTGTGTATCAGAGGTGGCACAACAACTTGCTCATGAGGGAAATACATTTCCCTTTATATAGATGGAGGGGGTGTTTCGCAACTCACTTGCCTTATGCCTGTGGCCTCATGTGGCAAATAAGACCAGCCCAAAGAAATGTACTGTGTAAAAGAAACTATTGGTTCTCCGTTATTGTAAAGCAATTGCATATATATGAACATGGCCATCATTTATTTGGGTTTCAACCTCTGTGCTGAAACTGTACACCATCCATAATATTGTTGTGGCTCAATATTCAGTGATGAGAGAGTGGAAGAGAAGATATCTTATTTTTAGAAGTTATATCATTCAGTTTTATAGATGAGTATAGTTTAAATGCCCTCCAAAAGAGCTACCTGCTACTAATGCCTTCGGTGCCGTCTAATACCCTCACTACACTAATGCCAACATCCATCTCCAGATAAAGAAGCCATTATGTGAATAAGATGTACTACATCTAAAAAAAAACAAAGCTAGTCTAATTCTGAGCTCTGGGGTACGTTTTTGGGAATGCAGCCATCAGTGGCTTCTTCTGGCCCACTATTTCTATAAACGCTGCTCCAGTCTCCCGGACCAGCCTGCTCGTCTCCACCTAGCTGCGAGGCCGTCTGTCTGCTTGCTATTGGTCAGAAGTCTGACCTGTATGCAAATGCTTGGCAAAAATAAGCTCTAATAGGCTCTCTGAGGAGCGTGTTGTGGCCTCACTCCTGTGCCTCGGAGTGCCACGACAGTGCTGCTGCAACAGGGGACGCAGCGGAGAGCTAGCCACTTATACAGGAACGTAGTCAACCGGTAACTTTGCTCACCTCATTTTGCTGCGATTCAAATTTCACCGAAGTTTCACATGAAGTAGAAAGCGCTTCGCCTTATATGAACCAACATATTTTGCAAAGGAAATGGCGCCGTGGTATAGGAGCAGACTTTCTTAAGCCTCCAGGTGAGTCCGTGAGTGGGGTTGGAAGACGGTGCAGCGTGAGAGGGAAGGAGCGTTGGAGCTGTAATGAGTGTGAATCTGAAGCACACCGACTGATTGAAGAGGCTCGGCGCGAGTCTCCTCCACACCACTCAGACATGTATGAAGTATGATACAGGTGCGATGTTTAGACCCGCATGTACCGTCCGTCTGTCTCGCTTACTACTTGAACGCTAATAGGCTGCATCACTTACGGGCTGCTTAACACAAAACCGATGTGAGACTCTTGTTGAGACTCTTTCATTACGCTCCCTCTCCCTCTCTGTCTCATGCATCACCTTTGCTCATGACATTTAGGCCTGTTCTTTTTAAAGTGCTTATACGTGGGCGCAGGAATTTCAGACTCAAGTAATGACAATAGTGTTCTTTCTCCTTTGCTCTTTATCTCATTCTCATTTTGTCTCTAGCCGTCCATATTCCTTATTCTCTCGCTCAAGTTTCTCTCACTCTCTGTTGCCTCTCTCTTTTTAGGTTTTCAGTGCCCCCTCCATATCCTGCTCCTCTCCGCCGCTTCCCCTCTCCGTCAATCATCTTAATCACCTGTTGCCACTCTCGCCTCTCCCTCCATCCATCTCTTGCTCTCACCTGTTCCCTTCTTGCAGACGTAGTGCAGGTTGTAGTTGCAGGGCACGTCGTTCCATTTGCCATTCTCATGGGCAATCATCACCACACAATCCTCCCCGCCAGAAAAAAAGTTGTCTGGCTGGTTTTCACGCCAGTTCTCATATTGCTTCACCATGACACACACAAGAAACACAGAGACGGGCAGATAGTTAGACAAGCAAGTCTGAGAAATCAATACTATGAGAAAACGCACTTACATATTGCAATAGCCATTTTATCCAGATTTCTTCAAGCCTGATCGCAGCTATTACGAGTCTACAGAAAGTTACAGCGTCTTTCAGAATATCCAATTCTGTGCCGAAACAATATGCAACAAAGGTTTTTGTGCAAACTACGTTCCAAACACATTCTGGAGAAACGCTGCCATCACCCGTAGATACACAGAGCTCTATTGTGCTCTATTGTCAACTCAATCTCAAGGCAGAGATAACAGAGAAAACTATTTCTCTTCTTGAGATCGCAATGGAAGAAAAATGAACGGATGGCTGCAATAATGAGCGTCTCCGTTGTTTGTTTACGCTCCACAAAGTGACCCATGCACTTCTGCTGTGTGGCGCTACTACACTTAGGGGCTTGAATCCCCCGCGGGGGCCGCCAGTTGACTGTGGAACAAAACAGATACAGCATGTCTCTCACCAGGTCCATCTTGTCGGTCCACTGAAAATCGTCCTCCACGGTGCGATCGTTTAACCCGATCCAGGTGTTATCGTGGCTTAGACCTGAATGAGGGGTAACACACACACAGAGAGATATATCAATATACAGACACAGACACACACACAAACATGACACCCAGACACACACACACACATAGTGAAAAAGTACATGTTATTTTCCCATTGCTCTGGTATTTATATCTCTGTCCTGCAGTGGGTAGAGCCTGGCGCTAACTAAGCCAAGGATATGTGATTCCTACTCGGGACACCCACATTAAAATGTATGCCCTCATGGTACTTTGGCACATGGTACTACCTTCTGATAAAAGTATCCACCAAACGGCACTGTCTCTGTTAATATTACATAGACTCTACACAGTCTGCTGGGGGACATGCTAGCAACAC
This sequence comes from Hoplostethus mediterraneus, assembly GCA_034670385.1. Lineage (NCBI taxonomy): Eukaryota > Metazoa > Chordata > Actinopteri > Trachichthyiformes > Trachichthyidae > Hoplostethus > Hoplostethus mediterraneus. The sequence continues at coordinate 10,370,905 of JAXDDW010000008.1, forward strand.
CGTAGCAAAAACACATGAGGTCTGACACAACCCCGGAGCTAAACGCTGGGAAGCACTTCTCTGAGGTCTTACCACACACTGGTGATGGCATCTTTGGTGTGTGTGTGTGTGTGTGTGTTTGTGTGTGTGTGTGAAATGGAATTTCAATTACGGTGTTTCTTATTAACATCCTGCGTGCATTTGTGTATGAGTGTGTGTTTGCGTTGCGCGTGTGCGCGCATGTGCCTGTGTGTGTATGCATGCACGTAAAGGAATTTCAATCATGGTGTATCTGATTAACATCATTACCAGGCCCATTAATCTTGCTAATGGCTCTGGTCTCCTTATTGCCGGGGTGGAGATGTCCATTTTCAAGGCAATTAAACACACTTTTTGGTAAATGTGTCTGTGTAAAGAAAGGATGGACGCTAGATGGATGGCACTGGCCTGGCATCTCTCCGAGACAGAGAGTGGGTCCAATATAGCGGGGTTGGCTGCTGGGTGACCTGGCCTTATTACGACACGAGCGGTTGTGGAGCAATGCCAGAGGTTGAAAACAAAGCTAGGAATGAGTTCAGGAAGTTTTATGAGGCTCCAAAGAAAGTACATGGATTCTAGTGAGGTATTATTGTCTCATGAATAAACTGCAATCTCTCCAAATAGGCTTTTTAATAGGCTTGGAGTACCAGAGGGGTCTGCAAGAAAATTCTGACTCACGTATCATTTTCTTACTAGTGAGGTGATTTGCCTCGTTCTGCCTTGGTTTAAAATACTGACTCTTGTTTCTGAAACTAGTAAAACTCCATTGGAATCAAAGAACCATTGAAAGAATTTTCCAGAAGAACATGAGACTAAATGAAATGCTAACATAATTTGCAGTACAAACGGGATAAAACAAACGCTAAGAAGTATTTACAAATATTTATGCCCCAAGTCTGTCCCCGTCCTGTCTCTCCCGTGCTCTTTCCTCCACCTACCGCTGATGAAGTCCTGCTCCGCCAGGCTGTGGATGCTAGCCAGGTGGCCGCTGTGCTCCCTGCAGTCTTTCTCGGCGTCCTCCCAGGTGTGTCTGCGGCTGAAGTACCTGTAGCAGTGGCCGTGGAACTTCCTCCACGTGTGCTCGCAGCCCTCTGTGTCTGCAGGTGTATAGGGGAGGGGGGATTGGGGAAGAGAGAGAGAGAGGGGGAGGGGGATTAGTCGACGGAAAATCCATGTGTGAAGAAAAATGCTGACAGATACAAAAGCGTACTGGTATGTACAGGAGAGCAGCAGGATGTTGGACGGAAGAACTGGATTCCACCGCTATATTTTAACGTGTGCTTCAGAATACACACACAGCAAATTGTCCCTGTCAGCACACAACAACTACATAATACTCTATACCTCCTTCCTCTCTAAAGGACCATCTTCCTCAAGTGCCCTCCATTCACTCCTCCTATATGGCATTCCTCTCTGTTCCTCCTCTCCATCCCTCCATCTATCTCTGTCTCCTTCCTTCTGATTGAACTTGGGAGTCCTAATCCACGGCAGAGGCGGGGCGGCGATGATCGGCGGCAGCTTAGTCCAATGAAAGGCCGTTTTTAATCTATTGAAATGACAACAATGCCGAGAAATGTTTTGCCGAGCGCAGCACCCGCCTGGTGATTAAGGCCTGTCACAGTCCTGTCAGCACACCGACTCTCCCTCCAGCGCTTTCTTCCTCCCTCCTTCCCCTCCCTTCCTATCTCTCATCCATCCCCTCATCTGTCTGGGGGTTTGCTGTGTGACTGCAAGCTGTAAATCTTAAATGTGATACATTGTGTGTGTGTGTGTGTAGGTGTGTGTGGTTTCATCTGCTATGTATACAACATTGTGTATTAGATCATGTATGTGCAAATGTGTGCACATGTATAGGGGATGTAGTGCAGAGTTTATCTGTCAGCCAAGCTAAGTCTAATTTCCTGTCTTCCTCCCACCCCCCTGCCTCCCCCCCCCATCCCCCCCTCCCCCCCTACAGTGTGGGGATCAAGGAAAATGCCTCAGCCTTTCCTCCAACAAATCTAAAGCGACACCAGTAAATTGGGTGGTGCAAATTGGGCCGTATGGGGCCCCTCTTAGTATGCAGACAGTTACAGGCTGGCTAGGGAAAGGAGACGAGAGGAGAAGAGGAGAGGAGAGGAGAGAAACGAAGAGAAGAGATGAGAAGAGACGAGACAAGACGAGACGAGACGAGATGAGAGCTGTTCACCATAAGAGCCCCTCTACGTCGTGAGTATGAAGCGAGGGCCGATATCGAACCATTTTATTGCATAGTGAGACAGTGAGAGCTGCACACTGTCTCTACTCTGGGCTTCTTTCAGTACAATGCAGTGACAACAGTCCACTCAATGCACTCTACTCTAAGATGAAGGTGCATTACTTCTCTCAGCACTCTCTCTCTCTATATATATCATTCTTTCTCCATCAATCCTCTTTGTTCTCTTGCAGCTGGATGCATTAGCCGGCTCAGCAGCAGCAGCACGAAACCACTACGCATGCCTCCAATGGGCCTGTAAGTGACATCAGGGCTCTACAGCACACTTACTGAAAGTACAGGCTCGAGCACATCCAGCCCTATAACCAACTTCAAAACACACTTGTTTCTAGCGAGAAGGAAAGTGTGTGGGACCAGTGGAGTGGAGAGTGAGTACATACACGCATGGCTGCAGACATTAATCTCTTCCTGTAGGGTGCAACGAGAGAGAGAGGAAAAGATAGAGAGATAGACAGACAGACAGACAGACAGACAGATGGATAGAGAGAGAGTAATATATGAATTCATCTGGGAATGTACGTGTGATCGAGGGAGGCAGGTGCTGTCTGTCCAATTTTAACACTCTTTGATACTCCACGGCACAATTCAACACTTTCTTTGAAATTCATTGCTCATCCGCCAGTCTGTTTGACATGCATTCACATATATCTCAACCAGTCCCACCGGCATGAAGGAAATTGAGCGCTACACAAAGGAAGAGCCTAGTCTCACTGGTACACTGACTTACGGACCTGGCAGACCCTCATTAAGTGGGCGGGATGACTAACAACTCACCACTGACTCAGAGTGGCAGAGGTAGGAGTGTGTCATACTGGGGTCAAACAGGATTTGAGAATAATGCTTAGCGTCTGCCTTACTTACAAAAGTGGGTGGAGATTATCACACCACAACAACTATTATCAAAGTGCAACAATAACTTATATTACTATTGACCGAGCTGCGTCACATTTATTGAATCGTTTGTCCAGAACAGCACACACACACACACATCTCCAGGAAATGCACAATTCTCCGTTGGGGCATTAAGACATTACAGCAGGCAGACTACGTATATTTGAATCAGCATCTTGTAGCCATACTCCTTCCAGAGCAGCAGATTAGCATTAGATTAGCATTAGCTGGCATGATGTTCCTGCTGTTATCTGCTGTGTGTATTGCTATCCTTGTGGGACCGAGGCCAGTATGGCTAACTCACTCTCCCACTACCACCATCAGTCCTGGTAGATACCACTTGACTACCTTGCTAAGACCCAAGAAACTGTTTGCCCACATAGCGGCTGTTACACTGTATTGGCGTTGGGAGCGGGTCCAACTTGGCTCATGAAGGTGGTAAATGGGTTGTTATCTACAGGAGCAGTGAGAAGAGAGTCAGCGGAGGCTTTGCAGAAACACACACACACACACACACACACGTCTGTAAATTCAACATACATGCATTCACTGACACGTATCGTCCACTGTAAGGTCCAGACTGGCGGTCGGCCCAGACTGTGTGCGGCCACCCGTTCTGACAGAAGGCTGTGGTGTGAGGGAGCCGTGGACAACAAGATAGTACGGCGACCCACGAGGAGACGAGCTGAGGGCACACGCCTGCACGTGCACATTCAAAACCACACGCATACAGATGCAGACTTTATTAAAAACGTATTTTGGTTTGATGTTACACTTCCACTCACAGACACACACGCGTACATATTTTTTTAAACTGTGTGCCAGCCAGAGAAGAAAAAGGAAAGCCACGCAGTGCAGTGAGATACTGCACAGACTGGGAGGCAGGCGACAGGGCGGCAGAACGAGAGAGAGAAGGAACAAGAAAATGAAACAGACAGAACGAGAGAGAGAGAAAGAGAGAGAGAGAGAGATCTAACTAAAGAGCCATGTTTTTTTCTCCCTTTAGATCTTGAACCTCGTCTCTGCTGATTTCCTCCCCCTCTCCCTGACAGTGAGGCTCAGAGCCTGACATCGCATCAACCTCTTCAAACATTTAGACTTTATTCAACTCGTCCTCTTTTTCCCCACTTCTCCCTCTGTCAGGCTGGGCGGGGGGGTAGGGGGGGGGCCACGTCTCAGCGATTAATATTCACTGAGACTGGATGAATAGCAGTTAGGAAATAAAAGGCCATACACTTCCAGCTGACTGATTGGGTCGTTTATCCACATCACCAAGTGATATTTCTACACTGTCGCTTATCAGATCCCCCGGATGATGAAATGGTGTGTGCGTGCATACGTGTGTGTCTGTGCATGTGTGTGTGTGTGTGTGCGTGTGATGTGTGTGTGTGTGTGCTGCCATTCTGCTTCCACCTGTGTGACGAGCAGTGTGCCATTTGTGAGAGGGCAGACGGCAGCAGGCCAGAGAGAAAGAGGGCATGACAGAGGGGGAGAAAGACATCGAGATAGAGACAGAGATACAGGGGGGGGAGAGAGAGAGAGAGAGAGAGAGAGAGAGAGAGAGAGACAGAAGATGAGGAGAGGAGGATGTGCGAACAGGCGTGGAATCGTTAATGGTTATTATGAGTGCAGTGTTGATTAATGGAACAGCCTAATAGTGTGATTCTCTCAATTAGCTGTAATGAATGTTACAGTAAAACAGCTCGGGTCTGTAACATGAATGACTGATGCCGGTCTAAACGCACATTCTGCATAACTAGCCAATAGACCTGTCTTTGCAGAGTGATGCTGATGGAGGAAGCCGAGGTGAAGGTGAGGACAGCGCGCACACACGCACACACACACACACACACACACACACACACACACAAAACAGGCAAAATCACGCAGGGATTCGAAGCCTGCACACATCCAGTCCGCAATTAGTGTAAAGTGAGGACAGCAGGCACATCAACAGACTGCATCCTGTCCGGTTTCCTCTAGACGGGGTGGGCAGGCCACGGCCCATCAGGGGGTAATCAGTGTAAGGTGAGGACGGCACACGTGCACATAAACAGGTATAATGCGCACACAGTTATTCATGCGTGTCTGCATCCTGTCCGGTGTGTGTAAGAAGATTGCATAAAGGTTGTGGTCTTTCAGTATGTAATTACTGTAAAGTGAGGACAGCACACCAGTGGGTATAATGCACACAGCTATTTATGTGTGTGTGTGCATCCTGTCTCCCTTCTTAAGGAGATCAAGGTCACAGGGCCTTCAGCGTGTAATTAGTTACCAGCCAGGATTCACAACGTTGCTCTCAGGGGTACTTGGACAGTTTCCCTGGGAAGCACAAAAGAAACTCCTGGCACAGCCAACAGTGTCGTGTTGTACGACTACTCCCATGCACTACTCTGACTCTCTTTATCCCTCCGCACCCATCGCTCTCTCTCTCTAAACACGTTCAAACGCCTTCTTCCTCTCTTCCGTCTGTCTTCGTCGGCTCTCGTCTACATTCAAGTTGATTCCAGCTGGGAGAGGAGAGTGACAGTTGCCGCCGGAGCGCTAACGAAGCACCTTGAATGAGAATGAATCCCTCCCTCCTGTCTCGAGAGGCACTGACGAGCGGCGAACACAAATGAAACAGCATATGGATCGAGAGAGAGCCGCCTCGCGTGTTTGACGAGCCGTCCGCCAGGTTCACGCAGGACTCCAGGGATGTTTTCTGCCTGTACGCGCCTGTACCCCTTGTGCACTTGGACCGCAGGAGAAGAACGGCGTGAGCGAGGCGAAAAACCAGGAAGCTCCGGTTCTCTTCCCTTCTGAGTCGCGGCACGTTGTGTTATTACAAAGCATGAATCTTCATTAGCATTAATAGCCTCTAAAGACCCGGAGGATGCCCAAAAATTAATTTGGCAGCGCTGGGCTTTCTGCTGAGTCGACGGTTTGACAGCAGGCAGGACTCACGGCGGAGCGGTCGTCCCTGGAGATGCCCCGGTTTTGGAAACAGCAAAGTTAGCCAACTCAGATGCCTTCCCTCAAAACATCTGTCAAGTCTGAAAGCCAATTCTGACTCACAAAACCTCCTGGATAGGAAAGTCGACCACAGAGTTCAACATACTGTAGCTTAACAAGAGACCAGGAATTAGATAAGCTCTAACTCTTCAATGGGAATGCGAGAATGGACTCCCTAGACTCTGATGACAGGATGAAATTATTGTTTATTATTAAAACAATAATTTTATTGTCTTTAGGAATGCATGTACGTGTTTTCAAATGGTGAATAACTCAATATGGAACTAAACTAAACTACATGTATAATAATAATAATAATAATCTTTATTTGTATAGCACCTTTCATACAAGAGTTGCAGCCCAAAGTGCTTCACAGTAAAATAGATATAAAATAGACAATAAAATAGATAAATTCAGTAAAATCAGTAGACAATAAAATAGATAAAGGTGCACAGAGTGAAGAGGGGTGGAGCAGGTAATGAGCGAATGTCATTGTCCAATGCAAATATCATTCAACGTACGCCTCTTCACTGTGAATTACAAGTGCTTCAGCTACACTGTAGGTGTGAGCACACGCACGGCTGGGAGAGTAGGAGGTATCGGCCGAGGGGGAACGAGGAAGTGTGACATAGCGACAGAGAAATGTGGAGTGACAGCGTGTAGGTAGGACTGCATCTGGAGCTTCTTAAAAAGCTTCCCACTGCTGTACGCCGGCTCTCCTCCTCATTAGTCTCAGTGTGTAGGCTACAGCGCTGCTGCCTGCTTCCAATCTGTGGCACTGCTGTTGGCGTCACCGTGCTCAAAGTCTTCCTCTGTGCCAGCCCCAGATCCACCCGGCCTCCTCTTCGGGGGGGGGAAGCTGTTCACTACTTGGCGAGAGGTTCCCCGGTAACGCTGTGTGTGTTTTTGTTTTTCTGTCAAATAGAATCAAAATTGTGTGTTTCTGTCTGTGTGTGTGAGGGAGAGAGAGTGCTAGTGTTGTCCCTGCCACTGGATTATGCCTGTGTATGCATGCAAACCAGTGTTGCCCCTGCCACTGGATTGGGTGGGCCACCCTGCCTCTAGTAGTGGCCACCTTGCCTCTAGGAGTGGCCACCCTGCCTCTAGGAGTGGCCACCCTGCCTCTAGGAGTGGCCACCCTGCCTCTAGGAGTGGCTACCCTGCCTCTAGGAGTGGCCACCCTGCCTCTAGGAGTGGCCACCCTGTCTCTAGTAGTGGCCACCCTGTCTCTAGTAGTGGCCACCCTGCCTCTAGTAGTGGCCACCCTGTCTCTAGTAGTGGCCACCCTGCCTAGAGGAGTGGCCACCCTGCCTAGAGGAGTGGCCACCCTGCCTAGAGGAGTGGCCACCCTGCCTCAAGTAGGGGCCACCCTGCCTCTAGGAGTGGCCCCCCTGGCTGTAGGAGTGGCCACCCTGCCTAGGGGAGTGGCCACCTTGCCTAGAGGAGTGGCCACCCTGCCTCTAGTAGTGGCCACCCTGCCTAGGGGAGTGGCTACCTTGCCTAGAGGAGTGGCCACCCTGCCTCTAGGAGTGGCCACCCTGCCTCTAGTAGTGGCCACCCTGCCTCTAGGAGTGGCCACCCTGCCTCTAGTAGTGGCCACCCTGCCTCTAGTAGTGGCCACCCTGCCTAGTGGCCACCCTGCCTCTAGTAGTGGCCACCCTGCCTCTAGGAGTGGCCACCCTGCCTCTAGTAGTGGCCACCCTGCCTCTAGGAGTGGCCACCCTGCCTCTAGTAGTGGCCACCCTGCCTCTAGTAGTGGCCACCCTGCCTCTAGGAGTGGCCATCCTGCCTGTAGTAGTGGCCACCCTGCCTAGTGGCCACCCTGCCTCTAGTAGTGGCCACCCTGCCTCTAGGAGTGGCCACCCTGCCTCTAGTAGTGGCCACCCTGCCTCTAGGAGTGGCCACCCTGCCTCTAGTAGTGGCCACCCTGCCTCTAGTAGTGGCCACCCTGCCTCTAGTAGTGGCCACCCTGCCTCTAGGAGTGGCCACCCTGCCTAGAGGAGTGGCCACCCTGCCTCTAGTAGTGGCCACCCTGCCTCTAGTAGTGGCCACCCTGCCTCTAGTACTGCCTCTCACTGCTCCGAAACATTTTCGGAGGAAACTTGTGTTTTAGCCTCAGCATGCTGCTAGACCGGTAATCGCAAATCATACCCGCCAGTAACAGCTGAGCAGCCCACTGGGGATTTAGCACTTCTCTCTCACAAACAAACACAGAATAAATATTTATAATCCGACGTATGGAAGCGGGAAGAGGACCGGAGAGGGAGGAGGAGAAGACGGAGGAAACAGAAGTGGGCGCCGAGCCGACCTTCTCGGTGGAAACACATCGTTCACAGAGAACCAAGCAGCAGCCAGACACCTTGGGAGGAATTAGCTTCATTAACTGGCAACTAATTTTTAGATTATTTGTTCTGGTAGGAGAGAGAGAGAGAGAGAGAGAGAGAGAGAGAGAGAGAGAGAGAGAGATATTTCCTTGTTATTCAGCTGTTTGTGTTTTATTAAGCTACCTGTTTTGTTGCTAAGCACCACTGTAACCTACTATACTGTCACTGCTTGGAGCGGTACAGTTTTCCTGACATCTAAGATGCTGTCAAATGAGCAATGAAAAAAACAAACACCTTTTGATCTCAGGAAGGGTACATGTGAGTTTGTGTGTGTGTGTGTGTGTGTGAGTGCAAGTGTCTGCATGAGGATCTGAGTGTGAGCCAAAAGACCTCTCTCGTCATAGCTCTAAGAAATGTTGAAGCATCCTAACACACACACACACACACACACACACACACACACACACACACACACACACACACACACACACAGGACAAATTCATTCAGGCTGGTAGGCAGATGTGGACTGTACACACACTCTGACACAGATGCATTCTCTCTCTCTCTCTCACACACACGCACACGCGCGCACACACACACACACACACACACGCACACACACACACACACACACAGCTTGACAGAGCCTCCTGTGAGGCAGCAGAGATGAGAAGCACAGAAAGATGCAAGAAGTGCACAAGAGTGACAGCAGAAAAGTACGGAGAGAAAAGAAGAAAGGGAGCAACATGAAAAGCGGTGACTAAAGTCGTGGAACGGCAAAGTAACAAAACCATACTCTTACGTGCACAGATTATCTTTTTTCCTAGAAAGACTGAGGGAAGAGAGCAAGGAGACGTATGAATGATGGATAAAAAGAGAGGCGCTGGAGAGGCGAGGAGAGAGCAGCTCACTTCAGCCCAGCTGTGGCGTGGTTTGGTTTCTGTCTCCACTGATTAGGCAGCGAGCCAAAAACAGCAGGGTTTTAAAATTGCAAGCACAGACTCAACAATTAGTTTCAGCACTCACCGAGGGAAGAGAAAAACAACTGACAACCAACTGACTTTGTTACTCGTCTACTCGGCTCATCCATTTATTACGGCTAAGAATGAGACGGGTCTTAATACATGAAATGATGAGTGAGGTCGCTGGTGGGTGTGACTCTCCTCAGCTATTCACACTGACAGCTCTGAGCCTACCTACCACCTACCGTGCTAATTGTTACAATAACTCTCCTAACCCTTGACTCTAGAGTTACAAAGTGCTTTACACACAAAAAACAGCAACAAATGAAAGACAATTAAAGACAGGCAAACATGTTGTCCCCCACAAATGATGCAGGCACCCCTTCGGTCCATCAATAACAAGATGCATCAGCCCTCCAAGTTTCAGCACAATTGGACCACTGGTGTAGTTACGGCCATTCAAACGTTTAACATTTTGACCTTTATTTATAGCACCCCCATCAGGCCAATTATTTTTTTCATGCCAGAACACAGTATCACACAGTATCATCCTCCAAGTCATCATCAAATTGGGACTAGTGGTGTCTTAGGCAGAGCAGTGTAATTGTTTAAACACCGAAACGTGGTGCAGCGATGCTTCGTCCCTCCACATCTCTACATTTGGTCAAAATCAGATTGATGGACATATGGACAGACTGATCTGCCAAAACGGAAAGGTATCTCTCTCTCTCTCTCTCTCTTCAGCCAGGAAACTTATTATTATTGACTCTCAGATGGGATCGCCATGGTAACAGGCCAGAGGGAGCCAGTGAACTGAGGCTACAAAAGCATCTAAAGGCTTTCAGATCACAGCACATGTACCTGAACACACGGCAAGGCAAGGGCGCACACACACACACACACACACACACACACACACACACACACACACACACGCGTAGACAAGTAGACACACTATGGATTGTAACAAATGAGACAGAGAGAACCGGACCACTTTAGAGAGACAGGGACCAATTGGATGACATTTAAATGGATAGGAGTCTCAGCGGAACGGATGGGTTTGCCGAGTTCATTTCCGCTGTTCGTGTCACAGTTCAGACCTCTCTCTGGATATCAAACTGAGATCACGCCGAAATGGCAAGAGCGCTGCCTGTTGTGAATTGTGCTTTTCACAGCTGAATTATATATTTCTGTGGGCGTTCGGCGGAGAGAAGGGGATGGGAAGGCTGTGGGCTTAAACACTCAGACCTGCTGCTCCCAATCAACCATGAAGACAACAACATGACAGGAGCCGGAGTGGAAGCTGCACACACCGCTCCAGTGCAGTGTCAGGGAAGCCAAGGGTGTGTGTGTGTGTGTGTGTGTGAAAGAGCGAGAGAGAAATAATTGTACTCTATAGTAGGTATGTGTGATACTGTGTTTCCTTATGCCTCATAGGAGCAATCAGGCAATTCTACATCTCACACTTTTTTTTTTCCCCACCTGCCCCCATTTGCTCTCTTTCAGTCTCCACCTCCCTCTCCCTTCACTCCCACCTCTCTGTATTGATCGCTCTGCCCTCGGAGACCCAGATCAGACCAGGCCAATCAGAAAAGAGCACGGTGAGACACCGGCGGCCAGACGCATAGACAAAACACAGATATTCAAAGTCACCTCTACTTTGCAGAGAGATGATGTATCGGGGCGTTGAAAAGTTGAACCGTTACAACTTGGCTTCATATAATTCCATCCAGTCCAATATATTTCCTCCCCATCTACTCTCCCCTGTTCTCTCTCTCTCTCCCCCGTCCTCCAGTCCACTGCAATCTTTCCTTCCCTACCATCTCACGCTCTCCCTATCGCCCTCACCATTCGTCTTTGTTTCCATTCATTCATTTTTAACCGCGCTATTTTAAACCGTGTGTTTTCAGAGATGTACGTTCTGTATAATTCACGTCGGCGCGTCGTCGATTGGAAAGTAACTCCAACTCTAAACTTTCATTTCATCCCGCCACATCCCCCCGTACTCTCAGCGTATACACACACACACACACACACACACACACACGCACACGCTTCGGGCATTCCTCAGCGGGCTGACATGTCGGCCATGTTTCCGTGTAACATACAATCAGTGAAGAGTCTCCTTCAGCGCCTCCTTCTCACAGGGGGATTCCCATAATGAGCTGGGCGCAGGTGTTCTGTCTCACCCTGATACATTATTCCGCAGTGCTCCCTCCTCCCCCTCCCCCCCTCCCCCTCTCCTCCCACCGCCTCCTCTTACTCTACCTCTTTGTCCACATTTTCTCTCCACCGCTTCCTCTTCCTTTGTCCACCTCCGGATCTGCATCCTCATCAACCCCTCCTCCTCCGCCTCCTCCTCTTTTCCCTCCACGTCCGTCTGCACACCTTCGTCTTCCACCTCCTTTCCCCACATCCTCATCCTCCTCTCCCACACACACACGCTCAACAACCATTTCCTCCTCCTTCCTCCACCTCCTAATTCCTCTTTTTTCCCTCCCTATTTGTGAACTGGGTTAAAGAGCGAACGACGTTACCTTTCTCACACGTGGCTCCACCGTAGCTGGGCAGACAAAGACACACAAAGGAGTTGATCTCATCGATGCAGGTTCCCCCATTCTGGCATGGGTTGGACTGGCAGTCGTCAATGTCTAGAAAGAGAGAGGGAGAAAGAGAAAGAGAGAAAGAGAGAGAGAGAGCGAGAGAGAGAGAGAGGTCAGGTAAAGTACAAATCCACACACACACACACACACATCGCTCTCTGAACGGCTACTTTTGAGACTCCCTGCCACAGCTAGTTACTGAACGAACCCAACAGAGAGATCTAACTTTTTGAGAGATACCGAGAAAGTTATAATTAAAGTGAATTGATTGAGTTTCATCAATGTGTGGTTAGGGATGCGCTGAAGCACATGATGCTAATTGCAATGTGTTTGCAGGACGTGCCTCAGTTCTGCTGTCAAACCTGAGGTGCAAGAGAGAGAGAGAGTAGAGAGAGAGTAGAGAGAGAGAGAGAGAGAGAGAGAGATCCATCAGAGACATAGGGAATGGAGGAAGACAGTTGAGTTCAGTTCATTTGGAAACGTTTCAAATTCAAAATTGCCTTCACCCACACGTTTATATGTGTAGTGACCAACATGATGCACTCTGTGAGAAGCCATCCCTTAGATGTTAAAGTGCCTATCTACATGTTTGTGCACAAGACACACACACACGGTCGCACGCACACTCCCTCATGCAAACACACACACACATTTTGCAGAGGCGTCGAAGGGGCGAGAGTTCTCATTCTGTTGAAAAATGGTAACTGTATTTCTCTGGCTGATCTGGGCCTGGGGGCAAAATCATTAAAACTGCAGCTGGTATCCCACAATCCTCTGCCATCACAACATCTGAGTGAGTCCCCTGGGCTTTGGCAAGAGGTCAGGGGAGAGGGGATGGAGTGGAGCGATGCAGGAACGAGGGGAAGGGGGAGGAGGGGTGCAGGAAAAGGGCCAAAGAGGGAGAGGGAGGATGTAGGAGATGGAGGGATGCTAAAGAACGCTCATGAGAGAAATGGAAAGGACTAGGAAGGAGAGGTGATGAAAGGAAGGGGTGGATGAGTGGGGGATGATATGATTCTGGGAGTCTGGGAGGTTGGCAGGTCCCAGGGTTGGATTACAGGAGCTTTTGCAGGCAGCCAGTGTTTGGGGCAGACGAGTCTGTCTGGATAAAGCAGCGTGACAGCTTCGCGGCTGGTCCCCCTGCTTCGGGCCGACTCTCATCAAAAGCTGAATTCGATGCAGGAAGTGGGAGACCCAACCGCGAGAGTCCGACTGAGGCGGCTTTGGTATCGGTCCACTGTATACCGGTGTCCTGTATATATCCGTCTCTCTGCCTCTGTTTCTCTCTCTCTCTCTCTCTCTCTCTCTCTCTCCGTGAACCAACAGATGAGCAGGGAAGGGTCAGAGTACCAGTACAGCTGTTTGAAAAAAAAAAATCGAGCCACTGGGCATAATATCAGCTGGCATCTGGCCTCATTAAACACTGTAGCACTGGAGTGAGGAGTAGCACAACCAACACAGTGGCACTCCGGCTGTCAGATGTCAGGCAGAGTTCAGATTTAGGTAATACAGCAGGCATGTTTAAAGTCACTTCACTGAAAACGACAAGTTATCTGATGGTAGAAACCCATACTGTATGTGTTTCGGTGGGGCGACGGGGTGATTGCCATCCTCTGCCATCTGTCTCTGCTCCTCTAATGACAAAGCAGAGGTGCCATATGGCTGGGCCGACCTCGCTGTTCCTCAGAGTCTAACAATATCTACCTCCCACTCCTCTCCTCTCCAACAGAGCAGAGAGGGCCGGGGGACGCAGCGGGCCCGTCCACTCAAAGTCCACTCCATGTCCACTACGCCCAGCTGGTTAACTGAGGGGAACTGTCCAGCTCAAGCAGGTGGCAGGAGTGTGTGTGTGTGTGTGTGTGTGTGTGTCTGGTTGCATTTGTGTGTACATCCCTCTCTGGCTCACTCCCCAGGACAACAGAATCAGTCCTGGGCACTAGTCCGGTCTCCGGGGACTCCCCAGAGGAGACGGCGGTGCACCACTTATCTGCTGGCAGAGGATAGATAGGCATCAGCCATCCCGGTAACTACGGGACACAGCACAGTTTGAAGTGTTGTCCAATCAAAAGCCAAAGTTTATTCGAGCATAATATACATGGAGAGCGCACGTACAAGAGAAGACAACCTTATATATGGTGTGATGACCAGAGAGGCAAACAGGAGGGGTTTGTTTTCTGTTTTTACTGAGAACAGAGTTTATCAATGCTCTGCTCTTCCTCGGGGCAGCTTGAGACCGGCCTGACCCGGCCATTGAAGAGATACAGCAATAAAATAGGACAAATGCTGCCAGCCTTTCTTCGTGCCAAAGTTATTCATTTGTATCTGACAGCAAAGGCGGCAAATCCATACAAAATACAAAATAGATGTATAGATTTGCTTCACCGCCAATTGGAAAATACATACTTTGGATGGGAATTCATAACTGCAAGAGTATGTTTTCCCCTTTTTTTTGCTTAGCTGCACCTGTCCATGTGTTTCTGAGAGTTGGAGAGTGATAGGAATGGGGGGGGGGGTGGACGGAGAGAGAGAGAGAGAGAGAGAGAGAGAGAGAGAGAGAGAGAGGGGATCGCGAGAGAGGAGCCAGACAAACTGGGGGCGGTGTCTGTTGACAGAATAACTGGAGGCTCAGGGCAGGCAGGTGTCGAAACCAGGGAATGAATAATTGAGAAGGGACAAAGGGAAAGACAGAGGAGGGAGAAAGAGAACGAAAGAGAACGAAAGAGACAGAAAGAGAGTGAAAGCAGTGTATTGGGTTGGAGGGAGACACAAAGGCGAGAGAGAGAGTGAGAGAGAGATTGCAAAGAGGAATTGTTGGAGAGGGTTGGAGAGCGCCCTTGGTCAGCCTTTTTCCATTTCCCTACCGGGATTATTTGTCAGTTCAACAGATCAGATTCCATTTCTATTACCTGTGTACTGAACCAAAGCTCCGTTCACCCCCGGATCAGCTCCATCAACCTGCCCGTCCTCCTCTCTCTCTGTCTCTCGCCCCGTGACTTTGCCAGCTCTGTAGGGTCTTTTTCTACTTCGCCGCGGTGAGATTTATGCTTTCAATTCCCGCCGCGGTCAGGGCATTTGTGAACGTTGAGGCCAAATAAAAAGTAAACAGTTCTCTCTGTTTTATAAATGAGACCTCAACCGCAATCAACAATTTCACGGCTATGAATCCTTGCGGGTTTTAGCCAGCACGAGTTCAGCAAGGGAGAGAGAGAGGGAGAGAGAGAGAGAGGGAAAGAGAGAGAGAGAGAGAGTCCACTCAGTAGAAGGTAATAAAGGCTTGGAGAAAAGAATCAATATTTCAGCCAAGGTCTTTCGACGGGCATGCATTAAAAAGTTCCACGGTATATTTTATTCCTCTTGTGCCGTGGAGGGTTTTGTTTTGCTCTTCTTGATAAAAGATATTGCATTTACTGATCAACAATTTCTCACGGGAAAAAAAAACTGCCAAACACTTATCCATATTGACCCACGGCATCAAATGAAAGAAACCTAAAGTGTCAAAAGACAGCCATTTTTATTGGGCTTTGTTGGCGTTGACACAGAAATAGCTACAATTTCCTCTGCCAGCGCGTTAAGAGGTTCATTTGGAGGGTAAATCTGAATGACTGCTCTGTGTTTTGGTGTGTGGCTCCGGTACAGCAGCGAGGGTGTGGTGATGCCGGCTGCCCGTTTGATACTACAAACACCTATTGAGAGGGTCAGGATTGCAGCCATTTGCCTGTCAATCTAATGACTATTTGGGAAGAGTGGTGGCAGCATTGGATTTCAGTAATACATCTGACTTCTTCTTCTTTTTTTTATAGCTATTTAACATTTGAAAGATGAATTGGCCATTTTGAGGAAGGGCGAGTCCCATTTCTGTTGATTGTCTCAGGCGTAATTACTTTGACAAATTGTGAATAGTCCCAACAAAAAGTGCTTCATTAGGTGGAAAGAGAAGTGGGGGCTGTCGGGGGGGAGGAGAAAAACAATGAGAAAAGAAGAAGGAATAGAAAATGGAGGGATAGCGAGAGAATGCGCAGTTGTGAAAGGAAAATTGGATGTTCAGCCTAGACAGAGAGAGACAGAGAGACAAAGAGTGAGGGAGCGAGTCACACAGAGGACATGAGAGAGGATGAAAGAAATAGACCTGTTTCTGTTAATGGGATTACTATCAGCCAAAAACCTTGCTATTGTTACCGTCTGCTCATTAATGTGTGTGTGTGTGTGTGTGTGTGTGTGTGTGCGCATGTGTGCATCATGTATTACGTGTTGTGGTACTCATGGAGCAGCAAAGCAGTCCATCGATTTATTTCACCATTTACTGACAAAACTCACAGCGGCTCAAAGTAAGATGAAGATACTTGCACAGGACACACACACACACACACACACACACACACACACACACATCTATCACAGTCACTCACATTATGTGTCGCGTGCATCAACACAACACATGACGTGCACGGCCGTTCGTCAGTTTTGTCACAGCAGAGCAGAGCAGAGCGAGGTTTCTCTGCAGCCTGAACGCCAGCCGCGCAGATCACAACACGACATTTTGATCCATTACACAGAGAGCATGTGATCACTTCTGACAGGGTAGTAAGGCAGGGCATGAGGGGACCAAACGCACATTCAGACCAACACACACACACACACACACACACACACACAGAGGCCAGCCAGTCTGGGCCCCTTATCAACCAGCAGCAGTGACAGATCTAGTCACCCTTCCTCACATTCTCCTAATTGCCTCCCAACCACAGCCGACATTATGTAAAGATGAATTGACGTGACATCCTGTAAAATCGAGGCTTTGAAATGTTAATGTTTGTCCCATAAAGGTTTTGGCTGAAAGGCTGTGTGTGTTTGTCATCTCTCATTGTCCGAGACGCCTGATGATTGACTTCCCTTAGGTTGCTGAGGGGCATTGACATTTCCCTGCCCTCCGACGAAGATGGATGCCGCTCTATTGAACGCGTCCAAACAGCATGCCCACTTAATGGACGTTGCCGTGCTGTGTCAATAGCTATAATTTTGCTATGTGTTTTGTGTAAGTGTGTGTGTGTGTGTGTGTGACAGCGTAGCACGTTTGTGTGTGTTTTCAGTGCATGTGGTGTGTGGGTGCTAGTGACTTTCAAAAGGGGATCAGGGATCAACAGGGAGAATGGAGATCAGACCAGCCTACACAGCAACACTGCCACAGGCTCTCTGCTCTCCACGCACAGATCACCCCATCAGTGGATCTAGTGTGTTGAGAAAAGCCCCTCTTAAGGGTTTTATGTTCAAAATAGAGACGAATATTTTGCCAGTTTTACTTGGCGAAGACGTTTGGATGAGCGGGGGATACGTTTACCGCACCACCGGCCCCAGTCGCATTAACAGCTCGGAGCCCAGACGATGTACCGAGAGCCGCGCGCAGGCAGCGATCCAACTCGACAGGGCTCACCAGATCTTCTCATGCGTTGAGGGGATGCCGGCGAATCAACCCTAAAAGAATTCCTGCACACATTTCCAAAATCAAACACACACCCCCCCCCCCACCCCCGAACGTGAAATATACAAACAAACACAAAAAGGATTCGTTTTTAATTCAAGTGTGTTTGCGATGTGTGTAACATGCACGTGCGCGCGTCACTACCGCGTGTGTGTCTAAGTGTGTGTCTGTGTCTCAGACAGGTCCTCCGCTGTGGTTGACAGGGCTGGTGCAACATTCATAACAGCCTGGGAAAATGTAATGAGGAAAAGTGTCACAACATCTCACATCGCTCTGCTAGCCTTCAGCTCTGACAGCCTGACTCTGCTCACTGACTCTCTCTCTCTCTCTCTCTGTGTGTGTGTGTGTGTGTATGTTTGTTGGTGGGTGGGTGCCTATGTGTGTGTGTGTGTGTGTGTGTGTGTGTGTCTCTTCACTGGCTCCATCTTTGCTGTCTGTGTATTTCGTGTGGGTGGCGGCCAGTGGCCATGGAAAGGAATCCAGGGACAGGAAAAGCCAAGCCAGCCTGCCACAGTGCCGTCAGTATAACACAGCCCCACTTCTCTATTTCCATCTCTCCGCAGATCCAGGGAGAGGGAGGGAAGCTGGGAGATGGGATGACAGGCAACACAAAACAGGCCAAAGAAGCATCAACACAGAAACCCACTGCTTCTTCTTCTTCTTTCCTCTCCCTTCCATTCTCCTCTGCTTTCGTCTCCTACCTCTTTAGTTCCCCCCCCCCCAACGCTTAAAGACCCTTACTTTTTCATTAGTCACTCCTGTGTCTCTTCACCTCCTATTTTCCCTCCCTCCCTCTGGATATCTCTAAATGGCTGGTTTATCCTCCTTCACCCCGTGGGTCTTACCAGACTAATTTCCTTTGAGTCATGAGGTTGTACAGGTGTCCCTTCAGGGCGCGTGGTGTTAGCAGCAGCAGCAGCGTCCCTCTGGGCCATGTGAGGTTCGGCCTGCTCCCTGACAGCTTTATCTGCCCCAGTCTCCCAGGGTGTGATCATTAGCGCACATCACCTCAGCTGAAAGGTGCTACACATCTCCCTCTCGAAATGAATCACTCATCATTTTCTCTCTCTCTCTCTCTCCCTCCTTCCTCCCTTCCCGCTTTTCTTAGGTTTTCACTCTTGACTTATTTCCTTTTTCTTCCCCTACTTCCATCCATCTTCATTCCTTCCCTCTCTCTTCAATCATTTCATGCTTCCATCATTTCTTCCTTCCTGCCATTTGTCTTTCATTTTTTGCTTCCATCATTCCTTCCTTACTTCAGACTTTATTCCTTGATTTCATCTCCCTTCCTTCCTTCCTTCCTTCCTTCCTTCTGTCCTATCTTCTTTTCATCATTCCCTCCTTCCTTGCATCCTTCTCTCGTGGTCCTTACTTCTATGAGACTGCACAGTTAAGAAATTTCATAAGTCTACTCTTAAAGTGGAGCAGTTCCCTTGAGGGGTGAACGACAGGCTATTCTCTGCCTTCTGTCGCTATTCCTGACATACTTAAAGAGGAAATAGTAGAGTGAAATTATCTATTTTCTCCTCCTTCCTGTCAAAATCAATTAATCACTGACAGTGACGTTACGTAAGGAGATTTTTTTCTGAGTGGAGGGAGCTCTGATGTTGAATCCATGGATCTATTTCTGTGAAGACATGGTTGTTGAACCGATGAATATCCTTTTCAGCCAATTTGTGACAGTCAACCACACATGATACCTGGACAGGGACTGAGACTCCATCCATCTTCATCTTCTTCTCTCTATCTCTTACTCCATCATTCTTTCTCACTTCATTCCCCTTCTTTCTCGTTTGTCTTCTGTCTCATTCTCCCCTCTGGCCTGGTACCACGAAGACAAGAAATATCCCATTCACAGTGTTGGCTCATCCTCAGGACAACACAGTAAGGGTACGAGTGAGGAAATGTTGCTGATCCTCACGACGTAAGAGGGCTATTTTAGGCCTAGGCTTCAGTTTAGGGTAAGGTTAGGATTAGGATTAGGTTTGGGGGTAACGGTTAAGGTTAGGGGTGAGACTATTTGACTAGTTTATGGCCCAGACTGCAGGTGTGTGTGTGTGTGTTTGGTTGCGTAGATGTCTCTGTCTCCGTCTGCCTGGAAAGCTGATAAGGTCCCCCTGTGCAAAACTCAGTCCCCGGTCTTCATGGGAAATCAATTTGTACCGCCATCTACGTGGCCAGCCTTCATATGCTTCATTTCCTCCTACGGCTGTCACCTAATGTATACAGAGTCGTCGCCTCCGTCCACCCGGCGCAACGCAACACACACACACACACACACACACACACACACACACACACTGAGCTACATCAAACGCATATCACAGTCACACACGCGCATATTCATTCACTGTATCTGACATTTCAGCTGAAGAGTAAATTGCAAAGAAGAGCAGTAAAGTAAAAGTGGCAAGTGGGTAAAATGGAAGCAGGTGTGTGTGTGTAAGAGAGAGAGAGAGAGAGAGAGAGAGAGAGAGAGAGAGAGAGAGAGAGTTGGCAACTTGGCCAGGAGCTCATTAATCTGCAGGTCTGTTTATACCACAGTGGAGAGATACTGCACGCACACGCGCACGCACACGCACACACACACACACGCACACACACACACACACACACACACACACACACACACACACACACACACACACACACACAGCCCTTCAGCTCATTCTCATTCCACTCTGCAGAGAGTATGTCCTTTGTTTCTCATTGTCCTTAGGAGTTTGGAGAGGAAGGAGTGTCCATGCTGATTGAAAATGAGGAAATGATGCCATCTTCCCATCTGCCCCTTTTTTTTTACATTGTCTGGACAGAGTGTTTATCTGGTGTACGCACACAGCCGAGCTTGTATTTATGTGTGTGTATGTGTGTGTGTATGTGCGTGTGTGTGTCTGTATACGACTGTTGCTGCGTTTTTGTGCGTATGACTGCGTTTGAGTGTATGTGTGTTTGACCATGTTTGCGTGGTTGTGTGTGTGTGTTTGTGTGTGTGAATGTGACTGCGTTTATGTGTATAACTGCTTTAGTGTGTGTGTGTGTGTGTGTGTGTGTGTGTGTGTGTGTGTGTGTGTGTGTCAGTGCCTGAGTCAACTGCAGCCTGAGCAGTTCCAATCAGAGCTCTGGGACTCCTGGTGACGCCGGTGTGATTGGGGGGCGGGGCAGCTAATCATATTGCCAATGGAGGAAGCCAATGGTGTAGGTGAAGTAATGAGCCATGGGTGGACAGGTGGAGCCAGCCAATCATAGCCCTTTAAAAGCTGCTCAGCTGCCAGCAAATGGTGACAAATCGCCGGTCATCAATCACCTGAAAGGCCCACAGTCCACTGTACACTCACACTCTCGCTCACATCCAACTTCATATATATGTGTGTACTTGAGCCGCGCTGAAAAGGTTTAGCCGAGTCATTGGGCCGCAACGGAAAAAAGCAGTAGCCGTAGTGGTCAAGAAGAAGTGGTAAAACTCTGCAGCGTATTGACCGAAGCACCAGGACTTGGAGCCGGCCTCCAAACACATTAATCCACTCCATCACTAATGAAGGAATGAATGGGATGTCCTGAGGGGAACAGCATGGCAGCACTGGGCCTGCCAACTCTCCACAACTTTCCATCTCTCTCCCTGCATATACCCTTGGAACTCTTCTTCTATTTTCTTTCTTTCTTTCTTTCTTTCTTTCTTTCTTTCTTTCTTTCTTTCTTGTTCTCCCATATTTACTAGCTCTGGGTTGCTTTCTCAGATGCAATTCCTCTGTCTCTGAGGATGCCAGCACACTCTTACCTCCAGCTCTGAACTCTCCCCTCTCCCCTCTAAACGCTTACTTAAAGTTGTTTTTTTTAACACACTTAAACGCCCACGCAGTATTTTTCTGGTTGTCCTGAACATAACTCTGATGTGTTCCAAACAGCCTGCTTGATAGAAAGAGGAAGACGGCCTCAGCTGTAGTCAACCCTATTGAATCCTTGCCTTTCCCATTCCCCACCTCATCCTCTCTGACCTCATCTCTCCGATCCTCGGTCACAGTAGTGAGGCGGGTTAGGGGCCAATGATATTAATAGCCTCGGCCTCATCAATCTTTCAAGTTCAATCATGAGCTGATGTCAGCGGAGAGGGTCCCACTGCATGCATTAGTTAACACAGAAAGCCGGTGGGCCGCATTTCTCTTTAAACATGAGGTATGCATTAGCAGTTCATATAGTCTATCTAAGGTGCACATTAGCTTCATATAAAGTGGGGCCAAGGGGGCAACCCTGTGTGTGTGTGTGTGTGTGTGGCTGTATGTGTGTAAGAGTGAAGTGAACATGAGAAAGAGAATATTTTTGTGCATCCTTATGAGCATATTTGTCAATTCAACTCTGCAGGTAGGCGAGTGAGCATGTGAGCATGAATAAGTTTCATTTTATGCATGAGTCTGGAGGCATTTCTCTATGAATGATTGCGTTGGCCTTTGACAGGAAAATGCAGAGCAAGAGAGAGAGAGATGGAGAGGTTAGGGGTTGTGAGGGAGTGAGGAAGTCTAGCAGGAAATGAAATGTGTTATTGGGGGGAAGTGCTGGGGGGGCTACAGGCTTGTTTTCACCACCATCTCTGCATTGCAGAGCAATTTTCATATAGCCCTCTTGCCAAAGAACAACCTGCTGGAGGGGCGAGAGGAAGAACAGAAGGAGAGAGAGGGAGTAGAGAGAGAAAGTCAAAAGGATAGAGGAATGACTTAGTTAGGGAGAAATGAGAATTGCAGCACTAATAAAAGAAAGAAGAGAGAGCAGGAGAGACACGGGGGTGAACAGGAAGCAAGAAGGGTGGAGATATGAAGATGCGGAAAAAGAACTGAAGGAAGGGAAAAGCCATATTTGATCAGTAGAGCAGGTAAGAGAGGAGGAACCGGGGGGAGAGGAAGCAAGAGGGAGAGAAAACTCAGATCTAATCACCCTGGTTGGGAATGAGGCCAGAGAACGTGGGGGGATGCAAAAAAAAAAATGACAGGCATGTTTCCTGTCGAGCAGAAAACCAACCGGAGAACATTGCTCTGTGCCGTGGTAGAAAAAAGTTGCTATTCGATTTATTTTGCTGAAATTGACCGGGGAGTTCTTCAAACCACCTGTGAGCCTGAGTGAATGATAATTTGTTAGATAGCTCAGGTGTGAAGGGGCGTGCATGTGCGTGTGCGTGTGCGTATTTCACATGTGGTGCATTCTGCTCAGCTTCACTCCGACTGTTGTTTCTGACTGTTTCTGAGGACAAGAGGAAGAGAGAGAGAGAGCAGTCACACTCGCCAAATTGCTGTGGCGTTTTGAAGCCACTCAGGTACTGTTATCTCTTCTAATTTATCATGCCAAAGACAGAGGAAAAAGGGAGGGGGGGGGAGCGTCCACACCGGCCTGTGAGAAAGATGGATAGAGAGGAAGAGGGACAGGGATCGAAAGATAGAGGGAGACAATAGCGTGGGCGGAATAATTTCCTCCTTTTAAGAGGTCTATTTACCTCCTTGACCCCACAACGCACGCTGCATTTGAATTCCTAAACACAAACTCCACTTAGCCGGCATTTCTGCTTCTGTCATGAAAAAAAACACAAAAACACAAACCTGTATTTATGTGTCTGTCTCTGCCTGGTGGCGCAGTATGAATGAGTCACAATATGTATCGCAGGGTTTGATTTAAACGCTGTTCATGCCTCTTTTGTCCTCCTGACTGACTGGCTGACTGACTGGCTGACTGACTGACTGGCTGACTGACTGACTGGCTGACTGACTGGCTGACTGACTGGCTGGCTGGCTGACTGGCTGGCTGACTGACTGACTGACTGACTGACTGACTGGCTGACTGACTGGCTGGCTGACTGACTGACTGGCTGACTGACTGGTGGGCTGATTGAGGTGTTTCTGAAGAACAAACAGCAGCAGACCAGAAATAATTTTCCCCGACTCCGGCTCCATTTAGAATCACTGTGGTTTGTTGACCCGTGCTCGGAGACAGGCTGAGGCAGGTTAATGCATTTTCCCCCAAAACAAACCGCATTTGAACTGAACAGAAATAGAAGCCGCCGTCAAAGGAATGGGATTTCACTTTTTAGAATCCGCAAAAGGAAAAAAGACAAGAAACATACAATACAAATGGAAACACGGATGTATCTTAACCTTTAAAACAAACGAATCACTCAAAACTTTATGAGGTCATTACACTATCTACGGCCTCTCGGGATCTAGATGACTAAAAACAGAGGATATAAATCCACTCCTGTGTGTGTGTGTGTGTGTGTGTGTTTCTCAAACCAGTCAAGGACAACCTACACAGCTTGGATTAGAGCTGCAGTGGAGCTTTAACGCTTCCACTGAGAAGAGACAGATCCACAGTCGAAGCGTAGAAACACAAGTCATCCATTATGCAGCTCTACTAAACGCTTCTTCCCAAATAATTGCAGCTACGAGCCAAATCCCGGGGACTGCCTCCGGGGTATGTTGCAGCTGTGGCGCTACTGCCCCATTTTGCCTAAATAATCACTTCACGTGGCGAGCAGCAGCAGTGCAGGGGAATAAGGTTTATGCACCTTTCTGGCAATAATGGGGCTGCCGTGGCTATATCCACTGTGTGCTCATGGCTCATTTATTTTAACAAACTCGGCATTGGGAAAGAAGTAAAGAGGCCTACAGTGAATTGGCCAAGCATTCAGGACTGTCAACAAACAAATGAGGGAGCGGAGAGAGAGAGGGGGCCGCAGGAGTGAAATGTGAGGGAACGGTGCAGGAGAGAATAGAAGACAAACTTGTTGTTTCCTTTCCTTGCCTCCTTTCTCTGCCATTCTGTAACAGCGCCAGAGCCAAGGACTCAAGTACAAATCTGGTCAAGGGTTTTGCTGTTATATGCAATTAACCTCTTTGCCTTTGGCTGTAATTATTATTACACAACAGATATGCAGCTGTTTAGAGGCATAATAAACATCACTTCAGCAGCACCAGGAAAGGCAATTAAACACTCCTGAGGAAGGAGAGGAAAAGACAAGCACAGTACCGATCAGTAAACAATAGCAAGGCTTTTATCAAATGTGCTTTTTCATTAAAATTGAAAGGTTCTAATTCATTCCACTTGTTTCTAGAAACCAAACATTTCAGTGTGACACGCATAAATACCCAAACCAGCCAATCGATACAAACGATGTTTGATTAATGTGTTTAACATTCATTTGTCACAAATTATTGATGCGACTGTAGAAGGCTAATTGATCTCCAATGCCTTTAGTGCGCGCACACACACACACACACACACACACACACACGCTTTAAATGTTGCATAATATGTACATATGGGTATAAGCAGTAAAGGTTATTGATAATTAGACCCAGGACAACATGCCTCTCTTGACCTTTGACCCCTGATCTTTGACCTCTTCCCATAAGCAATGACCCGTGAAAACCCCAGGTCGACCCATTGGCTTAGTAGGCATGAATGAATGAATGAATGAATGAATGAATGAATGAATGAAGGTTTACTCCAAGACCCTTAATACAGCAAACATAGCAAGCTGCTCAAACCAAGCTAGAAGCCAAAAGAAAGACAGGGTTTGAACCATGAACTTTATATAATAATAATTATTAACTACCACAGATTGTGGGCCAGGGTCCACAATCTGGTGAGCTAAAGCTCTGTTGAACCCTGTGAGGTTCATGCCGTTGATTGTGTTTTCTACTGGCTTCATTCAAAGTAAGAAAGTCACTTTGACATTTTGTGTCGCTGCCAGGTCTTCAGAGTTCTTCTTTTCTTTCTTACCCTTTCTTCTCCATCCACAGGAGCATGTGCCACTGCTCTAACCCTTTAATCAGCAACTCCACCCCTCACTGAGCTCGCTCCTCTGTGGCCACACACACACACACACACACACACACACACACACACACACACACACACACACACACACACACACACACACACACACACCTACAACAGTGCACAGCCCGATTCTGACATATTCTCCCATCACACAGCTGAGTGGAAAGATGAGCTGCCTGCCACTCCCGGGGAAGAATGTGAACACACACACACACACACACGCACATGCACACGCACACAGAGAGAGAGAGAGAGAGAGAGAGAGAGAGAGAGAGAGAGAATTGAGCACAGGACAAATTCAGTAGTTTCTGTCACAGCCGGCTGGTTTACAGCATACTATGGATATTCCTCATTCACTTTCACAGTCGGGGAGCTTGATCCTGGGCACAGCGGAGCTACTGGACCTGATGCGGAAGGTCCCCGCGGGTTTGAGTGCATTGAGATTGGATCCAGAGCCCCGCTAAAAATAAGGAGACAATGCCCACACTAGGAAGCGCTTCCCGGTCCTTTCCTCCAGATTTCATTGTTCCCTACATCTGGTAGACGTTATCCCAACATATGCCTCTCTCTCCTTCCCTTATGCTACAGTGACACAGTGTCTGTCTGCAGCTGTGACACCTCTCGGGTCTCCCTGTGTGACCTTGACCCTGCGGTGACTCACCGATCTCGCAGCTCTCTCCAGAGAAACCTTGAGGGCAGTAGCAGCTGTAGCCGTCACCCTCCTGCAGGCAGCTCCCTCCGTGAAGACAGGGGTTGGTCTGGCATGGGTTATTCTCCACTGGAAAAACAGAGGGAGAGAGACAGAGAGAGAGAGAGAGAGAGAGAGGGTTAATTGACTGGATGAGTGGGTGTACAAATGTGTATTTCTAATTAACTTCCCAAAGTGGACCGTTATGCGTGGTGGAAAGCGTCTCAAACACTGACAGACGATGACAGACAGTGGACTAATATGTGAGCCGGCACTATGCCCCCTCTCCTCACCGAGCCCGTCCTCCTCGCTACTTCTCCTCCTTCTTCCAGTCGGTGACGGAGACAGAAGAAGACTCGGCAGACGGTACGTAGAGGTCTGACGCCCCACCTATCCCTGTCTCTTTGTGACTTTCCACAAGGTGACAGATCGGCTGTTGTTGTGTCTATCGCGCCCCTGTTTATCATGACTGATGCTCAGCGGGTGAAGGACAATGCGCCGACTCCCTCCTGCCGTTCCCCTGCCTCTCGCTCGCAACCCAGGTCCTACTGATGAGCCGGGGTCCTCATAAATTAGTTGATCATTGCCCAGTCAGGCACACTGGCGGGCATCTATTTTTATGGCACATTACTGCGTTGCGGAGAAGGCGATAAACACATTTTATTTCACCGGGGCTGTAACTCCACAGCTCTTCAAGGGAAATGTTTTGGGCGATGAATGGTGAAAGACTGAGGAGATTAAGTCGTAATTATTGCTCTTACATTTTAGGACGGGACGGTGGGAGGAGGAGAATTTGACAAGGACGGTTAGAGTGCCGTGTGGGCGTCGGGATTTTTTATTTTGTGTGCAGAGAAGGACTGTGGGGGAACTGGCGAGATTAAGTATGTTTTTATTATCCAATCCCGATTCCAGCCTCTGACACAATCAATCAGGCCATCTAATACACTGCATCTTCTCCATAATAACACCCAGACTCCCTTAATGATGTATGAGCAGAGGGATAAAGTTGCACAGTTCCCCTCAAAGCCAGTCATGTGTGTTTGTGTATGCGTGCACGCACACGTGTGCATGCACGGGTGTCTATTTCTGCTTCTTTGTGTGACCCTGCGTCATTTTGTGCCAGTGAGATATAATGTGAGTGTGCGTTCAATTTCCTGTGAGGCAGAGTGATAGGCTCCCACCCCTGCAGGGAGCCTGCTATTGATATTTACTGGGCAGCGGAGATGATGGAAAGGCTGCTTTTGAAAACATATCAAAGTGATTCACTGAATGAGAAAAACCATTAGACAGGCTCATTTCTTAAATCAACAGGGGGAAAAAAAACACAATGTTGTACGTGATTTGAAAACATACATTGCTTAAAGGTTAATGATGTACTGAGGTGGTAAAATCTCCAAATGATGAGCAGTTCAGAGCACGTGACAACACAGTATGGCCACTGGTGATGTGAGGGCCTGGTTAGGTCTAAAAGTAGAGTAGTGGAGTAGAGGAGATGGAGAGGAGAGGTCAAGGAAGGGAGCTGATTGTGTTTCTTTTACCTTCAGTCCACCATCCATCCGTCCATCCATCCGTCCATCCATCCATCCATCCATCCATCCATCCGTCCATCCATCCGTCCATCCGTCCACAACAAATAGTCTTCACCCAGAGCCCCAGTGCCAGTCGGTATGTGGGTGTGTGTGTGTGTGTGTGTGTGTGTGTGTGTGTGTTTCTCTGTTTCCATGTGACAGTCAGGGTTTCTAATGGTCTGGGCTCACAGCAGGGAACAATAATGTGTCAATGAAAGCTGAACTAATCAGCGCTGCAATTCAGAGTGGACAAGGCTGAATTCAAAGTCACATACAGTTCAGGATGATCAGGAGATGTGCAGGGAAAGCTGTTTCAATTCAAACTCTGACTACACTCACTAAACATCCAAAATATTAAAATGTGACGTTTCAAGGTGGTAGTTAGTACCTTAGTAAAGTAGTTATGACATGGAAAAAGTCAACTTGGGTAATTGGGGAATATTTGCAATGCACATTTGCAATGTGAGAAGATGTACAGTATAAGAGCTTCACTATTACATAAACCTCTTTTAAGAAAAACATTGCTAGTATCATCAATCCATTCAGAAAGCTCAATATAATGTCAATATAACTATTTTAACTATTTAACTATCTAAGATTTTCTGATTTGTCATGATATTTAGTCATAGAAAGTGAGTAGATCTAACCCAGAATGAAATTCAAGGTCTTTGTTGAAGGATCAAGATGGTAGTTACAAGGTGTGATTGGCAGGAATGAAGCAAGAAATCATTCAGATTGGAATTATTACAAATAAATTATGATTCAAAATTCATACTTGCAACTTGTTTCCTGTAAGGGTCTGTTAAAGTAAAGAGGTATTTTGGTTTTCAAGATTTACCCACAAAGAACTTCGGTTTGAAAAGGAACATCTCAGGAAGTGCCTACTTTACTGAGGCTTAATGCCACTGATAAGGCTGACGTCTTACTACCACTTCATGCAGTTTGGTATTAAATCCCCGCTTGTGGACTTAACTCAACTCTGAATCGCAGCCCATGTGGACATATGTCTGCTCCAATGGAAAAGTCAGTGATGCACACAGTACTACTGACAGTTCAGTGCCAGCTCACAGTAATATGAAATGTTTTGACTTCGTCTAAGCAGAGACAACTTCTTGTGCTCGTTCCCCAGGTCACTGGCTGGGAGGACTGATTGTTAGGGTCCTTAACGATAATGACAGAGTAATCGTTTTTTTGTTGCTATCTGAAATAATACTGTACGTGATTTCCATTTGCCATCATTAAAAATGAGCTTGAGAAAGGTGAAGTAATCTGTTAGGTTGAAAGGATCCAGATGGATGGCATCACAAGGTTGACTACCAATTTTTACGACTGAAAAATGAGAGAAAGACTAGGATGTGAGAACTATGTACATTTGTGTGTGTGTGTGTGTGTGTGTGTGTGTGTGTGTGTGTGTCTTCTTAAGCCAGCGCTACTGGTTCAGTTTTCTCCATATAAGAAGGGGGGGAACCTTTTATTGATCTAATTCAACTAAGTCCAGAAAAACTCAGCTGAAAATGATCTGAAATGGTCTTTTTCCTCATCCAGCTTCCACCAGCCCTGATGAATGGTGGCGGTGCTGTCCGTGGTCATACAGACTGAGAGCTGAGTTAATCTGCTGTAGCAGAGTAGGACATTGATCCAATCTGTAGACAATTAGTAACGACTTATTACACACAAATTAGACTGTGTTCTTCACCATCTGCCCGCAAACAGCAGTCCGCTGACTTAGTGCTGAGGTAATGTGTACAGTGTACAGAGAGGGATGGGGGTTATGGATTGTGCAGGTGCTTTTCTGCACAAAAAACAATGCAAGAATGGACCGAACACCGAACACACACACACACACTTTCCTCGGCACCCGTTAAAGAGCTGATTAAAGAGCTGCAATATGTCTGCTTTAGTCACATCTAACTTTAATTGTCAGCGCAGTTATTCCTTGGGGTGAAATGTGAACGTTGCCTTGGTTAGGAACGTTTGTGTGCAAAAGAGAAAATTAATATGCAAGCGAAAAATAGATAGAAAAGCATGAGAGAGAGAGAGAGAGAGAGAGAGAGTGATTGGGGAGAGGATGCATGTGAGAGGAGGGAGGTGGTGCATGGGAAAGAGGGGAGGAACAGGGAGGAGAAGATGGAAATGAAAATTTAGAGGAAGAAAAGTATGTGAGAGAGAGATGGAGGGAGCATGAAAGAGAGAGAGAGAAATGTCAGGGAGGGAGGGACAGGAAGACACAGAGGGAGCTATCATACATTTCCTCCTCTCTTAATGCTGCTGGCTTATGATTAATTACACACTAGTCTTAAAATAGGTTGCCTCTTCCATTCCAACTGTGTGTGTGTGTGTGTGTGTGTGTGTGCGCCCGCGCGCCATATGACGGGGACTCAGCAGCGAGAGAGAGAGAGTGAGTCTGATAAGGAAACGGCAAGAGAGAGAGAGAGACTCTGTGTGTGGTATATGACAGAAGAGAGAGACAGAGAGGCACAGAAATAGAGAGAGACAGAGAGAGAAAGAGAGAGAGAGAGAGAGAGAGAGAGAGAGACATTCAAGCCTTACAGAGGTTCGGCTTCCAGGGCTGAGCGCCGTGGCGTGACGGAAGAGCGTCCTCACAAAATGGATACTGCAAAGTCGTCTATCTCAACACGGGGAAGATACCGCCACGTCTCTTCAGGCCCGCGCGGAATTTGCAGCCTACAGTGTGTGACATTTCACCGCACTTCTGGGGGTCATCATAAGTTCTTTGTAAGCCCCACGGAAGAGAAATTATCTTAGTGTTATGGCACATTTGGTATGCTGCTCACTTACTGTGTCAACTTTTAGAAATACACCGAGGATTTTGAATTGACCGTAAAAGAGGATTGCAGTAGGGTAATGTCTCACTGAGTATGAAGCCTGGAGCTGAGTGCTTAGCAAACTCAACAAAAAGGAACCTGTGACACACACACGCACACACACGCACACACGCCACACATACATGCAGTCACACACACACACACACACACACCCACCACCGTAACTACACAAACATGTATACACACCCACTTACCACCCGCCATGCCGCTACGCTTAGACTTACTGAACCTTATAATAGCTTTGCTGAGACGGGATCATGCCTCAGCCTGTTCAAGTGTTCCCCCTGTCTGAGTGTGATAAGCCATCACCTGGCCACGGCGCTAGAGCCTGCCCCCTAAAAATGTAATGTTACATCCCTAAAATGTAACATTGGCAACATGGCAACACGGCGATGTCTCGATGAATCTGAAACGTGGAATATTTACGTTGTCACTTTGCACGATGGCTGCAATGGACACGCATCGTATGAGTTCAGCGATGTTACGGTGCAAAAAAGACATCCATAATGCATCTGTGCATCAGTGTGTGTGGTTCCGGACTATCTCTCGCTGCTCCAAGCAACCTAAACCATCAATAACATGACTAACTTTCCCCTCTTATAAAATTGTCGTTCTCTTTGCATATATTGATGCAAAACCCAAGATCAAACGACGTTTTCTCCAGGCCACTTCAAATAGATTTTGAAGACAAGGTGAGAAGGTGCGGTGCTACCTGCATTTGTAATGATAGTACTAAAGTAACCCAGAGACAGAAAAGTATACTAAATTCCTGTGATTGTAGAAACTCTCTGATAGTATACATGTTATACCCATCTGGTACTTATCACAGGTTAAAACAAACACTTGCAATTAGTTGCAAATACTATTTGGCCCGAGTCTGATCTTCAGACTCACCCAAGGTGTATGAGTCCAAGTTTCCATCTCATCTTTGTGATGGGATGGACAGACTAAAAGAGAGACAGGCAGACAGACAGGTAGGCATATGATCCATGTATCACTGTGTCCCTAGACAGACAACTCGCTCACTCCAGATGAGCTACAATTACTGCCACGGCGTGCTGAATGCACACCGGGGGAAATATGAAACCCATTTCTGCTGAAATATAGATAGCGCTTCTCTCCAGCACAGTGCGCTGTGGTGAGGACCCCAATGCAATCTCAGATTACTGCAATACGATTGATTTACCAGAGGTGTGCTACGTGAGAGCAGGAGGGAGAGAGGTTGGGAGAGGGGGGGCGGGGCGGGACAGAGTTAAAGAAATGGAGAGAGACAGAGGTTACGCTTGTTTGTTGGTGGAGTCATTTCCTCTCCACTCTGGTGTGTGTTGATGATGTCAGGGCCCCCGACCGTCAGTCCAGTAGTCAGACCGCCCGGTGTGTGTTGTTAGATATAAGCTGTGTTTTTTTTTCCCCCTGCATCGTTTCCTGCAGGAGAAACCATGTGGCCGCATTCCAAACTCTTCAGCTCTACAATGTATAAGGTTAAACACACGGCGGACAGGGTCAGCATGGCTGGCTTCAATGCAACCAGACGTCCACCTCTCCCTTTTAACCCGCAGCACCAACTGCCTGTCAAAACCACGGAGAAACGGACGGCCTGGAGTTTCACAGGAAACTAACTATGGTGTGTGCTGTGCCAAGATAGCACTTTATGTTGAATACTACTATTATGAACCACATAGCAGATAGCAGAGTTGAGCTAAAATGATACAGTGACAAGCAGTCTGTGTAGTGATGACATGAATCTGGACCTCTGCTTGTTAAGAGCCACAAAAGCTGCTGCTAAAACACCTTTTGCTCCATGGCACATTTAGATACTTGCTGAAACAGGGCTTGAACCCAGGTTGTCCTGTTGAAGGGCTCATTACGCCACCTGGCACCTTTTGGGTGCTGTATGTGTTCATATCATACGGGGAGGGCTGTAGATGGAGCAGCTGTAGCAACGTGATAACTGTACCGGGCTACAGCGGCGTAATCTCTGACAAACTAGGATTGATGAGCGCTGCAGGGAGGGAGCAGCTATTTCTGTCTGTCTGACCAGTATGCAGTGCCCTGTGTATATGTGTGTGTGTGTGTTTGCGTGCGTGCAGGGTTGAAAAGGGTGTACATGTCTGCATGTAGGCTGCAGCCTCTTAAATCATACCATATGTTATCCATAATGTAATCTCTTAGTTATTACGTGCTCAAAGTACGAATGAGCATTTATTCAATAGCTGTAATGTAACATTTTATTTACTTTTTGATTACGTACCAATTTAGTCCATTGCTACAAGTTATAACTGTGTTATTATCGTCATTTACAACAATATTATATAGTGTAAAATATTTGTCTCAAACAAAATCCTTCTTCCCCTTTAACTTGGAGCTATCCAACT
Organism: Hoplostethus mediterraneus; assembly: GCA_034670385.1. Classification (NCBI taxonomy): domain Eukaryota; kingdom Metazoa; phylum Chordata; class Actinopteri; order Trachichthyiformes; family Trachichthyidae; genus Hoplostethus; species Hoplostethus mediterraneus. The sequence goes on from JAXDDW010000008.1 coordinate 10,403,723, forward strand.
TGATCCAAGTAATTTTTAACAGAAGTGTGGGAATGTCACAAGAAAAAAAGTACTCTCACACTTAGCATAAACTACAATGGCACAGTGTCATGCAACAAATCAGACATGGATTATTTAGGGAAGGACCTTTTTGAGTCTATTTTTACACAGTCCTCGCATTGCAAATTGAAACTTTCATTTTATCAATTTTACCTCCTTCACATCGCATAAAATGTTCTCTCTTACTCTCTCTCTCCCATGTACGAGCAAACACATAAACACACACACACACACACACACAAACACTTTATCCAACACACGCGCACAAACGATCGAAAAGCATGACACTTGCAATTAGCTGCAGCGCCAGAAGCCTGAGACAGCAAAAAGCAGCCTCAGCGAGCACCTCGTGGACCTCAAGTCACACCGCATTAGCCTGGAGAGGAGCACAGCGGAGTAACACGCCGGCAACTCAATACAACCCCGTCCAGCAGGCCTGCGCGGTGAGACCGACGGAGGAATTGGGGGTTTATTGTTACAAGAGCGGCACTTGTGTCGTCTCAATTCATCATTATCTGAGCTGTCAGAGTGGTAGGAAAATAATCCATCCTGGCTTATCATCACAAACACATTCTATCCACTTTGGCTGTTTTGTCTTGGACGTGCGCGTCTTTGCTCTCACTTTCAGGGTTTCATGAAATGAGAACGGCGTACCAGAATTCAGTCACGGCCATGTATCTGAAATGTTGAAATGTTGAAATGTTGAAATGTTTCATGTCGTGACTTACATGATGGCTGCAATGAACATGTATTGCTAAGTGATGTCACAGGGCAATAAACATACGTGTGTGTGCAGTTAATATGCAGTCAAATGTACTGTGATGTATAGATGAGTGTGCAGGTCTGATTGAGTGGACTGTGGGCTGTAGATTGAGAGAGAGAGAGAGAGAGAGAGAGAGAGAGAGAGAGAGAGAGAGAGAGAGAGAGAGAGAGAGAGAGAGAGAGAGAGAGAGAGAGAGAGAGAGAGAGAGCGAGAGCGAGAGAGAGAGAGAGAGAGAGACACACACACACATTCAGGGTCTCACAACCCCGTGCCTGCATGTTTCTATTCCAATAGGCTGCTATCCAGAAGTGGCTCTGACAGCAGCAGGAACAGGAGCAGGCTGTGGGCTGGAGGGCTGGCCTTGAGACCCGAGTACCACATCCTCCCGTATGACCTCCCCGTGTCCTCCCTCTCCCGGGACAAAGTCTGTGGTGTTTTAGGCTTGACGAGAAGCAGCCATGCTTGTCCTTCCCAAATCTCTCCAAGCCCCCGTCATACCTCACATTTCTTTCACATGCACTGCCTTGCAAACATCCACTTCCTCTGCACAGCGTACCAGATGATTCTAACTTTCCAGCACCCACCCCCACCCTTTCAGAAACCTCCCTCCCCATGACACTCTTCATTTCTCCCCCTCCTAATCTCCACGAATCATCCCTGCTGGGAGAGCTCCGCGGGTGACTTACATGCCCGACACAACAAGACCCATCCACCCTTCCACCCGCTGTGGGCTGGTGAGTGCGTGATGCGTTGCGACTGGCGCTGGGAGCTAAACGCTCCTGCTACTCTGCCTTCAGAGCCGGAGAGAGAGTGAGACGGAGTGAAGTCAGTCAGCCAACCTGGCAGCCTGATACCCCAGCTGGATGCATTTGTCCTCTCCCCTGCCACTCCTCTGTAGCTAAAAAATACTTCATTTAGAATTCATACATTTCACTGTTAACCTCGATGGCAGGCAGCCCCATTTTCTAACGCCGCTTGTCTGACTGGCTGAGTCACAGACTGACGGTGTGGCTGACTGCAAATGGAGAATCGAAATGCACGCCGCTATTCAAATCTCTCAGGGTGTACTGCATGCATAATAAAGCCATCCTATTTCCGTCATGCCATTTGGTGAAAAGGGGTTCCACATCATAATCATTCCCATCCTAGATCCTTCTTATTTAGAGAAAACAAGGCGGCGTGTTTACCCACTGAGCTGTGATGCAGAGAAACCAGTATGCAGAGAAACATGGCTACGTCGTACGTCTCCATTCTCTGTCCTCCAAGGGGACAGGCCAGCTAGTGAAACAGTCCTATCAGTGAGGGGAAGCTGAATCCTGCCGTCTATCTGATGGGGCCTCAATGCTCCATTATATCGTCTCCCATATAACCCTTCCAGGTTAGCCTCTCCCATTCTGCCCAGCCACACAATGCCTCCACAGAGAGGATTATATTCCTTCTGACAGCACCCTGCCAAGCTTGCTGTCTCCGTCTGTCCCTTGCTCTATTTCCCAATTTGTGGCACACAGAGGTGATGTTGTTCGCGGCTTCATGAAAACTCTACGCACCCTCAGGGGCCCCGAGGCTGTACCCGACAAATAAAAACCCACGGATCGGGGTTCATCTGGGAAGAAATCCTCCTCATTGAATCACTGTGTTTTTAATGGGGTGACGTGTGGCTCGAAAGCAGCCTTTTCTTATCTGGTTTACAGAGGTGACGAAATGAAAAGGACTACAATAAAAACAGAGGAGATTAAGATGCCTAAATGTTCCAACAACAGCTGACGGATTCATCTGTTTACTTTGCAGTTTTATCCCTCGTTGAGCCGGTTGATCTCATCGTGTCTTCTTCCTCGTCAACATGTTCACTATATTAAGCCGGTATGGGAATAGACCGGCAAGTAGTGCCCATTGCAAACTTCCAATTCAAACATGCTCACTGAAGGAATGTTAGAGAAAGACGTTACACTTGGCAAGCATAAGGCACTGTACTAACAATGGATCAAGGTTTTTGCAGGAAAGGAAGAGAAAAAGAAGAACAGCGAAACAAATGATTAAAAAGCATATGCTGGGCCCGGTAAACAGAAAACGCTGTTGTTACCTTGTTATTGATGTTTAACTACAGCACTTCGGTGAGCCTTGAGACTTTTTTCAAGGGCTCCGAGAGAGGAAAATCTTCATAATAACAACATCAAAACTTGTTTTTCAAAACTATTGCAGATCCTCTACCAGTAACCGTCAAGAGATTCAGTCATTCGGCTGCCATAATGGGAGCTCTGGGTCAAACAATCCACAAAATAAAGTACAGTTGTCTGCGATGGTTCTCCTCGGGACTGAGTAATCACTAGGTGTTGTTGTGGCAGCAAAGACAATAAAGCATGTTTATGAAGTAATAAAAATGCCCGTTTGAGACAGCTCCTCTGTTTTTTTTCAATCCCACCGCAGAATATTAACCCCAAATGTTGATGGCGTATTAGCTTAGAAAACGTCTTTCTTTTATTGACTTTTCCATGTATAAATCAACACCTTTCATTGCCAGATGTCTCTGAACAGTCTTATTCCACTTGTTTTGTTTGTGCTCCTTAGCTCCATCGCTGCACATTTAATCACTGATTGTATATTGTCGTTTAACAGTTTAACAGTTTGACTCAACGGCACTTCAGAGAGCGGCAAATATTTGTCTTTCATATTACTGCTCTCTGTTCAGTGACCTTTCACTCCGCAGCCCTTGACTTGGTCCACTGAGAGACCGGATGCCAAGGGCTGCTGTGCTCACACAGAAGTGAAGAGGGCACTTTACTGTATTCTTGTTGAATATAGATGCTTTGAAAACAAATGCAATATGTATCTAGACAGATACAATAAATATACGACTCAGTAGATATTCTCTAGTTATCGTTCAAGGCATGTTCCTATTTCTAGATACTGCTTAAATTCAGTAGGGCTGGGCAAGAAATTCATATTATTGTTTGTCGTCTTTCAATGTCTATATCAATATTTATTTCTAATATTTATGAGATATGAGTTTTATCACACTTCATATTACCATGTAGTTCAATGCGATGAAATCATTTCTTACGAGTTCTTACGAGTGTGTCCTTTTCGCCCAGCCCTAGGCTAAAGTAGGCTCAACGGCATGATCAAGCAAGCAGTCGGTGTACACCAAAGCCCCGGCCTGACCACAGTATACCTCAGCTCGTTTTCAACACTTTGTTTGCTTCCTTATTCTCTTAGTTAACAGGACACAAAAAGCCCCTGTCAGCACAGGCCGCTGTGTAACGCTGTGTTATTCCACCCCACAACGCGGCCCAGCGGCCCTCAAGGCTGTGCTTTAACAAATCCCATTCATTTAATAAATAGCAGCCAATAGCACAGGATTAGATTCAGCAGGAGCGTTTGATATGGAAAAATTGAGGATTTACACCATGGAAAGAAAGAAGATGAGGAACCGGGGGGAAGAGAAATGGATAGAGGAGGCGAGAGAACGAGACGACGATACAGATGAGACGCTGGTTGGATGCAAGGGAGGCGACGGGGGGCCAGGCAGGGATACGGGTGGAGGACAGGCCCATTGACTGCCATGTGTTTTACCACGTTGGGCTTCCAAGAGGCTCTCTAAACATTATGGCAGGGGGAGATATAACAATGACCAAAGGAGCAATAAAAGACATAAAAGAAGAGAAAGAGGCAGATTGAGAGCGAAGCAAGCGAGAGAGAGAGAGAGAGGGAAAGACAGAGAAAGAGCAAGAGAGAGACAGAGAGAGCAAGGATGAGAGAGAGGGGGTGACAGAGAGGGAGAGGCAGGCAAATCAATACACTTCTATATGCAGCATTGAGACAGTGTGCCCTCTCACTGCCACAGACAGTGCAGCCAAGGACTCTAACAACAGCCAACAGACAAAATGAACATCTATCTACAGACCAATACTGATAATGCACCGCCCCAGCCTGCCCCCCTCTCTCTCTCTCTGCCCATCCTTCCCACACACACACACACACACACACACACACACACACACACACACACACACACACTTCCATCTATTGCCACTTCTCCTCTAAATTTAACACTCTAATTTGGTTGAGGCCTGGCTGGTGCGTTATTGATGTGCCAGAAGTCGGATCCGTCTCGGGTTTGGGACAAAGCTTTGGCCAAGACGGCTATAACTCAGAGGCATCCCATTCCCCGTTTGCCAGGTCTCTGACACCGTATCAGGTTGGCTTCGGTAATTTAAAAAGGTTGGACAGACAGGCTACATCACGGCATCCGCTTCCCACTCCATCACCTCACGTGGCCCGGTGCCAGCGAGCCAGTCGCGCGGTAGATTTCCATGCGTGTTTACCTTGTGCAGAGTGAGGCGGGTTATAAACTAACGCCGGTGGTGGGGAGGACGTCTGTAAGTCTTTGTGGGATTGCAGACTTAGTGCACTTCTTCTGCAGCCTTTCATTAAATCCTGAATCATAAACTCACTTCAAATTTGGCTTCAGGATTATACGATGTGGAAACGAGGACGCGAGTGATTAAGAGAAACGAAATGTGCTTATTTTCTCACTGTAAACAGAATGTGAGTGTTGACAGTGAAGGATTAAGATATCCTGCGTGTGTGTGTGTGTGTGTGTGTGTGTGTGTTTACTCCTGTGCAAGCGTGGCATGCTGTGTGTGTGTGTGTGCGTGTGCTTGTTCACATATATTTATTTGTGTATATATATGAGTGTGTGTGTCCACCCGTCTGTGTGTGTTTAGCTGGAGGGCAGAGCTATGGGGAATTGGAATGCTGGATATGGCACCACACACCGATGTCTGACCTTATCGCTCTCTGATATATGGCCAAATACGACACAAGGAGCCGAGACAGTCCCGATAACAAACAATGAATGGGATGGGGAAAGTAGTAGAAAGTAGAAACAGGAAAGAAAAGAAAGAAAGACAGGAAGAAAGACAGAAGGAGATGGAGAGAAACAACGTATTGGTAGAAAGAGCAGTCATCGCTCTCCAGAGGCTGTTCATTGATTAAAGAGGTTTATGAACTCCCACCTGCACCAGTGGGGAGGACACGCTCACCTCCCTCTCCCTCGGCCCCCGATCCTACCTCCCATTCCCTCTCGCCAGATCTCTCCGTCCCTCTGCCCTCTCCCGTCTCTCTCTCTCTCTCTCTCTCTGCAGTAATGGGCACAGCACCATCGCTGTAATTTCCCCTGTACTATAACTGACAACTACAAAAGGTCACTCAGAGGAGGGGTCTCGTGCTTCTAATCACTCAGCAGGGCCACTCACTCCATTCAAATGTCACCCTTTCAGAAAATCCTGATGATGACAAAAACTTACTCACCTCCTGAACTTACAAATCTTTTTTTTTTATTATCCTTTCCTCATACAATAAACATGGGCAGATGGGTGGTATAGTGAGTATGGGACCCTAGCAGCTCCAGGGTCTGAGTTCTGACCTCCCCGTGGAGGGGGCAAGCAAAAACCAAACAAAACAACGATTTTACACACTTGGAGAGATGCAGTATATCGTGTAGTTTCGGTGCTCGTAATATGATCTTGCACCACAGAAACCGTTTGAACGGGCTCTGTAGTTCCGGCTCGGATGTGACTCGGTGACCTCACCCCGGCTAGGATTTCTACCGGTGACTTGATCCTTGCCCTGCTTCCTAAAAACAGGGGTAAACGCTGAACTGGAACTATTATCTCTTCTGTTTGAGGAGGTGCAGGAGGAGAGATTGTCAGTAGGCCGGTGGACATAGAGGATCTCTCCCTTAGCCTCCTCTGCTGGCCCCTGGTGTCCCCGAGGTGGGGTGGTGGGCTGCTGCACTAGCTGCCACTGGGACAGAGTAGTGTGCAAATTTGAACAGCTTCCTCTCATATAACAGCTTGTCAAGGTCAAGTTTTAGAAATGTACCTCACTGCAGGATGCTTAACGCTCCTAGCTAGAGTAATGATTAAAATCTTCAAAACTCAGTGGTATTACTCTCGCAGTGTTACTGAAATATTTCTAAGCATCTTCCTAAGCAGACACATTAAACACTAAGTAAACACATTTTGGTCGTTCAGATTTCAAATTAGGACGAGGAAGAGACAAGCGTCCCTAACCATATAGTGTTTGTTATGTTCATTTACTACTCTCCCACAGTTGGAGAAATGCAGCAGGTCCATTACCCATCAGAAGAAATCAATGTGAACAGGCTGAAACAAAGGGCACACACACTCGCGATTATTGCGAACACGAACAATAAGTACAGCGATAGAGGGAGTGCGGGAGAGGAAAGTTTGGTGGAAAGAGGGAGACAATGAGAGGATGAGAAAGGAAGAAAGAGACTGAAGTCAATTGTGAATCCTGTCTTGTAGTTTGCGTCTACATTGATTTGCTGCGGACTAGGATCTCTGCCTCCCCCCTTCTGCCTAATTGCTCTCACTCAATTACTTCACTGAGTCCTAGACGGTCTCACCTCCCTCTACTGACCGGCTGTCTCTCGCTGTCTCTCTATCAAACGGCGAAAGAAAGAGAAACTGAAAATAAAAAGCTGTAGAGAGAGAGAGAGAGAGAGAGAGAAAGAGAGAGTTCCAGTAAGAAAGGGAGAGATGAGAGTAAGAAAAGAGAGCATGGAGGTTTGGCTGTTGGACCGTAGAGCCTGCGGTCTCAGCTGGGAGCCGTCCAGCAGCGTTAACATAATGATGCTACTGTATTTCACCTCAAGTCAGCGGTGATGTGAATGATGTATCTGGCGCTCGCGGAGCTGCAGGCGTAATTAAATAAATAGCTGCTGATCAGATAATCACTCATAATCACGACGATAATGAGGATGGTGAGGACGATTTATCAGCACCGCTAGGGAGCCTACGTACCTGATGGGTTGAGCCCGAAGCCCCAGTTGGGTACGATGATGCCAAAGGGGTTCTTGTCGGCCTCGTCTGCTGTCACCGGGGCTTGGTCGTCCTTAGGCTTGGGTTTCACCCATTTGGGGGGAATCCATTCACGTCCCACCACGAGGGACTGCGACACCGCTGACCTGGACTCCATTTTAGTGGCGCCGCCCTTGGGGTGTGACGTAAGGGTGGTCAGCAGAACGGGCGCTATTATTGTTTGAGATCCCTCATTGGGCGTCGGGGTGGCCGAGAGGCGGGACCGCGAGGCAACTGTACGTGCTGCTTCCTCTGTCTCCATCTGCACCCACGCAATGGAAATAGGCGGTTCCTCGGTGGAAACGCTGTCGGGTGACTCTTCTGTGGTCGTTGTTGTTGTGGTGGGGGGATCTGTTCTCTGTGTGTCTCTGGTCACCAGAGGCTCTGCTGTGGTCGTCTCAGAGGTTGTCAAGGGCTCCATGGGGGCTTCAGGTGTGGTGACCTCACCTCGTCTAGGATTTCTACCGGTGACTTGATCCTTGCCCTGCTTCCTAAAAACAGGGGTAAACGCTGAACTGGAACTACTATCTCTTCTGTTTGAGGAGGTGGAGGAGGAGAGATTGTCAGTAGGCCGGTGGACATAGAGGATCTCTCCCTTAGCCTCCTCTGCTGGCCCCTGGTGTCCCCGAGGTGGGGTGGTGGGCTGCTGCACTAGCTGCCACTGGGACAGAGTAGTGTGCTCTGCCACAGTCACAGGCTCACTTTGGCCTTGGGTGGGTGAAGTCTCTGTTTCAGGATTGAGTTTGACACTACTGCTGTTCTGAGTATTGGGGTAAACTTTCGGTCCAAACCCACCAGGGAAGTTATTTCCTTCACCACTCCCCTCTGTCTCCTTCTCTTCCCCTGAGGTGCTTCTGGTGGCTAGTGGAGTGTTACTGCCTTCTTCATCCTGGTCCCTCCCCTCGCCGGAGTAGTTCTCTGGGTTGTCCTGTCGAAGGAACGTGGGCAGTGTCATCACCTCCAGGGGCCCCGCTTTGGCCTCCATGGGCTCCCAGGTGGAACCTTTCCCTACATAGGCCACGTTTCCAGGGGAGCCGAGTTTGGCGCCATGAATGGCCTTGATGTCCCACCGGATCTGGCTGCTAGAGCCTGGGGCTGAGGCCATGGCTCCTCTGGGACCCTGAGGACTGGCTATGTTGACAGGTCCACTGGGTGTTGTTCTCTCACTGGGACCTAATGCCACGAATTCTACAGGGAACAGGAGGAGAAAATAGACCAATTAATATGATTCTGTCAAGGAGAGCGCATGGATTTATTTTAATGGATGTGGAGTTAGCAATTAAAAACTCATGCCTGGCTACAACACTGCTCCTGAAAAGCTTACAGGGCCCTCCTTCTCCACTATTAATATTTGTACTGGGACTGGTTATCGTATCTGACATACACCCAGATGTGCTTTCATGTAGCTCATTGAAGGTTTGCATAAATATGCATCTATAAACCAAGACATGAAAATGTAATCGGAAGTTTTGCTCAATTTTCCCAGGACAGTATGTTCTTAATTCATAAGCTGTGGGCTAGTCTTTGGTGAAGGCAGCAATTTACTGTAATGTCTGTTGGATGTTAGATGTATTAGACTCTTCAGTGGTGCTGAATGGTGCGGCTGCTCAACCTGCTGGAGTTTCTAGACAAATATAGGAGCCACCCATGACACACACACATACACACAAAAGGATGGAAGGATATATTCAAGGCAATTTCACACATCTCTCTTTTCTCATTCCCTGTGGATCCCCTTACCCCCAAAGCAACCTCCCGCTTTAATATGTTTGCCTGTGGTGAGACTCGCCATACGGAAGAAAAAAAAACGCAGGACCATTTACAACACCGTAGGCAAACCACTTCCTTTGTGCATCTACAAGCTCCATCTAGACGTGTTTATTTAGACGGAGTGGACTGCTGCACCTTATCTGCTTACGGCTTTCAACCAGACACTATCAATAATGTACGCCGTCTGTATGTGTGACTCACGACGAGCGTGTGTTTTTTTAGGGCAGCAGAACAGCTAGGTTATTGAGAGCCCCGGCTAGTGTTGCCGCCGTCGTCATCGCTCAGCTCGGCTCGGCTGTCCTCAGCTCAGTTCAGATGTCTGAAAAAAAAGTATAGCAATGCAGCGGGAGGTACGCCACATAGCCCCGGCGAGAGAAAACATACACAAATATGTCCATGCGTGAAATATTAAAACGCGTGTAAATTATTCAGGCGGTCTGCTGTTGCCTTACGTCTAAGTGAGGTTTATGAGCCCGAGGTTCATTTCCATAAGAGCTGTGTAGACTGGAGTAATTGTCCTATTAATAATCTCAATAGCTAATTACCCACTTTTACTACACGCTGATGAAAGTGAGAATAATTAAACACATTAATCTGGTTTGATCATCTATGTAATGACTAATAATACAATAAACAAGAGAACAAGACATAGGTTTGGTTGATTTCATGGGGCTATTTAGAGCACTAGTCCTACTCTGCCGCCGTAAATCTGATTGCGGTGGGCTTGTGCTATAAGCGGATGCTGAGAAATTCTGCAAAACAAACTTATAATAAACTCTATTGAGATTGGTAAATAGGGTGAAATCAATTATGTGGCTCCATTGTGTGTCTCCAATAAGAACAGTTCTGCTGTGTTGACTTCCCTTTACTGGAGTGCACGGGCTGGAAGAATCCCTCGGGTCAGGCAAACATGATATTAAATTGCGCTAGTGGAGGCTGACAATGGGAGAGAGAGTGAGAAAGAGAAAAAGAGGGGGAGAGAGAGAGAGATTCTCTGGGACACAATGTACAGTACCAATGCCAGTACAACCGCAGATATGACATCTAATAAAGAAGACTGTGGAGAAGTTATTGCATGGCCATATGAATAATGTCACACTCATCTACACTGAATGTCAGCGTACAAGCCCCAGTGCTTCACACAGATTTATTCCCCGGGGTTGATGAGGCTGACATGAAGCTGACACTCATTTCTTTGATGCAAGTCTCAGGTGTCAGAGACTTGCACGCAAAGCTTGGTGATATTCTAAACGCTTTTTCTGAGGGAGGATCAATCCACTTGCATCAAGAAGATGACACATGATCCTCAAAAGATTCTTGCAACGGGTGCATAGGAAACAAGTCACCCCACCTCACCCCGCTGGTTTAAAGAAAAATTAGATTTTAAGATTCTATACTACTAGTTGACTTGTTAGGATATTTTGTGTGGTACAAAGCTTCCCTTCCCCCTCAATCAAAGAGGCAACATGGCACCATCTATTCCTCAAGATCCAAAGGATAGCCTGCGGTGTTCAATAAGACAGTTAATTCAGCCTACTGATGCCAGTTTAAGAAGAGAGGCGTCAGTTCACCAGCTTCAAGGCAACATTAGAGAAAGACCCCTCCTCACTCACCCCTTTCTCCCCCCTCCTTCTCCCTCCACTCATCCCTATCTCGCTTTGCTCATCCTTGCCTCAGTGATAATTATCACCTACCTTCAGAGAGCCAGTGTCTAATTGGCAGAGGCATAGATGGAGGCGAGAGCGAGCGGCGCCACAGCCCGTCCTCCGCATTAATTGGATACGGCTGTGAATAATGCATGCAGACTAAAGCTTAGATTTTCAGCCGACGTGGAACATTAATACCTTGTGGGTGGCGTTGGATTACAGGTAGTCTAGCGTTGAGTATTTATATTAATGAAGCTGGTGATTGCTGGGTGAGAAAAGCCTATCCCCTTTATTGAATCATTTTTCTGGCTGTCTCTCCGTGAGAGTTTAGAGTTTCAGTTTTTCTTTTGTTCCTTCCACCATCCGTGTGGCTGATGTCTTGGATATGTCAATTCTATGTTGTGGTCATAAAAAACAAACCAGCCTGCCTCCCCTCTTTTATTCAAGGAAAGCTGATAGTGATGCTCTTTTCCTAGTAAGGCTGTGCTTCACATTCATTCAGTTACATCAACATCTCAGAGCTGCCCTGTACAACCACAGCCTTATACTGTTTCCCAATGGGCAGCTCAGATGGAGTGATTTGGGGTTAGGTGCATTGCTCTAGGGCCCCTCAACAGTAGTTGTTAAACCAGCAACCATCCAAGTCTGCTTCTCTAATCTCTAGGCTACTGATGCCCCCTTATTTATAAACTAGAGGAACCACAGGAAATGATCTGGGGTTTCAAGCCAGTGTGCTTTCAAGAAAAGATGAGTTGAATATGTTTGACCTTTTCTACCCCCAGGGTTTACTGTACCACTGCTGTGGAGAATTCACTCTACTATCGATGCTGCCTGACGGACACGGCCCCCGGGTTCTTCAGCCCTCACTACATCCACACTCACACATGCAGCATGCACACAAACATCAACATAAGCGAGCTAACATCGGACCCCTGTGGTTTTCCTTCTCCTCTTTCCTCTCTCTCTCTCTCTGCAGAGAAACTGCAGAGACTGCTTAAACTTCTTGCCAGGTCTGGCGAAGCTGCATTTTCTCTCCTCTTTCAAATTCATCCCCCGAAGCTAATCATGGCCATTTTTCAGCATAATATTTCTGTATTTTATGCTTCCATTCTTAAACAGTAAAATCTTAATGCAGGTCTGTGTCGTTGCAAACAGACAATACATATGCAAGCAAGTTTAGCTGTCAGATTCTGTCAGCCGTTACATAAAGCACCCTGACAATAAATATCACAATTAAAGTTAGATGTGTTAATCTACTTTAGTTTATGTTTACAATTACTGTTTACTTAAATTTACAGAGATACTTCAAATTGCCCTGAGTAGGAATATATCATAGCATACTTGAGGGAAAAACAAAGCAAAGCAGAATCATCCGCTGAAGAGAAAGAGGCTATTTAAACAGCATGACATAAACAGTTCCCTGATTTACTAGCAACATATAAATGTACTGAGCCACCATTTGTAACACATCTTTTCAGTTGGCCTTCCCTGTAACAACTACAACTTACATTTTGCATTAAAGTATCACTATTAAAGGGTAGGCAATACATTTTAGTAAATATAACATGGAAATAAAATTTGAAAATAATGGGAAACCTGGATAAAAACAGGATGCACCCAGGACAACCATATATAGTCAATACATGTAACTATGCTACCAAGTATCATACATACAAACCAGCACACACAACACAGACACAAATAAAAGAGAAGAGTCAGAATAATGAAAAGCTCGTACCATTACCAGTGGATGCAGGGTTGGTTGGGTCCCTTTCTCCAGACTGAGTGGTGGGGTCACTGTGCCCTGTTTTCTGGACTGCAGGCACTAATGGAACCAATGGCATCACCTCTTTCTCCTGCTCAGACAGACCCTCCTCTGGACTCTGTCGTCCACTGGTAGGAGGCTTGAACGAAGCGGCGCCACTCCTGTGCTCCATGATAGCGTTGTCCATGCTGCCTTTGTTCCCCCTGACCTTTGGTACATTAGGGTTCCCTCTGGCTACTTCACCTTGAGCCTGGTCCTCTCCTTCTTTTTCCTCCGGCGCCGAGGTTCCCGTGGCTGTGGTAGGAGGACCCTCTGTCTCCTCCTCCTCCTCCTCCTCCTCCTCCTCGCCTCCAGCCCAGTACCTAAAAGGCCTCATCAGAGTATTAACAAACCCCGCCAACACACTGTTACTGGTCTGAGACTGGGGGGTGAAAGATGCTATGGACGATAACAGTGGGGGGTCAGAGGATCCAAAACGGCCACCATCTTCTTCCCCTTCTTCTTCATGGGCGGAACCCCCGTGGCTCTCCAGGCTTTCCAGGGCAGATAGGCCCAGGGTATTTGGGCCCCCAAAGTCCTCCTGGCTAGGTTGGCTGGTTCTGGGCCCAGACTGGGTATCGTCCCAACCCCGGGAGTTCTCCGCGGGCCGCAAGTGGATGACTACATGCTCCTCAGAAATCTCAGGGTTACTGCTATCAGCGATGGAGTGGACCCCCACCTTGTCCAAGTCGACAAGGCCAGTCCAGGTGGACGACTTGGAGTAAGGGGCACCACGCTGGGCTTCAGTGACTGAGGAGACGGCCTCTACTGCTGGGTTTGTGGTCCGGTACAGACCCTGTGCCTCCGAAGCTTGGACCCCTGCCGGCTGGTGGGCTGGAACACACAACACAGCCACGTTGTACTCAGAGCGACTGTACTGTTTGGACCTGCTTCAGCGGCTCAAGCTCAACACAACACTGAACCTCACTTTATTGCTCTCCTGCCAGTGTGGTGACAGTACGGCTATTATTGCCAATGAAACTAAATTAAATTCAGAGCATGCAACAGGATATTATAAGCTTTGCATAGTTATGTCTCCAGTGATGCAGGTTTTTAAATCCATCACCACTGAATTGCATATAATTACGTTCATGCTGTATTAATGAGGTTGTACAAGCAATATTATTTACATGAGCATGTCACCAAATCTGTGGTATTAAACAAAACATATTACCATTTTTATCTACTTTTGCTGGCTCAAAGACATCATTTGTTTTAAATATTCATTTCCATGTGCATAAAACACTGTTGGTACGATGAAGTGTCTCATCTCTCAGCTGCAGCTCTTGACAAATGCACTGCTGCTGCTCTTGTCACGCTGTTCTTATTTACTTGGACTGATGATGCAGATGTTTTGCAGATGCAGATGTTTTTCTTCAATGAAAATTTTATAAGCTGACATTAGAAGAAAAAAAAAAGAATTGTTGCTGTGCAGTCTGCTAGCATACACGTAGTCCAGCAGCAGCAGAAGCCCTGGATACAAGATGCTAGTCGTAGCCCATCATAAAGCAGCAGTGATCAGAGGCGTGGGGGGGAGCCGGGGGAAAGATGACATGAACTTATTCCAATCTCAGGTGGCGCACGATGAAAGGACAAGGTCAGACACAACACACCCCTATTGCACTCACTCTCTCTCTCTCTCTCTTTCTACCTCTTTCTCAGTCCCTCTCTCTCTCTTTGTCTCTTTCACTCTCTCTTTCTACCTCTTTCTCAGTCCCTCTCTCTCTCTTTGTCTCTTTCACTCTCTCTTTCTACCCCTTTCTCACTCCCTCTCCCTTTCTTTGTCTCTCTCCCTCTCTCTTTCTCACTCCCTCTCTCTCTTTGTCTCGTTCCCTCTCTCTCTCTGTTGCTCTCTCTTTCAGGCTCCACTACACCGCAACATACAAGCCTTCAAATCCACCAGGGGGGACAGAAATGTCACACAATCCCGTCGCTGCTACTTCATGCGTGACACAAACATCTCTTGCGCTAATTAAAAACCAGAATGGAAAACGAGTCCCTGGACCCCCCCCCCCCTTGGTTACCATGGCGATTACCATGATGATGTCGCATCAAACGTGTCATTCGCATGGCATTCGCAGTACCTCGGTAGCAGTAGGCGTCGAACAGGGCGGTGGTGTCGGGGAAGCCGGTGCGGTTGGGGTTGTTGTAGACGGTCCGCACCCCGGGCTCATCCCCGCCGCAGTTCCTCCGTGGGACGTTGATGGGGTAGCGCACGCTGCCGTCGGCCAGCCAGCCGGGGTCACACCGGTCCAGGCCGGCTTGCCAGGCCAGATAGAGCTGCCCGGAGGTGGCCAGCTGGGCTCCCAGGGAGTGGCAGTGGGTGGAGGCCGTGGCCAGGCTCAGCTTCTCTGGCATGGAGGAGTGGAACACCTCGCCTGAGGGAAGGAAGAGGAGGGAGAGGAGTTTAGCTTGAGGTATTGCAGAGCAGGGCTGGGAACTTTAAAGCATTGTAGCTCTTGGACGACCATCCTCTTTGTTCGACTGGCTTACGGTGGTGGGATTTTATGTTGTTTGATTTGTGTGGTTTGGTTGGTTGTGCTGTAAGTGTGTACGGTTTACTTGCCGTGAATGTGAATGCGCTGTATTTTCTGCATAAAAGATCATTTCACAAAAATACCTGTCTAGTCAGTATAAAGCTCTTTTGATAAAGACGTTACAGACAAAACCTTCAAAGGAGTTTTAAAGAGGGATCTGGGAGGAAGACAAGCACACAAACAGAAGTGGAACAAGAGATGTGGATAAAATAGTGATGCAAAAATTGGGCTGCAGAGCGTGAGACAGCGAGAGTTTAAATGGACCACATCGACTACAAAGCAGAAATAAAATTATATGATCAGATGAGCCACTGAAAGTACTCGGAGTGATGAAAAAATATGAGATGGAGGAGTAGACAGGGTGAAAGGAGAGAGGAGATAGACAGAAGAATGCAGGTTTGATATGAGGATCCAGGAAATTTACACAGAGGGCAAGGTATGAAGTGACTATGTGGTAGCAAGTGATATATTGATGAGTAGACAGATAGTGAGGCGAAGGGTGGAGGATGGACAGGAAAGCAGAATGAAGTGCAATGTAATTACATGAGGAGTGATGTGTGAGGTGAATGAAATATTTACAGAGGGTTGTTTAAATGTAGGTGCTACTAAATATTCTATATGGCAGTCCCGGGCCAGATAGAGTTTGATTTGTGATTTGTTTCAGTCTACTAAGCCGCCAGATGGGTAGGGCTCGCCACAATAACACAACGCGACGAATGCAAGACATTTCCAGACAATCACAGGAATATATTTGAAAGTCAATTTTGTGCCCGCACCAATATCAGTATAAATATCAGTTTAAATTCTTGTGATACAGTACAGAACATTCATTTGTCTTCTACTTATTTGCAACTTTGATCCTCCTTCAGAGCTATAAGGCTTCATCCAAACTAAGAGTCAACTGCATATAAAACCTCACATACAAGTTGAGGTTCTATAAATAGTTCTGGTAACTACTTCTTACTGCTATTATAGTTAATGGCCTGGTCTTACTTCCTTGTAAAGAGCAACCCTGTGGTTCTGCTGCACACACCCCTGCTGTGTGTGTTTGGTCTCTGGATTATGCAGCTTTCTGCCTTGGCTTTGGATACACAGATTTCAAATGGCTGCCCTGCTTTGTGATTTGTGCTTTCTTTTTCTTGAGACTGTGTTGATCAATTCTTCAGTTTTTGTTTTTGTTAAGCAAACCATCAAGTGTTTACGTCTAACTTGCGACCACTGTTCCTCATGGCTGATGCAGTTTGTCCAGGTATGGCATATGTGATTTTCTAAACTTTTCCCCTCGCCACAAATAATTTTGCTATTTTTTTCTGATACACCTGCAATTCCTGCTCAATTATTCGGCCTCTTTAGTTGCCTCATGCTGCTTTGAGAACTCACATAATCAAAGTGGTGATTGCCAGAGGCTGACGCATGCTGCTATTGTATTAAACTCAAAATGACTAACACGTCTCGCTGCCTTTGTAATTGTGATTTAGTTACTTCAAGGTCAAAGTCCTTAATGATGTGGTGTTTCTGTTATTTTGTCTACCTGCTGTAGGTCTTCTCCACTTCTGGCTCTGTCATTAACTGAAAGAGTAAAGTTTTGAGATGATGCTACTGACACACTTAGGGCTTTAACTACTACCTGCAGGAGGTTGTGACTTGAAACCCGGGTTCAATATCGTCCCCCTCCCTCCGTCTTGCATACCTCATCTTCCTTTCTGTGCTAACAGAGTATTAAGCCCTGGTCACAGTGTTCCAGGACCGCAGACCCGCGGCTTAGCGGGCCCATGCATGACTAAGTCCAAATTGATGGTTGCAGCTATTGACTCCCACCTTGCAGCTGCTTAGCAAAACAGTAGACATCAAACAGCTCATCAGGGGACCTATTGCCGTAGTTACGGACTCCAGGTGAGTCCTCACGGTCGCCATAGCAACCAGGCCGGGGTGACTGGATGGGATACCTACAGAGTGGAGAGTCAGAGAGAGAGAGAGAGAGATGAGTGAATATAGTCTAGCCATGAAAAAAGACGGTCACAGACAAACTTGGCTCCCCAGGGAGGAGTCTGTGTTCACAATGCATACAGAAAAAGGGGGAAACTGAAGTACACTTCATCATCTTGTGCCCTGAATACAATGATTTAAAATATATCTTTTTTTCTAGAGATGATAAAAATGTATTTGCCAAAGAGTAACACAAATAAATGCACAAATAAATAACCCTTCCTACTGGGTGAAATCATAGGTATGAAGTAAGCAAAACTCATAATATGTCACCACAAACTAAGGAGTGGAGAGCAATTCAATTGATAACTGTTTCAATTACTTGTTTTGCCTTCAGGGAGAGTTCCTACTATAATTATCCAACCATTTGATTTTAAATCGTTTTTAATGTGCTGGCAATGTAACAATGCCGATAAAGCTGAATTGAGAGACATAGAGGGAAAAAAAGGGGGTGGGGGGGGGGGAGTCAAGGAGAGGTTAAAAGAATCAGGAATTCCTTCAGTGACTTGGCGTGCCTGTGGGGGTTGAGAAAACAGCGATCTATATTCTGGCTCCAACTGTGCAATTATTCCACAAGCACATTGATTCCAACAGCACCGGGGCACAGGCGAAGCAGCTGATTAAAAGATTACGCCGGGCATAGAGAGGCTTATGGCCGACTAGGGAAAGACACACACACATGTATGAAAACACACAACCGAATATGCATCTTCACATGCACATGTATGCAAACACACACACGTGCGCAGACGTACACCAACATTAACCCGCAGCCCATCTCTCATATTGCAACCTTTGTATAACAAAAGAACTAAGCCTCGTAGTGTCTACTGCCTTTCTCTGTTTCTCTCTCTCTCTTTCTGCTCGGTGGCTGATGAAACGATGGCTGGTCTATATATTTTTTCACCGTATTAATTGAACATTTTGCTCCTGGCCGATGTGCAGTCAGTCAGAGGCTTCTGGATGTGGACCAATTAGATAGCTCCCCGCTGAGAACAACAGGAAGAAAGGAAGGAGAAAGGAGAGAAAGAAATAGGGAAGGAAGCTGAGCCTCAGGAAGTTTGTGAGAAACTGTTGATAGCACATCAGTCAATGTGCTTGGCTACTATAATACTAGTGATTTGAAATGAAACGTGTTGATATGGAAACCACTGTTGAGAGACAAGCTCTGACCGTCCCGGTTTAGAAAGGCTTAATGGAAGGTGGCAAGCTGAAAAAAAGGCAGCAGCCTGAGAGACAGTTGCCTTTCTGATGTGCAAACAAACAATTAGACACAATTATACCAGATAGCTGCATGTTTATAAAAAGTCCAAAAACATCAAAAATATTTTCATACTGTTATACTTAATATGTTGACTTCAGTAAGTTTCCTGCTTTGGGCTGAGACATCTTTAGTAGCGCAGACAATGTTTGATCCTGTGGCAAATAACTGAAAACACCAGCCTGGAGCAACTGTCTCATACTGGTCTCAAAATAGCAACCTGATACTAAGTGGCTAGGTTTGCTGACAGCACACTGCTAATTACTGTTTAGTCCAGGACATACAAGTTGATATAAAAGTCACACTCTTCACTGCACCAGTCAGGGTCTATGGTTGCACTATTGCTCCCTGAAATCAAATTGTGATCTCTTTTCATCATAATGTCAAAGATATCATCTCACATCTCACAGCAGAGCGGACTAAGAAACACTGTCTTTGTGCTACAGTATGCCTGTTCACTTCTGTTGTACAATGTTTGAGAAAGGACAGGCTTAAAGGGCTGCTGCAACACTAAGGAAAGACAGCTGCAAGACAGACGCATGATTTGGGATTTCTCCAACGCCTAGCGCTGCTTTTTATGCAATTGGTATTTTCATTAGTGAAAGCAGCGTTGGAACCGTGCTGATAATTCCCATAAGGCCCAGATAGCTGTGCTTTATTGATTGCTCTGCCAACTCTGGTGGTAACCACGGGGGTAACTACCACTATTTCTTTTTCTCCCCAGATTTATACAGTATTTACTACGAGAGGGAAAACTTTTCAGACAGTACGCATGCACTGGTAAGACTGTATAAGAGCTACAACACGCTTGAGGATGTTCTTTCCTGTGATTGTGGAGACTGTGGCGCTGTTGACAGTACGAAGCGCTGCATTGCATCACCATTCGTGACCATAATCGAAGTAAAGAACGCTCTCTCGGGTATTATCGCTATGGCAACACTGAAACTGCAAATCCAATACTTTGGATTTTAAAGTACCTGCATAAACCCTTGGAGTTTGAACGCCTTACCGTACAGTCTGGTCGGCCAGCCAGCCGGCGTCACAGTTGTCATAACCGTCAGCGAAGGTGGCCTGGAGCTGGCCCTGGCGTGGCGATGACCGCTGAGTTCTCCACGCACACCCTCAGGGCGTCGGGGAAGGACAGGGCGTAGCGGTCATGAGGGGCCCGATAGTGGAATACCACGCCTGGTGCAGAGAGAGAGAGAGAGAGAGAGAGAGAGAGGAGTCGGGAGTACACGTCAGAGAGTTATTTTATGAACCGCTGAAACAGGAAGATTTAGTTTATGAGCCGTAACCTTGAACCGTTAAACACGAACACCGACAAATAAAACACACGGTCACCTAGACAACAAGCGTTATGTAGCGATATTGCGCTTAGCCGCGCGGGAGGAAGCGACAGCATTCAGGTTCACCAACCGCTGTACGTGAATCTCATTTACATCAGACAGACGGCTGGCTTATCGTCAGAGAAAAGAGATGTTGCCCTTGGATACAGTGTATGACAAACAGTGGCGATGTTTATTTTACTGCTTTAACAGCGTACCCACACACACACACACACACACACACAATGTCACCCTGCTACACCCACACGCCTGTCTTCACGCTCAGGAAATGATAGAAAGAGAAAGAAAGCAAAGCGAAGAAACAGCGAGACGCAACGTATTGAAGGAGACACATGAGAAAGCACTGAACTACAGAGGCGGAGAGGAAGAGAAATAGCAACGCAAGAAAGGGGAGAGTCTTAAGATAGAGGTTAAAAAAAGTGAAAAATGGAATGAGGAATCAACGAGGGACAACGAGAGGAACGATTCCCCTGAGCTGCGGAAGGCGCGGATTCCACTTAGATGTGGAGGGAATAGCTTTTTGAAGTGAACGTTTCCTCACCTCCCACCTCTGCTTGCCATTCACACAGCCCCCCTCCCCCGAGAAGCAGACAGCTACATGAAAGCCAGTGGGCTTCCGGCTACTAACACGGCTCCTTTATCTTTCGTGGCTTTGTGCGGGAGAGTGACAGAAGCTCCTCTGAGATGGAGGTCGGGGCGGCGTGGGGGCAATTTGAGCATTAACGCCCCGGGCTACGGGCACAGGAAGCGAGCAAGGCCATGTGTATGTTTTCGATCCTTTTCTCTTTTGAAGCGATTGGGATCCAGAGCCAAACGGGGGATGCTAGCTGGCTGGCTACACCGCAGAGACAAACGGGCTCCCTCTCCGTACGGGGGGGGGGGGGGGGAACCCGGTTTCACGCCACAGGAGGGCTTGCGTTCTCAATACCTTCAACGCTCTTGTTTTCACCGCACTGCATCTTCACGCAATCCTCCACACTCTCCAGGGAGATAAACAGGAAGGTGCCCATTTGTGGGTGTTATAATTGTGATACTGTATAAAGAAAAACACATGTAGAAGTTGGCATCCCTTGGCTCTATAATCACTAGTATTGTCTCGCTGGGCTAAATGTGGGATCTCACTGTAGGAATCCCCCTTCACGTTAACAGGATTAAAAACACTCCTAGGGGGGGTTGGGAACGTGCTCGTTTGCGCGAGTTCATCAGGAGCTCGCGCGCCTTTCGAAAACGAGGCAAAACTCTGCTAAAAGTCCTGCCAGCGCCGCAGAGCCCCGTGGAAACAGTTTTGCGACAGGTGTTTTCACCATGACGGAGTACTTGATATG
Source organism: Hoplostethus mediterraneus (assembly GCA_034670385.1). Classification (NCBI taxonomy): domain Eukaryota; kingdom Metazoa; phylum Chordata; class Actinopteri; order Trachichthyiformes; family Trachichthyidae; genus Hoplostethus; species Hoplostethus mediterraneus. The sequence continues at coordinate 10,425,084 of JAXDDW010000008.1, forward strand.
TCTATTGTCCCCTTCACCGGTTAACCGTATCCAGCCATATCTCACCACGGACAACGGCTGACACGCGGAATCAATGGTTCTAATTGGCGAGACACAGGCGATTGACCAGTCGATATGTGCCGAGGGAAAGAGAGAAGAGGCAGACGAGACTGGGAGTGGAGGGAGACGAGACGGAGAGAGGAAGAGAGAGAGAGAGAGAGAGAGAGAAATGAAAAGGGAGGAGGTAATCTTATCAGGGCTTAGTGAGTCTATGAGACGAGCCCTGTGCATTAATATGATATAGATATATCTGAGCAGCATCAATACCTGCTAATTAATGCGTTAAGCACTCAGGAGTAGTGTGAGGAGGGCTGTGGTCCGCCATGTAGCGTGACTGCCAATTAAGGCTAAGCCCCGGAGATGGCTACTCCTCAACGGACACGTAATTGGTTTCTTTCTGAAGGAGTGGTTTTCATAGCGTGTTAATCGATTGGCCACGAGCGCGAGGAGGCAGGGTTTCCCAAGCGAAGTGCCAGGGGTCTCACTCGCTTCCCGTAAAGCACTCTTACGGAGAAAGATGAGGTGGATCGCTTCCTCCTCTCCGCGTCCTCCTTGATGTAATCATAGAAGCGCAGTGGCCCATACCGACACGCGTGCACATGCAAGCAAGCATGCATGCATGCACACACCCCAGACACACATGTGATTCCTTGCACATACACTTGGGAGCTATATCTAGGTAATGGAGTGGAGGCTATATCGGTGTTATTCTCAACGGGAGATGATGTAGCCAGCGTAGTGCACGGTATTGTGCTGTATCTGGGTAAGAGAATGAGGCTACTGGGCTTTTGGAGTGCAGTGGAGCTGATGTTAGCAACATTAGACGGGATTTGTGGCCAGTGGCAGCAGAGTGTACTGTAGCTAATGCAGTGTGTAAATCCCCTGTAGTCATTACGATAATAGCCAATTATTAAAAATAGCTAGTGACCTGGAAATAATCTGATGATAGCTCTGCAGCTTAATACTTTGACGTAGTAATTATGGTTCTACTACAGTTAGATACCTCAGAGTAGCCTGATGATATCACAAGTCCCGGCATCCTAGACAAATATAATGCAGTAACTGATTCGCCTGTTCAGTCCAGCCGCACAGAGCCCTCGGAGTAGCACTATTTGGTAATACTGCTGGGTTCCAGTACCTCATTGCTTTCATTAGGCCTTCATTGCGTGAACAGCACCTGAGTGGCCCAGGTCAACAATGTTTTATGAGCTCTAGTTTCCTCACCTTTTCCCCCACATCAGACATTTTACACGGACAGTAAACAACCCTGGGCGTAATAGCTGTATTAACCTGCCATGGAAAACAGAGCCATTATTATTCACAGTGGCAGAGTTTGGGAGCAGCTGGGGACCTATATACAACCAGAGATCGGATTGTTGTTTCCCTCTATAATTTGGGTCGGTAAAAAGACCCGTACCAGCCACAGTGCCAGCCAGGGAATGTTAGGTCTAATTACTGGATCTGCCACCACACATCAGGAGATGATCAGATGAAATGTTCAATAAGATGATAATGAATCATCATAATAATAGGGCTTATGAGGGTATCTACAGGGTATGGGCTCTCTCGCTCTCTTTCCTTCTTTCTCTAATCCAGTCATGATTTATTGGTATGGCTGGAAATGTAATAACATTACTGAAGTGGTTTAAAACACATTGCAGTGTGTCCACCAGGTATAAAATAGTCTAATTGATGAGTTGATCACTGTTACTGTCACTCAGGCAATTGGCTAGCAGTGGTGATCTCCCCAAGGATGATTTAGATTTTCAGTAATAAGGAGAAGTTTCATAAATAGTGCTAAAACTTTCATTTCACTATAATTTCACAATCAGACAGTGTCACCTTTTCCTCCGATTTTCTATTGACGAAATTTGAGTTTCTGTAGTTGGTGCTCTCTGTCTATTTATTCCAAACAAACTGTTACAGCTGTAAAATGTAAAACACGTCACCTCCGCCAGATGTTTTCCAGGAAAGTTTAGAGCAGCAAATGTAAAAGCTTTCATAGATATCGGTTGAATCAATATTGTGTTCTATCAATTGGCGATATTGAGGAGCAAAATGACCATTAATTTATATGAAAATGTTTTGTATTATTATTTAAAATTTTAGCATCTGTAGTGCCAAAATCTAATGTACAATGTGCAGTGCTACAGTACTGTTTGTACCTGTGACCTCCAGGGGAACGGTGTCCTGTTCATCGTTGATGCCCACCACCACCTCGCAGCGGTACAGACCGGAGTCGCTGGAACGCAGGCCGCTGAGGACCAGACTGGCATTGTAGCGGTTGTCATGGTAACCAGGAAGTGTTACACGACCCTGGAAGGCCTTCTTCACCTGGGGAGAGGAGAGGGAAGCAAGCAGTGATGAAGAGGAGGGTGGGAAGAAAGGAAGGAAGGAAGGAGGAAGGGGAGGGAGGGAGGGAATGAATCGAGGAGGAAGAGGAGGGAAGGAAGGAGGGAGAAAGAAGAGAAAGGAATGAGGAAAAGGAAGGAAGGAAAGAAGGAAAGGAATGTGAAATGCCTGTTTTTGTGAACACTGACATGAGGCATTTTACTGTGCTGCCTCTTACCTTGACCACATTGTCCTTGGCCACCAGGACCGACTGTTCCTTCTGCAGGCCGTCGGAGCCTCTCTGGCCCCAGACCTTGGTCCACTTGATCCTGGGGGGCTCGTGGGACGGGCCCACGTTGGGACGCAGGGTGAAGAGGCAGGGGAGGAGAACGGATTTGGACAGCTCCTCACTGATAGTCTGGTGGGTCACCTTCCGCATGTTCACCACAGTGTCTGCATGTGCTGCACCTGAAGGAGAGGAGAGGAGACGGAGAGGAGAGAGGAGAGGAGAGGAGAGGAGAGGAGACGAGAGGAGAGAGGAGAGGAGAGGAGAGGAGACGAGAGGAGAGCAGAGTTAAAAAACAGCAATCCACATCATTCTTCATTGCATTGAAAAGACGTTAGTTAATTACTTCTTGTACAAGGAAATGCATGCTTTCCTTCCAGTTTCTATTGTTCCATCAGATGCTCCTTTTTGTAGAGTAATAGGCAAAAACCAAGGCTCATTCTATTTCATTGATTATTGGGCATTGATCCGGCAGGCCATTACTGTGCTACCTGGAGAGAGGGAAGCAGGGCTACGCAGTAAGGGGGAGATATCAAGAGTCCTTTCATAAGCCATACATCAAACCTGGCTATGCATTATGGGATCAATATTATCACCTCTTCAGGGTTGAAAGCACCACCGCCATTGATTAGTGGAATAAATATTATCATCATCGTCAAAGGAACTGGAAGAGGAGAGAATGGTTATCTTATCTATATAACGAATTCACATTAGGGTTGCCAGTGCAGGAGAACATCGGCATCAACAGTTTTGCTAAGCAATATTCTTTACTCTTTTCTATACTATACTATACTATACTATACTATACTATACTATACTATACTATAAGCCTGCATCATCCTGATCCTTTTAATCCCTAAAATGAAAGAGGTGGTTCAGGGAAAATGTGAAACCCAGCATTCAACCCTAGAAAACAGCAGCACAGGTTATCATCCCTGTACTATATCTGCACTCATACTCATTCAGTGTACATAGTGCTGAAGGTTTATGTGTAAAGCCTAACCCCTCATCCGGCTCTTTCCTATCCCCCCACCACATCTCCCTTTCTCCCTTTCTTGTCAGGCACTGAGAGCACCGGCAAGCTGAACTCATTAGGTCAGCCCAAAGTGCAGAGAAAGAGAGAGAGAGAGGGGAGAAGGAAGGAGAAACAAAGTAAGAAAGAGAGAGTTGAGCTGGGAGTCAGAGCTGGGACTCGGTGGAGGAGATATTGACAAAATCAACCATCCACAAGCATCCGAAACCCATTAGGAAATCTCCAGAAGTCTCCAGGAATGAGAAATCTTGTTCTCCACCGATCATAAAAAAAAGCCCAGCCTGTATACTCTTTCAATCAGCTACCCTTTCTCTCTCTGGAAGCTCTTTTATAAAAGCCCTCACTAAAAAACACACGCTCCGATCTGTCAGAAGAAATATCATTTGAGCAGCAGCAGCGGAAAACTACTATAAAATCCACTTATTCCTTTGAACAGGCCGAGGAAATGTAATGTCAAGCTCTTATGAATGAGAGAAAGCGAGGGAGCGAGGGAGGAAAAACAAGAGAGAGAGAGAGAGAAATGCGCAGAATAAAAAAAGAAAAGAGAAAGCAGCGTTCGCTTGGGTGGAGCAGAAAGTATGACCGAACAGTGGAGAAAATCAGCCTATTGATTTCTTTTCATTAGCGTCAGTTTCCTCTGCACACCTTCTGCGGGTCCTGCTCCGACTCCCTCTGATTGGATCTCATGTTAAAGCCCGCCCCCCCCCCCCCCCCCCCCTCCGCACAGTAATTAAATGGCAGATTGGAGGAGCGACGACGTCTCTTCCAGCGATCACAGGCAGACTGAGATGCATCTCCATCTCCATCTCCTATCCGTCTTTCTTCTCGGTGACGACCGGCCCGGCGTTCAGCTGAGGATTTCACTTCTGTTCATCTATTTGTTCTTCATCTTGAAATCTAATTTGTTTCATCTTCATCCTATATGTACAGTATATCAGTTTTTTTTTATATCATTGTCCTGGTTTGATTTTCTCCTCAGCCCCGGGGAGCAAATTCACTTCATTCGTGACTCTGATTTGATTTTTTGCCTCAGTTGCCTTATCTTTGATTACCTTTGAATTCTGCCCAATACAAGATGGATGAGGTGTGTGTGTGTGTGTGTGTGTGAGCCACTGAGTGAAAACATCTCATCCCTCATTCACTATTCATAGAACACTGAATGTACACCTTCCGCAGGCGCACACGCACACACACACACACACACGCGCACACACACACACACACACACACGCCTTTGCAGCCATTTTTCATTCCTTGCTAGATGGTTAATGTGCCTTTGAGCATACACAAATAGCAGACATGTGAATAGCTGTCATTGCTCATTCCTGCAGCTGTTGCTCTGTCGCAGTCACCCGCGCTGAGACGCTGAGTGCCTCTTCTCTGTTAGCTCAACATCACCACCCACCACCACCCACCACCCCCACCACCACCACCCTCCTCTTCACACACACATAAACACATATACATACCCACTTCTCTGCTTCTCCCTGTGGCATCCTCTTAGACAAGCACTACTTGTCTCCCTCACCTACTGATCTATTATAAAACACGCCGCTCTGTTTGGTTGCATCAAACAGGATTTGCCCACTTCACACTCAAGAGAGGTTCAACCCGCTGAGTGAGGGTGACCTGTCAAAGAAAATACATGGGCCTTTCAAACTCAGGGGGGAGGAGAGGAGAGGAGAGGAGAGGAGAGGAGAGGAGAGGAGAGGAGGGGAGGGGGGAGGAAAGAGGAGAGGAGAGGAAAGAGGAGAGGAGAGGGGAGAGGAGAGGAGAGGAGAAGAGAGGAGGGGAGAGGAGAAAGCAGGGGAGAGGAGAGGAGAGAGGAGGAAAGAAGACAGGAGAGGGGAGGAAAGAAGAGAGAGGAGATGAAAGAGGAGAGGAGAGGGGAGGAAAGAGGAGAGGAGAGGGGAGGAAAGAAGACAGGAGAGGAGAGGAAAGAAGAGAGGAGAGGAGAGGGGAGGAGAGGAGAGAAGGACAGGAGAGGAGAGGAAAGAAGAGAGGAGAGGGGAGGAGAGGAGAGGAGGAGAGGAGAGGGGAGGAAAGAGGAGAGGAGAGGGGAGGAAAGGAGAAGAGAAGAGAGGAGAGGGGAGGAAAGAGGAGAGGAGAAGAGAAGAAAGGAAAAAGGAGAGGAGAGGGGATGAAAGAGGAAAAAGGAGGAGAGGAAAGAGGAGAGGAGAAGAGAGGAAAGGAGAGGAGAAGAGAAGAGAGGAAAGAGGAGAGGAGGGGAGAGGGGAGGAGAGGAGAGGGGAGAGGAGAGAAGAAGAAAGAGGAAAAAGGAGAGGAGAGGAGAGGAAAGAGGAAAGGAGAGGAGAAGAGGAAAGGAGAGGAGAGGAGAGGAGAGGAAAGAGGAGAGGAGAGGAAAGAGGAGAGGAGAGGAGGGGAGAGGAGAAAGCAGGGGAGAGGAGAGGAGAGGAGAGGAAAGAGGAGAGAAGAAGAGAGGAAAGGAGAGGAGAAGAGAAGAGAGGAAAGAGGAAAGGAGAGGAGAGGAGAGGAGGAGAGGGGAGAGGAGAGGAGGAGAGAGGAGAAAGCCGGGGAGAGGAGAGGGGAGGAAAGAAGAGAGGAGAGGAGAAGAGAGGAGGGGAGAGGAGAAAGCAGGGGAGAGGAGAGGAGAGGGGAGGAAAGAAGAGAGGAGAGGAGAAGAGAGGAGAGGAGAGGAAAGAGGAGAGGAATGAGGAGAGGAAAGAGGAGAGGATACCTCACGAACGACGGTTACCCTGATCAATAGTTTGTCATTTTCAAATCATTTTGAAACCAAACTCTTTTATTTTATTGCTCCGTGTTGAAGACGGAGTGAAGGAAGTCCAAGTACTTTAGTGGCCGAGGGGCAATTGAAGATTTCTGCAGCGTTCCGGAGCGTTGTGTGAAGCAGGACAGAATCCCAGGCATCGGCTTCCTGTGTAAAGTACGAGGTCTACAAGGCCAGCGCGGTAATGTGCTCTCTGATGGGAGTAGGTGTCGAGGAAAATGGAGCACTTTTCAAACTGTTTTACTTGATAGTGGCAGCAAAGTACTTTTCTCTCTCTCGCGCTGGCAGGAGAAGAAAAAAAAAAAATGAACAGGTGCAATTGAGCCCAGCAAAACATCGCAAAGAATGGCAACTGGTAAAATGAGGCAAGCGAGGGAAAATGTCTAAACAAAAAATTGGAAGTGGGAAAAAAAGTGATGTGATGTGTAACAGGGCAAATGGAGTGACGTGAAAATGAGTCATGGGGGATTTGAAGGAGCATCGGGGAGACGGTGCTTTGAGGCTCAGTGATTCAGCAAAGGATGTGCAAAGATTGACACACTGACACATGTAGACAACCCCCACCCCCCCCTACACACCCACACACACACACACACACACACACACACACACACACACACACACACAAACATACTTAGTCAAAGAACACATCTTTCAGGAGAGGCTATCAGATTTCACTCCCCGCAGTTACTCTCTTTGTTTTATCCCCCTTGAGGACATGGCACTCATCTTTGTTTAGCACACACTCACACACACATGCAAATACACACACACACACACACACACACACACTTGCAGATACACACTCCCAGGGTCCCGGAGGACTATCAAACCGCGATTTCTGAGCCACCTTGCCGAGAGCTTGCGCGACACTAATACGGCCAAATTTATTCTTCAGCGGAGAGACATCAATAACGTTTAATCTGCTCGCCCGTCTCCTGCAGGGTCCCACCTGGGTAAGCACCAGTTTGGTACCATTACGCTGCCTATTTTCCCGATGGCAAGGCAACCGCGCTGCGAACGAAGCCAACCCACGCTACCCCCGATCGCTAATCTCATTCTCACATTCTCTCTCTCTCCCCCTTTCACTCTTTTTCCGTCAACTTTATTTGTACAAATGCCCCACCTTTTGTTTCTTTTTCTCACATTCATGCAAAAGCACTTGGATGTACTGTAGCTAAATCAAATGAAATCAATTGCAGATACCTTCTTGGAAAAAAAAACGTAAATTACGTCTCGGAAGGAGAGCCGGTGGAAAAAAATTTGCTCTGTTCCCCCGTAGTAGAGTAATGAATGTAAACTAACAAGGGCCCCATTGCCGTAGATATATCAAATCTGCATTTAGATGGAAATGTGTTCACAAGCATAACCCCTCTGAGACCCTCCTTTGTTTGGATATCCGTCTGGTTTTCATCTTGCTCTCAGTCCCCCTTTTCTAAATGAAGCCCAGCGAGACGCAGCCTAGCCTGCCTTGTGAAACAGCCCAATGTCAGTATTTTGTATTCAGTATTTTGTATTAACGTACGATATGAAGTCGAAGCGGTGCTGAAAAAAGAGCACGCTCAGCAAAATCCTTTCCTTGATGGAAGTAAAAAAGAAAAAAGATAATGGGCAGGAACGTCAGTCAGTGATGGACGTAGTTAAAATGCTACAGTCCATCTGTCATTTGCTTCGTCGAGTCGTGTCCTTGTCTGTTTGTGATACTGGGAGGGCAGGGTGTGAGAGGAGGGCAGGGTGTGAGAGGAGGGCACGCCGGACCTTCTGCTGGAACCTCCTCTTCCGATGGTTTGGACACGGAGCTTAGATTTTCTCATTTTCTTTTCCGCTGGTTCACAGTGGCATCGACGTGATCAGCGCCGCCGGCCCATCTGTCATCACTTCGGAGGTGCGCTCAAATTATTAAACACAGTCAGAGAGCCTTTATGCGGCTGGCACCGCGCCACACACAGACACAGGGTGGGTGGTAATGGCATTTTCACTGTAATAGGAACACAATGGCTAACATCGCTCCCTGCTCTCGCTCTCTCTTCCGCTCTCTCTCTCCGCAGTGGCTGCAATGGCTTTTCCAATGATAAAGGCCCCATTGTCTCCTATTAGCCGACATCAAACCAGCCAACCTGCCAGTCAAGAGCTATTGGGGCTGATCGAGTGCATCCGCTCCTGTCGTTACCACTCACACGTGTGGTTTGTGCGTGTGTGTGTGTGTGTGTGTATATGTCATAAATCAGGATAGATGAGCTGTCTGAGAGAGGCTTGTTGCTATCAGCTGATCGCTGTGTTAAGAAGTGACAGCTGATGAATGAATGGACTAATGAATGGACCGCAAGCGTCAAATGATATTTGCAAATACTTCTTAGTGTTGGTTTTAATCTGTATGGAGTACAAGATGGATGGTGTTTATCACGTCAGGACAACACAGTGTCAGGCGCAGAAAAGTACTAAACTGGCTTTGAAATACTTTCTGGCAGTCGATGCTCTCCTCCATGGGGCAAACCCCGTCCATCTGGAAGTGAAGTACAGCCTATTACAAACAAAAAAGTATCTACAAGCACTACTACTTTACAAATTCTTTAAAATCTGGTTAGATGATGTATTATGATCTGACCAAATGCCACAAGCCAAGGCCAAAAGTAAAACCAAGTTCCTGTTGGGATGCTCTACTGTCCATTATGCACAAGCAAAAATGTGTAGCAAAAAAAGAGGCGGTAAGAAGTTTAATCTTTCGATGTGAATAAAACATTTCAAGGACTGTGAGTGTGGATTTCTTCTTGTGCACTTGGAACCTCTGACAAAACTGATGATTGGTTTTGTTGTTTTGTTGAGAGATTTTCAAAATACATCCACAGTATCTGAGTCATTCTGAACAGACCTTGGATGAAACATGGAAACACATGGAGAAAAGAAAAGAGGGAGGCCTCATCATTTAGAGAGATGGAGAAAGATGTGAGACAGACAGACAGACAGACAGACAGACAGACAGACAGACAGACAGACAGATAGATAGATAGATAGATAGATAGATAGATAGATAGATAGATAGATAGATAGATAGGTAGGTAGGTAGGTAGATAGACAGACAGACAGACAGACAGACAGGCAGAGTCCCCTGACCCAACCAAAAAATGATAACCATGGCAACAGAGGCATCGCAAACTGGAAGGGGGCGGACACACACACACACACACACACACACACACACACACACACACACACACACACACACACACACGCACACGCACACGCACACACACACACTTAACTCTGTGCTCCGGGGGTGGTCGGTTCCAAGAGATCTGAGGCTATGGAAAATGGAAATGGAATGAGGGGAGACTGGTTTCCTCCTGCTTCCAAGTGTGTTTGATCACTCATTTTCTACCGCAGCGCACACACACACACACACACACACACACACACACACACACACACACACACACACACACACATATATATATGGTGCTTGTCTAGGCACAGCAGGTCTACCAGGCAGATCTCACAGGGTTTTGGACTGACGTTCCCATGTCGGCGTTCTCTTGCAGTAGATCTTCTCCCCAGGACCATCCTCCTCTTCCCTCTCTCCTCCTCCCTCCTCCCTCCTCTTCCCTCCTCCTCCCTCCTCTCTCTTCCTCCCTAATCTTCCTCCTCTCATCTTCTCTCGACCTGCCTCTCTTTCTCATCTCCTCTCCCATTCTCTCCACCCTCTCTCCGGCTTCTATTACCGCCTGTCTCTTTTTCTCCTCTCATCTCATCTCCTCCCTCTATCTTCTATCCTCGCTCTGTCCTCTCCCTTCCTCTTCTAATGTGTTCGGTTTCTCCTCTCTCTCCTTTCCTCTCTCTCCACGCCTCTCCCTCTCCTCTCTCTATCCTGCAACCCGTTGCCTCCTCACTCCTCTCGTACACATCTCCTCATCTACCTGCCTATCGCTCCCTCCTTTCATCTTATCTCCCTCCCCTTCCCTCTCCTCCCAGTCCCTGCCCTTCTCACTGCTCACCTCTCTCACACCCTCATCCTTCTAGGTCTCTTCCTTATCTGCCTTGTTGCCCCTTTCCTCCCTCCTCTTTGCATCTGTTTATTCAGGCATATTCTCCTCTCGCCTCCCTTATTCTTATCTCACCATGCCTCAATCCCCCATCCTTTTGCTCCTCTCATCCCAATCTTCCCCCCCCCCCCCCCACCCCCCAACCCTCATTTCCTCTCTGACTCAGACTCTGACTACCTCCCCCGGTCTCCTCCTCCTCCTCCTCCTCCTCCTCCTCCATCATCATCAGTAATGAATATTAACCATCTCACTCCAACTTTCTATCTGCCTGCTCTGGCTGCCGTCAGGCCATGCCTCGCTTTACAGGAAGTCCCCAGAGGCTGCTGCTGTTTCCGTGACTAATTTTGCACCTTGTGAGGTATAATGATACATTTATCTCCCGTGGCACACCGGTGACATTTTATACGCAGGCGCACGCACGCACGCGCACACACACACACACGTGCGCGCGCACGTACACACACGTATACAGACATACTGTACGTAAAAAAGGCATGCTCACACCATCAACACACACAGCACCTTCGGCACCTTCAAAAATCAGAGTGCCTTTTATGAAAGGCACATGGGAGTTTTTTTGCAGGATACTCAGGGGTGTTGCATGCTGGGTATGTGTGTTAGTGTGTCTGCTGTCGGGTACGTAGGCTTCGTAAAATGTCCTGGCAGATGTAGCCCCGGAGGTTTCAGACACACATACAACCACGTGCATAAAAGTTGGCTACATTTTCATCTCCACCCTGCTCGGGGATCTGTGTGTGCTGAGTCACAGAAAGCCAGGCGCTTGTGCTCCGAGGTCCCTTGATGTTTACCAGAAACAATACTATACAGAGGAGAGCAGAGTGGGAGGCCCGTGGGACGCGCGCACACAAACACAAACACACACAAACACACAACACACACACAAACACACAAACACACCAAACACACACATACACTCAGAGAGGACAAAGGAAGACTGAATGCAAGCATACTCCATGGTAAATAACTTTCTGCACTAGACAGATAAAAGACATATAGAGAGGCAGACGGGTGGCCAGACAGGCAGACAGGCAGGCAGACAGGCAGTTGACTCAGAGGTTTCTAAGTAGCTTTATGATACTGAAGCCTCCACTGCTTTCTCTCTGCTTGGTAATTCCCCCTTTGTGTGTCTCCCCTTTCCAACTCTCCTTTGGCCCAGCAGAAAGGAGTGTTTAAAAAGTGAACAGATATGCAAGCAAACACAAAATATGATCTGAGTATTTCTCCAAGGTTTGGATAACATGCTGACACACAATACGGCTATCAGGATCCAAACCTGCAGCTGAGTTTGCTCTTCAATTGAATCAAAGTGATTTTAATGAGTTCTGGGGAAATGCTGCAAATATATATATATATAAATGATATAGATACATATATAAATAAATACACACACACACACACACATATATATATATATACATATAAATAAATCTCTCTGAGATTTACCAAAATCCAAATCATTTCCCTCTCTTAGGAAAGGCTGAGGGATCAATGAGAGTTTTAGAGATCTGAGATTTGTTTTTCTTCCTCTGCCCTAAATGTCTCATCATTTTGCCTCTTCTTAGAAGTGGTGTTGGGGTAATTATGAGCAGATAAACAAGCAGAATAAGCAACGTAGTAGCTAAGCTGTGAAGGTCTGCCAAATGTGTAAGACTTGCAAACCTTTGGAGAGAGAAAGGGCGTGTGTGTGGGGGGGGCGAGTGGAGAAGCCAACACAGAAAGTGGTAATCAGACATGTCATGTAAAGGGAGGGACTCAAGACAGATTCAAGCAAACAACCCTGGTCAGCTTTTAATTTAAATGAATCTTTACTTTTGTGAGATAATGCTGTGTGTGTGTGTGGGTGTGTGTCCGTTAACCAGACCGCCCAGAGAGCAGGGCAATTAAGAGCTGTTACCACTGATGGAGTCAGGAGGACTAGTCAACCAGATATAGCTAGTCATCACACACTCACATCTCTGCTTTACTGGGCAGCACACATGAAGACAGAGGAACGCTGAGGGGCGGTATAGAGGGCGGTGTTGTGGGATGCCATAATTTACTGCTGAGCTTTCTGGGGGTGCTGCGGGTCTTAGTCATTACAGGAAGGACCCGTTTGATAACCGTTATCACATATCACCCTGCCTCTCATCCACTCCCTCCCCTTTCCTGTATACATCCAGGTGTCAGGTTTCCTAGCAGGCACCTAGCAGGGACATCGGTTACATCAGATCCTGTGCATTGGGAAAGGCGAGATAGAAAGAGCGACAGAAGTGTGGGGGTTGCTGTGTGACAGGAGCCAGGAGCTGGATCCAGGGTGTCACATATAGAGGCTATGTGTTTAATGAGGTCCACATTCTGACCCGCAGTCCTCCACGTCACTTAAATCCCTATACAGTACTAGAAAGTAGGCTATGCAAGTATTATTTTAATACAAGAATTACTGCAATTTTAAGGCAAAATGCGAGTACACTTGTAGGCTTGTAGCTGATACGGCCGAAAACTGGATTAGCCTGCCACTAGCCTACTAGCTACAGTTCACCATGTCTGTACACCGGAGTAGCTACAGATAGGTATGTTGGCCAGGTGATGGCAATAAGACAATAAGGACTCACCACAGCCCGTGAGCTGAAGCAGGAGGGCCAGCAGTGCCTGCAGTCCACACAAAGACAACACACCCTGCATCCTGCTGCACCTGGAGAAAGAGACGAAGAGAGAGGAAGGTAGACGGGAGTGTAAGTACACAAAGGGAATTGATATATATACACAGTGCATACAGTACATTATACTGCCCTTGTACCTTGTACCCCCTTCACAGCCAAGAACTGTTCCATTTAATAGGGATCCCTTGTCCTTGATGAAATGTATTTTTATATAATAGTAAAAGCTGTTTTATATTTTGTTTACTTAAAACGATAGTCAATTGTTCAGTTCAGATGTCTTAGCTTTGTATAAAGTAGGTTCTACCAATCACATTTGAGACAAAATCAGGCAAAACAAGGAATTCGCCAAAAATCAGTCAGCACTGCAAGATGGCAACGTTGTCATATCTCTTCAATCAAATAACTCAAACAACAACTGTTATTGTAAATGAAAGAGCTGATAGTCAATTTGTTTGCCGAGAGTTACACAGAATACCAACTCAGCTGTGTGCAGGAAAACAAGTGATTATTTTGGAAAACAACAACCTGCGCTGTTCACGACAGGGCTAGAAGATATTTACACATTTTGAGATCAGAACGTGTCAGAAAAGAAGACTAGAGGAAAACAAAACGTGATGGACGCTTGGTTTTCCTTGGCAAATGCTGCACATGGCACGCCGGAAACTGCACAGCAGAAAAATATCAAAGCGGCATTGGATTCTGTCACATTAAACATTAAAAAACGTCTATTTGAGAGTTAGGATGACAGGGAGCCTCTATGGCATGTCTGAATGGGTTTATTTGGACAATGATTTTTTGACTTCACAGTGGGACGGTGAAGCAGCAAGACAGTTTGATTCAAATCTCATACACACCCTGGCTTGGTTTTCACTCCAATTCTTCAGTAGAAGTGACTTGCTTTGATGTCGTGCGTGAAAATATGCTCTGAAGTGAGTATTTCAGTGTTTGTCACGGGGGCTGAAATGCTTTGGAGCCAAAATGTCTCCTCTGTAACACAACCTGCAGTTTAATCTGGCTGTCTGTGGATGCTCACAATGGCCAAGAGCAAGCGAGCGAGAGATACAAAGAGAGAGAGAGAGAGCAAGCAGCAAATGTGTCTGTACACTGTAAATCCATGCCTTTATGTGTGCACATTTGTCCAGCATAATGTGTGTGTGTGCTTGGTCCCCAAGTTGGAGGACAGCGTCCAAGTGAGATAGGTCAGCCCCTGCCGTGGGGTGTGAGAAGCCCTGAGTGTAAATAATGAATATGGCAACTCTGGGGACGTGGCTGGCCGAGCGGGGCTCGGGGGCAGGAGGGGGGCTGGGGGTAGGAGGAGGGAGGGCGGGGGGGGGTGGGGGGGGGGCAGCAGCCTGGAAGCGGAGATACAGGACACAGATAGCCAGTGTCAGTTACAGCAGCGCTGGCCTCGCTGACTCAGTCTCAAAGGTACAGACAAGGACAAAACACTGACTTCATACCAAACAACTGGAAGGAAAGAAAGGGACACAGTCCAAAGAGCTGAATGGAGGCTGGTCTATCAGCAGACTGTTCATTATAGACACAGACACACAACATTACAAATGACTGAGTCTCTGTTACCAGCTCACAATACACTAAATAACACTGGTTCCAAAAGGGTTTGAGTCAGCTTGTTTGGTTGTGTTTAGTTGGAGAACCCTTCTGCAGAAGATTGCTCAGAGAAGACTCTCGCTGATAGATTGATCTTCAAGGAGTTACCACACTCACTCAAATTCACTTTCCAGTGCCATTCTTATTTGGTGAAATTCAAGGACTCAAAATGGCAGGTTGACATTGGTCAAAATTAGACATAATCTTTTTACTCGTCAGGTCAAGAAATAGTGAAATCAGCACCAGTGTTGGTGATGAAGTTCTTAAAAAGTGCATATGCCTGATGTCCACAGCTTTACTGTACAGGGGATATGACATTTTGTTGTGAGTGCAGGATTGAGTCACTTAGCCTTTGGGTCTCGGGTTTCTCTCTCTCTCTCTCTCTCTCTCTCTCCCTCTCTCTCCAGTTCTTCAATAGCAGCTACTCATGTGTGCTCCAAAGGTCAGGGCTATATTCACTGTCCTTGCTATTATATTTCTCCCTTCTCTTAAAACCTCTCTTTTGTATATCCCTCCATTCCTCTCACTCTTTCACAGTGTCTCTATTATTGATCCCTCCCTCTTTTTTAGCCCATCACCTTCTTTTGCCTTCCCTTCCATTTTACATTTTAGGAATTTAGCTGACGCTGTCATCCAGTGACTTACGAGTGCAACAGCAGAATAAGCTTTTCTTCTGTTTCCTTGCCAGTGTCTTTTTTTCATCTCTCTTAACCTCTTACTTCTTCCCTCTATCTCCCCATCATTCCCCTCCCCACTTCCTAAAGCTCAGCAGTAGTTCCTTTTCATTCCTTTGACCTCTGTGTTGCCAGTCCTGTGCCCTCCCATCCCTCCTTCCCATCGCAATGAAAGGACTCAGGAGGCTATCTGTTAATTGTATCTCCACAGCAGGACTCATGCTGTTCCTACAGGCCTAAGAGAGAGCTCTATGTGTGTGTGCATGCGTGCTTGTGTGTGTGTATGAGTGTTCAAGCAGGCAGAGGACAGGCAACACGCTGCGAGTGTCCTTTAAAAAACTCAACTCACACTAGTCTGGACATTGCACGCCTACACAAAGTGTATATTCAGCTGCACAACAGACAGTTTAGTTGTGGGTGCGGCATGCCACGTGGCCAAAACACCTCTTCAGATTGGCTTCGGTAGTAAACTGAGACACTGGGATTTGTTCATTTAACGCTACGACATCAGAAAATTGGCAAAGGCAGACCAAGTTTCATGCATCCCCTCCCGGTGGACCTGCATCAGAGGCCATTTTTCTCCAAACTGGTCCACATTGGTGTGTGTCGCTTTACTTTCGGTATGCAGATAAGACGTTGCTGTGTTGACAGCCTATGCATTCAGCGTAGATGTAGTCTGAACAGTAAATTGCCTGATTGATTTCAGATTTTAGTCCAATAGTGGATGCAGTAGCCTACAGACCAAAACATGCTTACCTCTCAATTGAAAGTGGTTTTAAAGACTCGTAGCGTAAACACAGCTCCATCATTCTCTACTACAACACATACGTTTCGGTCGATATCGGTGGCACAACCGGGCACAACGCGTCAGCGGGACACTCAAGGACAGCGAGAGAGCCTCGCTACTTTGAGTCGTGTCTTCATACATTTACAGATCTACCTTGGGAAATGTGGGAAATGTGCACATTTACTACGGAGTTCCCACATCGCAGCATTCATTGTTATGTGACAGAAGTTTGATTTGAGTTGATTTCTTTTCACAGACTTCAGCTCTTTATTGCTGTTTGATAAAATAACTCCACTAACTCAACTTGAGTGATTTCATACTGAGAATCAGAATGAGTACTTTTACTGTGTGTGTGTTTGTGTGTGTGTGTGTTTGTGTGTGTGTTTGTGTGTGTGTAATGCCAGGCTAAAACAAAGCTTATTTTCTTAGCTGAGATCTTAGGACGTCAGACCAGTGCACTGTAACCTATCCAGCCTGTCACAGATAGACGTGACAGACAGATCTAGAGACAGCAACACAGACAGACAGACAGAGATAGACTGAGAAATGTTCAGAGGCAGGCTGTCATATTTTGTTTTCTGCCAATGTCAAGGACCTTTCCAGGGCTGCCTGGCCATCAGTCCCCATCAGGCAGAAGCCCACCTTGGCCCTGCATGGAAAATGATTTGTTCTTGCCATCTGTCGTTCCATCTTAATCCAATCTTTTACCTGAATCTGTCATTCTCTCTCTTTGGATAAAGTTTCTGTCCATCTACGTCTGTCATTGTCTCTATCTATGTCTCCCACACAGTCTTGCTTTCTTTCTTTCTTTTGTGCGTTTCTCTCTTTGTTTCTTGTCTCAATTTTCTCCAATCTCGTCCTTGCTTTCTTTCTTCCTTGCTTGCTTTCTTCACTTCTTTCTTCAATTTCAATTGTCCCCTCTCTTTTTCCGTAGCACCGTGCATTATTAACAAGGCTCATTAATCACTCAGGCTGCCTGTCACTCCATCACCGCACTCATTGTTGCTGCCGTTGTTCCTGCAGCACACGCACACTCCCACACGCACATGCACACACACGTATAAACATGCACACACACAAACACACACACAATAATGCTGTTTCTGCAGAGGGAGCTGGTCCTATCAATGTCTGTGTATAAGTGACAAATGAGGCTCCCCTCCGAGTGACAAAAGACTGTTTTCATTCCAAGAGGACATTACCAAGATATTACCGAGCACCAGTCTTGTAGTGTTGTACATAAATGTCTTCAGAGTTTCACATTTTCAGGACAAACATGACCATTTATGTGGTTGCACCTGTCTGCTAAGTAATCATCACTGGGTGATTTCTTTTGTCCGGAGACCAGATGAAAACAATGGCAGAGCGGGCGGCAATATGCCAGCTTATAAAACCTGCATGAGGGAAGAACGGTGGGACGCCATGGTTCTCAAATAAGGAGCGAAAAGGAAACGTTCCCTGGGCCAGAACACACTGTGCAGCAGACAATTCAGATGAGTCACTGACAACCCAACCCACTGAGCTCCTCAACTGCCATCCATAGAGAGTGAGAGAAAACAGGAGGTGGTGAGAGAGAGACAGAGTTGAAAGACAGGAAAACAGAAGTGGTGAGTGAAAGAGAGGAAGAAAAAAAAGGGTGATGAGATGTGGAGAGAAAGAGGGAGGGCGAACTAGAGGTGGTAAGAGAAACAAGGGAAGGGAAGGAAATGAGAGAGAGAGAGAGAGAAAATGAGAGCAGTATGGAGAAAAGCCAAAGCCAAAGCTGTGTGTGTGTGTGTGTTGGTGTGTGTGTGTGTGTGTGCTGGGCAGAGCAGAGGAGAAATGGCCACCATTCGGAGCCCACCATATGGGCTTAAACACATAATGCACGCCAGCGACAAACTGTTTCTCTCTCTTACCACACACACACACACACACACACACACACACACACACACACACACACACACACACACACACACACACACACACACACACACACACACACACACACACACACACAAAATAATATTTCCCTTGCTGCCTGCAAGGCAGAAGAAGACGCAGGTTATGAAGGACGACTATTTGCATTTCAACGGCTCTGCCTGATAATGGAGTCTGCGATATTATGTGATGCACCGTATACAACTAGGACTGCAGATGCACCTGTGTGCTCATGAGAGTGTGAATGAAGTTTGAATGACATGCACAGATGCTTGCATGGTTGTTGAACACACACACACACACACACACATATTATATACCCATTAGCGCATACATCTGTGTCAGTCAGCATATGTCCTGTTGTACACAAGTGAAGAGCTACTCATGCTCACATGAAAAGGTGCAATTAATCAGGAGGTGGGCACAGAGGGATGAGGGGATGAAAGAAAAGAAGGAAGGAAGGAAGGAAGGAAGGAAGGAAGGAAGGAAGGAAGGAAGGAAGGAAGGAAGGAAGAATAAAAGCAAGGAGGAGGCTGTGCTCATTCCAGTATTATCACTACAATGAAGTGTTTTACTGCACACAGATGCAGATGCAGAGTAAGGAGTGTGTTTATTTGGTGCTCATGGCGTACTGTGTGTGTGTTTGGATGTTTTTCACCTCTAATGCTTCTGTTCTCAACACACATGGAGGGCAGAGAGGAAAGGGAGAGAAACGAGAGAGAGAGAGAGAGAGAGAGAGAGAGAGAGAGGGAGGATGAGGGAGAGAGGGCAGCCATGCCGCACTGTGCTGACCAGGCCAGACATCTCCCACCATACACAACAGGGCTGAAAATGCTGAGAACATTGATGGAGTAGAAAGGGAATAAGCTTCAGGGCTGCCCAGAACTATATACAAACCTATTACTTACAGCTGAAAGCCGCCCAGGTCTCCTGAGCCGTCTCTCCTTCTCATACTACACACCCTGTCCACAAGCCAACAGAGCCAGGCACCCTGTTAAGGACTTGGCTGGAGGAGGAATACCACCCATTTCTTCCTGTTAAACATATTACCTCTCTCTCTCTCTCTCTCTCTCTGTCGCTGTACCTAGCGAGGACTGCTCATCCCGCATGTAAAGAATAAAGAGAGTGGGAGAGAACAAAAAAAAGAGGGAGAGAGTGAGATAGCGAGAGGAAGAGATAGAGAGAAATGAAAGAGAGAGAGAGCGCAAGAGAGAGAAAGAAAAATAGAGAGAGACAAGAGAGAGAGAGAGAGATAGAGAGAGAGAGGTGGGGGAGAGAGGGAGAGATTCTCTTGAAAAATGAGGTGACAGAAAGCTTTCTCTGTGCAGGGAGGGTGGCCAGGCTGGCAATTTTCAAACGTCTGAGGCTTCTCATTTGCTGGGCTGCAAAGCCACTTTATACGGTTGCAAATGTTAAACTTGTTCTGGGCACATCAAGGTCCCCTTGGCCGCCTGCTTGTCACCGCCTGGAATTTAAATGTGGCTTGAGAGGAGAGTACAAGGAAAAAATAGTTTCGACACCTGGTACACATGGCAGGGTTTAGGAGTTGAACGTGGCTACCTCGGGGTTCAGGTGGAGAGATGAGTGTTCCTGGTGTATGTGTGTAATGTATGTACATGTACGCGTATGAAGGGCGAGTACACAGGGGTGTGCGAGTATCTGCCTGAGGGATGCTCACAGTGCCAGGGACAGTGCTTCCAGTCTTAATACTCAGTCTTAATACAATACTTGTTCATGATTTTTTAGTACAAAATTGTTGTCCTAGATACGTTTTCTAGATCAGAGCACAGCAAGACGCCTTGGAGAAAAACTATGATGTGGGGTTTTCATTATGATGTGACATAAAGTAATTGCGGTTAAATCTATTAAGCGTTGAGTGTCCATGCTAACCAGCCCACCCACCACTGGATCGATACAGCAATTACACGGGGCGTGACAACGCTGAGATATATGGGTAGTACTACTGGCTCTGTAGCGATGACTCTCTTGGTTGTTTCTGTCTGTTATCGTTTTCTTCTACACGTACACACGCACGCATGCACGCACACACACACACACACACACACACACACACACACACCTAGACACACATCAAAGAGATGCTGAAAATCATCCCGTCCCAAAGTTATGAGGGTTTTCATCCAGTTAGTCCACCAGATGGGCGACTGTCAGACAGAAGCTTTCCCCGTCAGAGTGCCTCCTCCTGGGCTTAACTGACCAGCTATGTACCCCCCCCCCCTCCCACTCCCACACACACACACACACACACACACACACACACACACACACGTGCACACACACACACACACACACACAGCTAAACTCGATTGAAGAATGTCATCACTTTATCATAGGAGGTCTGGAGATGGGATCAGGACATATTTCATGGGAAGGCTGCTCATTTTCTCTCTACCTCCCTCTCTCCTCTCTCTCTTCCCCCCTTCTTTCTCTCACTCTACACCCTAACCTCTGTCTCTCTATCTCTGCCCGCTCTTTCTCTCTCTTTATTTCTACCCCCCCCATCTCTCTATCGTTTATAATAATGTAGTACATCTTTAAATTCTTCATGGGGTTTAAAGTGTTGTTGACCTTTTGCAGAAATATAAACAGGAATTATGTTTTCATCATTGAACACACGCCCCACGTTTATGACATCGTGTGATAATCAGTCAGAGCCAACTGAAGCCAACCCCTTGTCACGGCCACAACACAGAACAGAAAGGGAACATCCATCACAACGTCTCCCCTGCGGTGTGTCACGTTACACAGAAACATCTAGGGGGGGATATATGGTGCATGCAGTAAAAAACACAAACGCTCCCTCCCTTTCCCCGTTCCTCCACCTCCCTCATCGTGCTACCCTGCCTCAGAGAGAGACTGGGCCAATTAACAATAGGGCTGAGAGCTGTCTGTCATCTAATCCTCTCTGGTTCTTCCCAGGGAAGCTGTGAACCGGCCTGGGAGAGGAAGCAGGATGTGGAAGGATGAGAGAGAGAGAGAGGAAGGGAGCATGTGAAAGGGACAGGGGATGAGCAGGGAGATAGGGAGAAGGGCTAGAGGTGGCACCCAGTCAGTGTGTGTGTGTGTGTGTGTGTGTGTGTTGGTTAGCACCAGTAGCACTAAGTCCTGGCTACTGCCGTGGGAAATTGCCTGGAAGCACTCAATGTGCAGTGGAAAGGATGGGTGACAACCCCCTTCTGTTAAAGTTTACCCTCTGACCTCTGGCTAAATCAGTGTCACAACAGGACACACCCATGTCTTGCAAGGCCATTCCTACATCATGGTCATCATCATCATCATCAAGACCTTACTAGAACAACATGAGGGACGCCAGCCTCCCAAAATACTTTCCTCTGCATCTCACTTAAGTCAACGCGCAAAGTGACGTTATAGGCTTTATAGGCTTTCCGGAGACTCCAATGCAGGTCTTCGTTCTTTGAGACATCCCGAATGATCTCCCCGAGTCATCTCAATGATGACTCAGTAGCCCCTGTGTCTGCCAACAATTTCATAAGTAGTGCCATGGATTTGGGAAATTGCGAGTGCTTCAGATTTGCAGCGGAGGGAAAAACATAGGAGGTCAGCCTTTTCAGAGTCACTCACTCATTACTCTCCTCCTGACAAACGGTGGAACGATTTGAAACTTGCAGGTGCAGGTAGTCATGACCTTTGTGATGGTTGATTTCAGTTGCCAGTTGGTGGGCGTGACATTCCCCGCTCACCTTCCCATTCCTCTGACATTGTGGCAGTACATTCTCTGGCCCAACGACCCATTTGACCACACTTCCAATTGACATATTTTTCGTCTCTGTTGCCAGAAAAGGAACTCCTGCCTCTTTCTTATCCACGGCCTCTGGCTCTGCCTCTGCCTCTGTGAGACGGTGCATAATGGGTCAACTCAACCAGCTGAAGCTTCTCAGCTGTTGCTTTAGTTTTCTTCACTTGTTGGTTTCTTTCATCCTGAAAAACAGTCTCAGCATGTGTGCAGTATCTCTTAACATCGTTCAGTCTCGCAGTTTGACAGAAATGGCTCTGACTTCCGGACACAAACCATCCACCAAGATCTGAACCAACTGTCTTTCCCACACAGAATCATCCACGGTATTGCTTGGTTGTACATTTCCACTGTGTGTGTTTAAAACTTGGAGCTTTCTGGAGAAATATTCATCAAACATCTATCCAAATTTTTGCACACAAGCGTTCACAGTTGTCATATTTATAACCGGTCTGAATTGTTGAATTGAATTGACACAAAGCTGTCAACTGAGTTTGGTAAGGAGAGGCAGGGCCAGTCTCGCATGGTGCAGTGGAATCCCAATCAGCAGGCTTAACTTCCGCCCAAGCAAGGCCCATTTTGGTCACACAGACATGCTCCCATTCAGCTGAGGTGGGTTTACACTGTGTCACCATCTTCCTTAGAGCATCTGCAAACATTTTTCCATTATTCTTAGGCCCTGGAAGTTTATCAATGATAGCGTGGATGGGTCAGCTTCTCAGGAAAGGGCAGAGCATGTAGTGAGCTCGGTGGAATGTCATGGAAAATTGCCTAGAAGCACTCAGAACTCTTGAAATAACACACAAAACACTGACAGGTTGAAGTATAAAATATATTGTACACAGATATATTGGAGAGAAATACCTTGAACCAGGCCCTACAGAAAGTCAAAATCGTTGCATGCTCTCTCTCTCACTGAAAATCAGCTAACTACAATCTTTAGGAACAAAGAAGTCTCTTATGATTGGTTCCCCATACTAAGACAACATGGTTCATCCTATGGACTATCTCCACACAGTAGTGGTCTGATCAGATTCATGACTCCCTTGTAGGGACTCACTGGCTCACTGTGCAATACACAGACACATGCTCATGGCACACAACACAAAGGTGGCAATCTGCTGCTTTGATGGGGAGTTAAGACAGTCTGCATCTCATCACCATCGCAGTGCCAGATATAGACATCCATCTGAGGCACCTGTGGGGAGTGTGTGTCCCAATACACACACCTACACCTAGGAGGAGTCCCATCCACCACTGTGGCCCTCTGAGAGACAGACTGGGCCAATGAGGACCCAGACAGACTGGGTGTCCCGTTAACAGCTACTGGGTGACAGACAAACACTCACAGGTCGATACAAGGCAGCGAGACATCGTGTCATACATCACATCATAGCTTCCATGGATCCAGAATGATCTTTGGCCAAGCTCAAAGACACTTGGAGATGCTCAACTCAAAAGAAAGAATGACAACTGTGAAATGCAAAGGCTTGGAAACCTTGCAAAAAAGATGGAGGAACACCCAGCACTCCTGACAAATGAATGAGGTGTTTCTGCGACTGCTGAATAAGGTGCCACTCATTTATTTTCTTGTTGGCTATTCTTCCAATTTCACCTTCAAAAAGGCAATTTCATAATGGGCCTTCTAGCAAATGGCGATTGTGAGATTAATTGGATTTCAAAAAGGCAACGTGAAGGTTTGACAGGATGTTATTATGTTCTCAACCTCAATTTTCATGAAGTCGATTATCCAAGATGATAATATTGGCACTAAGAAGTGCTGCCAAGTTAAAAAAGTGTTTTTTTCATCTCTATTAGAATCTCTATTAGTGAATTCAGACTGGATTTATACTTATACTTAAACTGGTACAGAGAGAGACTGATCAGTTAGACACATGTTGACAATAGATCAGCTCTTTGACAAAATGTGACAGATGGTGGATATAAGGGAATGACATGGAAAGAAAGTGGAGGTGGGGGAGAGAGTGAGAAAAAAAAAAGAGTGCGTGACAAAGGGAGAAAAAAATGGGAAAACTGGTGAGAGAAGGAGACAGCTGAAGAAACACTGAATAAATTGAGCAGAAATTGGAACATATCAGAGCCGGAAAAAAGAAAAGACAGGAGTTTGACGGGAGAGACGGAGAAGGTACAAGAGAAAAACAGCGTGAAGGAGGAAGAAACTGCAACCATAATAAACCGTGCAGGAAAAGAATAGAAGTGTGAGAATGGGGAAAGAGGAGGAAATCAAACGCTCAAGGAAAAGAAAGAAAAAGGGAGTGTGACTAGAAGAGGAGAGAAAGAGCTGCATGACGACGGTGGTAGTTGCTTCTGTACTTATTAAATAATCACACTTAGAGCGGCTAATGAGTCATGAAAGCAGATGTTTCCAGGCTCCTGTTAGGAGCAGCAACACAGCAAGCGTGTTGTTTAAGTGTGAAACAGGACGATGAAGAGGTGGGGGAGGCCACCGGGTGATGCAGAGAGAGGAACGACTGCAGGCTAAATTAAGACACGTAGGTGAAAAGATTTGGAGAGAAAAATAACACGAGGAGAGAGAGAGAGAGAGAGAGAGAGAGAGAGAGTGATAGAGAAAGAGAGAGAGACTGGCAGTGGGTTCATGGCGCAGCGTGGCTATCTCCAGGTTTTCTGCTCGGTACCACGGTGCGGTCTCAGTCCGAGCATGACTCCCTGGTCTGAGATAGAGAAGCAGCCCGGGATAACCTCCTGGGAATATCGATTCTCAGACACCACTCTCATTTGGGAGAATCAGAATTGATGAGACCTGCCTCAGGCCAGGGTTTATTTACTTATTTATCTGGTGGCTGCCCTCGCACCCGGCCTATCTGTCTGACAGTACGGGGCAGCCGAGCAGCTCAACATCTCGAGGCGGGACAACTAATTTGAGGGCGTGAGTGAGAGAGAGATAAAGAAACGGAGGGGCAAGACAGAGAGAGAGAGAGAGAGAGAGAGAGAGAAAAAGGCGAAAGTGACTTTTTAACTGAAGCATGCAGCGGGTGTGCTGATGGGCAGAACCATCTAAACTGTCTACAAGCACCATAAATCAAGACCAGACAGCCACGAGAAATCAACATTTCACAGAAGGGGCATAGTTTCATTTGAAGCAGAGTTTGTTTCATCGTTTTAGGCTGTGTCGAGTTTGCCATGTCATTATGAGTCAGTCAGTTCACTACCAGAGGGATCAATTTAATACAAGCTGTCTGTGTGTCTTCGTACTGTGAAGTCTGCAGCGGCTTTAAATTACTGCCTGTTGTCATTTCAGTTCTTTATCGACCATGGAGATTTCAAGGGGCTCCCTCTCCCTTTGGCACTGCCTCATGAGCCGCTTGCTCGTACTCTTGAGTGTACCTTTATGTGCCGAACAAAAAGGGTGAGGCACCAAGACTCACCCGCAAAATAAACAAGAGGATTTTTAAGCCTCTTGTATGCTGGTGTTCTTCTGTTTGCGACTCTCTCTCTCTCTCTCTCTCTGCGTCTCTCTCTTGCTCTTTATATCTCCCTGTCATTCTCTCTCTCCCCCTTACAGCCCTCCCTCACCTCTTCGCCGCCCCCATCTTGTAAGCTACACAGACTGCCGAGTAATTGGATTTCAACAGACAGTTCAAACGGAGGCATAAAATAATTAGTGACAAAACTCCAATGCAATCTCGGGGACGGTGATCGTCTTTCTGGCCTAGCACTTCTCTCTGGGAGCGAGACGGGTGGGGGGGGGGGGGGGGGGGGGGATGGTGGGTGGCAGCATCAGGAGGAACCTCTCAGCTGTGTGTAACGGCTTATATACCTCACCGGTGCACATGCATGATATCTGATCTGCCTGCGTGCACACACGATCGACGACGTAGACGCGTCGGCGTGCCGTTTCATGTCTGGGTGACCGAGTCTGCATGTGCGGTTTGTATCCACATGTGCAAATATGTGTGTGTTGTGTGCAGCAATGTGCTCGCATATCTTTGCGTGCTCATTTTGGGCTGCGTGTGTAGGCAGGGATGAGCAGCCCGTAGAGTGTGAAACCAGATGTAGCAGAGCCGTGGTTGCTGATCCCCCCCCCCCCCCCCACCCCCGGAGACAAGAACAAAGAGGCCAGACTACATCAGGCAGGCCTTTGATCAGCTCAGCTCTATCGTGTTCTTATCAGTAATTGGCAGTCCTCGCATCCCGGCTGCTTCCTGCACAACATACACACCGCGCGTGAAAAGGCACAACGCATGCACACACTTATCCCACATGGGTACGCAAGCATATACACATAAACGCAAACACGCACACACACACACACACACACACAGCTGATCTTTTACAGAGCGTGTATATGCAACATTTTATTTATGGCATGGCAGGCTTGCTGACTGGCTCAGAAGTTGGTTATTTGGCTTTGATGCTAGCTCGCTGGCAGCCTGGCTAGCTGAGTAAAGCCCTACTCACACGGGACTAGTATTATGTAGAGATCTCATGTAATTTATTAATTACCCCCCCCCCCACACCCAACATCCTTCTGGATTTCGTGAAACAAATCCGCCCAGGATAATGAAATTTGCTAAAATGTGATGTTTGCTAAATGTTTTACAATTAATCTCTTCTTGATTTAACAAAGAAAAACTGCCATTAAAACCTTTCTCCATAGATTCCACTACTGTCTGGAGGAAGATAGAAATTAGAAGAAGGAAGAAAAAAAAAGACGCCAAACAACAACAAACTACCACTCATGTCCGCGAGGTTTCTATTAGCACGGGATCAGTGTCGTTAGGGGACCTCTGTCTTCACCACAATATGGTAGACCATTTACTTTACAAATTAGTCAGAGCAGCTTCATGCAGGATTAAAATCACTGATGTGCTCTGTAGTTATTAATCACTGGACGTCCCCAGGTAATAGAAATCTGTGTGAACATGGCTTAACTGTTCTCGTTTTACAGCAGACAACCTTTACCATGCTTAGATGTAATATGTTATCTGGTCTTTGTATTTCATGCACAGCACAACAGGCAGTTGCTCGCAATATGTCCTTGCGGCTAGTAGAAAAATACACACACACACACACACACAGTACTGTTCAGCAATAATAATGACAGTGTGAAGGTTTTTCCACTGGCTAGTCCATATTTTACATCATATAAACTACAGTGTAATCTTAATGTTGATTTCCATACAGTAAAATGACAAAGCCCGAAGCTGTGCTAGAATATTACACACCTTCCTTTCCACAGTATCTCCCTCGTGGCCTTATCACCCGAGTTAATCTAATGACACAGATTAATACCCCCCGCTATTCACCTCCAGTGACTCCACCTTCAGAAAAAAAAAAAAAGTTGAGGCAAATTTAAGGAGCTCCGGCACGAATATAAAGCAATGAAGTGATTTAGTTTCTACCGCTGCTTTATTGGAAGCAAATTAACCTGCTTTACAGTGGAGAACAGTGTGAGCAGCCCGTAAATCTGATCACATTTAATATATTTCACCCTGCTCGGGAGAAGAAGAGGAGAAATGGGACTTTCAACATTTCATCCCGTGAGCCGAGTACGCTATAGAAAAACGATTTCGGCATCGGAGCACTAAACCAATTCTCTTAGAAATGCTGTTTCTTATTGATGGGTCAATAACATTGATCTGCATTCCCACTAACACTTCACACCGTATGATCAACCAAAATAAATAAGAGAAACCAATGGTGATAATTTTGTGTTTTACAGTCACCCGTTTTTATTCGGCGTCTCCTTGACAACAAACTCTCGCATGCACGCCACTCATGTCGAAACGTGTTCTTCTAATCTAGTTTGCTAATGGCTTAATGGGCCTTATTGTTATTACAGCACATTGGCGTTTGAGTGCAGCGCTATTAGTCCGTCATATATCAAACCGTCAGCGTAATATGTGTTGCTAAGCGTTTTGAACTTGCTCATGGCAGCATGAATCTGACTGACGGCTGGTGATTATTAATGACAGTGTCAGGGCAGAGCAGACACCTCTACTGACATCGCAGGTACAGCGCTGGTCCCACAACAAGGGAGATGGCAGGGAAGACCCCTTTTGGTTTGGAACAAATCAACCCCGGGGCTAATTTCTCACCCTGCCAATTGTAATGCCCTTCCCGTGTGATACTCTAAATAAGAGATTTGCAAGCGCACACACACACACAAACACACACCATTGAGCCCATGACAAATGAGGGAGCAAAGGCTCATCTGAATATCAGAGAGAGAGAGAGAGAGAGAGAGAGAGAGAGAGAGAGAGAGAGAGAGAGAGAGAGAGAGCATCGGCGTGCCAACGTAACCTCCTCCAGCTGATAATTACTCAACGCTGGAACAGAAGAAAGGAAAGGAGTAGAGGAGGCAGAAATAAAGACAGGGAGTATAGGTGAAGATGCTTTACGAGCAGGGAGGGCAGCGCGAGGAGAAAAGGAAGAAGAGGGTGAATGATTGGAAGAGACAGAGCAGAGGACACAGAGGAGGAGAAGGAGAGAAGAATGGCAGGCTCAGAGGAAGAAATTAGGAAGGGGAAGAGAAGATGAAGAAAGTTGGAGAGGATTAAGGGGGGGGGGGGGGGGGGGGGGGGTAGTGTGAATTTCTCTTCTTTATCAGGTCTACCTGATCTGGGGTCCATCTGTTATAGGAGAACCCAATTGTACACAACATCCAGAGACGATCCATTCCTCTAACGCACCACTGATTGGGTTCTTTAAATCACCTCTTTCTCTCTCTCTCTCTCGGTTACTCCTCCTACTCTGTTGCTGCCTATCTCTGTTTTTGCCTGATCTGCCTGTGGCAATGTCCTTGAATGTCCCTCCCTGCTCCCTAACTTCCTCACCCCTCCCAGCCTTAATTACTTCCCCTCTTTAATCATCTACCTCCAGTGTGTATTTACTCAGCTTGCCTATCACTCATATGCATTTTTTTTTAATTTCCAGGGTAGATGCACTTAAACTGGGAAATAGATCTCTACAAAAAGAAACATTTTATATATTTTCTGTTCATGTGTATTTACAAAACAAAATAAGTGATCATTGATGACACTATTGTAAAAATGCATATTTGGATGACATACTACTACAACTATTTTCTTCTTTAACTTTCATTCTCTCAGTTCTTGCTCCTTATTGTCCCTCTCTCTATCAGTTTCCTCTCCTCCTTCTCCTTTCCTCCTCTGATGAGTGTCTTGACAGAAACAGACCCTGTGAAGGTCTCACTCCAGGAGCCTCCTCCCCCTCTCCCCCTCTCCTTCTGGCGACAAACACACACTCGTACACACACACACACACTATAGCACAACATAACTTTACCTGCTATCTCTTGACATCTTTTCACTTGCCTGCGTGGTAAATCAATACTTGGTGAGTATAATCAATTTTTTGAGTAATTGTTTGTCTATTTGGTGATAAAACATAACACAGTCATAGTGATTTGCCAGTCTCTCTCTCTCTCTCTCTCTCTCTCTCTCTCTCTTTCTCAGCAAGCCTGCAGGTGCCAGCTCTTGGTTCCAGCTCAACTCTTAATGACTAAATTGGAGCAATTAATTACCCTGATTGGTGATGTTAACCTCCACCTCTTCCACCGGAGGTCTGTCAGTGCAAACCAGTCGATCCATATTGTGGCCGCATACCCCGCTCACTATTTATCTTCTGTACTGCGGTGCTCTTTGATACGCTGCTTATCCCGACTTATCCAGAGAAAGACACTGGATCACCCCAAAAGAGACGTTTTTCTCCCCCACGGAGATATAGGGAGAGAGAGAGAGAGAGAGATAGATACAGAGAGAGCTAGCAAGTGCTAAAACAAGCTGCTTCAGGGTAAAGCTCAGGAGTGAACTTGGCATTGAGATAGACATAAAACAATGAAAAGATTGCCTGACTGCACAAAACCCTGAGTCAACCATCACGAAGAACTCAAATTTCAGCTCCCCTGTATTCCCCCATCCTCCTCTCCTCTCCTCTTTTGCTCCTACGCTCCAACTCTACTCCCTGACCTCTCTCTTGCCTCATTTCCCTTCATCTCTCGTGCACCTGCAGCACTTTGTCGGGCTGCTTTGGCTAATTACACATCCCATCACAACCACATAGCCACCGGCTCTCAGCAGTCCTCATGCGTTACAACTGTGGTGGGACTTAATAGGCGTGATCCGCGATTTTGTCAAGAAGTCATGCATCGAATAATTGGTCCCACTACAATAGCTGCAGGAAATTAAAGGCAGGGTCTGGATTACCTCCATGAAAAAAAACCTGCTATTCGTTTTCCTCACAAGCAGAGACGGGTTGTGAGTGCGTCTTTATTGGTATGGCCTGGTCTCTCCCTCGACTCATACCTGGGCACCTGCCTCAACTCATCCAGCCCTGATGGATGCTGCCCTGTCAGAGCAGCCAACTGTTCCAGAAAGGGCTGCCTCTCATCCTCCCTCCCTCCCTCTTTCCCTCCCTCTTTCCCTCCCTTTCTCCTTCTTGCTCCCCCCCAGAAAAAAAACACCCCCTCTACCAGCCCAGAGACATGTTTGATATTAACAGTTGCTTCACAGATGCTCAATTAATTCCTATTAATCCATTCCCATTCTTTCCCTCTGCTCCCTGACTGGACAGCAATGTCTGGGGAAGAAGGAGGCAACAGAGGTGGGTGGGGTTAAAGCCTAAGGAGTTAGGGATGTAGTGAAAGACAAAATAATAGAAAAGGGAGAGATTTTCCAGCCTGTGAAGCAGGTAATGCAGCCCCAAGAGCAGTTCAAGCTCAGTACCCTCTTCAGACTACTTACCAACATGACACTACAAAATGTAAGTCTCAGGATCCAGCTCAAAACATGCTGTAATAGCAGAAGAGTTGGACTCTTTTAATCTCGCTGAACACATTTCCTAAACCACATTACCACAAACAAGTAGAGAGAGCGTTCAAAGTTGTTACTCAATTTGCATTTTGAGTCAATAGGCTGGGAAAACAAAAGGGAGAGATATAAAGTCATTTGTAGAGGGAGAGAGGAAGAGAGAGAGAGAGAGAACATCTTGGAACAAAGTCTTTGCACTGTAAAAACGAATAAGTTGAGAAAACGTAAAATATCAAGGCAACATGATGCAAGAGATTTTTGAGTTTTCTCAACTTTTGCATACAGTTGTTGACTTAACTAAGGTTTTCAAGTTCTGAAAAGAGTTCTGCCAACTTGGATCTTCTTGTTCACCTAATTAGGATAATCCTGTGAAGCTAACAAAGAAATTCTTGCTTTAATGCCATATATTTCTACCTCCACCAAACACAGATAGTTTTGTTGAATTAACATAAAATTATTCCCATTGATGCCATGTATTTCTACCTCCACCAAACACAGATATTCTTGTTGAATTAACATAAAATTCTTCCTTCAGTGAGATGAAAATTTACCTTAATAAATCATGGAATAATTATGTTGCTGTAACTGTATATAAAAATGCGCAATAGATGGATTATGAATAAAACAGAGCACAGCTGTACATCTGAAATCAGATTTATTCTGTTGAACAGACAAAGTGCCACAGTACATTTCTTTTAAAATAAAAAATAAAATTACAATATTGTAAAATTATCACTGTTTTTTTTCACATCTCAACCACTTCAGAACTATAAAGTTCACTCCAAAATATAAAAAAATAAAAAATCTCTTTTAGCTGTACACTCAAGCTCAACAACAATGTCTTTCCAGAAATCATGAGCTGGTTACTCAAGATAATAGGCTATATGCCGAACTCGACCACTTCCTGAAATTAAACCAGCTCATTCATTTCCTGTCTTACATTATTGGCCAAACTGATAAATCCAGGTGTGCTGCTGCAGTAAAACACACCTGGATTAATCAATTAGACCAATAATGTAAGACAGGAAATGAATGAGCTGGTTTAATTTCAGGAAGTGGTCGAGTTCGGCATATAGCCTATTCACTATGTGGAGGGTGTAGTTTGGTAGAAAATAGTAAGTTCCAACATGAAATTGCTCAAAACAAGATCTGATTACAGTAGCATGCGTAATCTGGTCACAATTTTGGGAAAGAGACATTGCTGTTGAGTTTTTCCAAATGTGTGCTTCGAGCACCACAGCAGAAATTTTGGGGTGAATTTACCCTTAAAGTAAAATTAAAGTCCAGAGGTCCAAAAAAGAAAAAAAACAAACCAAAAAAGGTGTCCAGCAACATATAAAGTGACCCATACACACACACACACACCCTGGGGCTGGCTGTATGTTTGCAGAAGTTGAACTTAACCATGTGCACATGAAATAGAATAGCACCACTTTTTTTTTTCAAAAGTCAAGAGGACATATGTACTGAAAATGATTATTAAAATTCTAGACCAATTAAAAGTTGTTAGAAATCTTACCAACCAATTTGGAACAAGTAACAGATAAAACACCAGTTAAGCGCTTCTTGTGAACTGGCCAACAAATCATCACATCTTTTAAAATACCGCATGACACAATTTCACCAGCGTCAACAAACAGTTGTTTTTAGAATGGATTCCTCTGACAAAAATTGAAATTTTTCCAATCTATCAGGTATTCACTGTTTCACAGATGTACTGTTATAAAATTGCAATAAAAGTATATTTCCCATTGCATGTGATATTTGATGTCAGCAATGTAAAGATAACCCATTATTTACCTGTTCAGTAAGCCTAGTGTTCATTTCAAATCTTCAGTATGGAGAAAGATTCATCCTGTGTGTACCTGTGGATTATCTTGATCATACCGTTATAAATGATTTGCTATAGTCTAGTAACAGAGCAGTCTAGTAACAGAGCAGACTAATTCAATCATTCTTCTATTGGCTAATGGGAAACTGATGTGCTTCATGAAATCTTCTAAAGGAACAGTTTCTCCCAAAGACAACATTTCAAACATCATAACATTTCAAGTCAATTGGAACAGCAGTGAAGTTCTTCCATAAAACACTCAGTTTGACAATACAATTTCAGAGAAAGCTAGTCACACCTTCAGTTGAATTATGCTAAAGTAAGTTCCTTTAGAAGACTTAATGAAGCACATCAGTTTCCCATTAGCTAACATAAGAATGGTTGAATTAGTCTGCTCTGTACCTGTGGATTGTCTTGATCATATTGTTTTAGATTATGAAACATTGATATTGTCTATAGTCTAGTAACACACAGGATGAATCTTTCTCCATACTGAAGATTTGAAATCAACACTAGGCTTACTGAACAGGTAAATAATGGGTTATCTTTACATTGCTGACATCAAATATCACATGCAATGGGAAATATACTCTTATTGCAATTTTATAACAGTACATCTGTGAAACAGTGAATACCTGAGAGTGGAGAAAAATGTCATAGCAGCATGTGGCTTCAAGAATAAAGCATTAACACCTGAAAATGTAATCAGACCATATGAATTTAAACGCTGAACTGGAACTTTGAAAGATTAAAAGATGAAATTGGTCAAGATATTGAATGACTGGTTTGTACCAATTGACTTTAACTGGTTTTCATGAGCGTTAACCACATTGCACTACAACAGGCTAAAGAACATAGGTTAAAGTCATGTCTGGCTTCATGTCTGGTTTCACCATTAACAATCAGTTTGTCTCTTATCACATACTTCTGTAGTTACAATTAAGGTTTTGAGTGCATGTGTTCACACTGACCAATATGCAAAAATGAGTGTAGTACAAATTCTCAATTAACTGTGAAACAAGTATGTGATTTGAGACACACTGAATCACAGTAAAAGCTTTGTTTTCAGAGACTGTGTGCGCTGCGAGCATCGAGAGCCATTGAGCTCGAAAAAGATGGTCTGAATGGATTCAAAGGTGTACCTCATCTGTTTTGGATAGTCAATGTTGAGGGCATACAAAAGGCCAAAGAGGTATGCCACGGCAGTAGAGAGGTCTGGAATGTTATGCCGCACGATCTCTCCTTCCAACACAACTGCCTGGTCTCGCACAGATACGCTGTCGCCGTCATCTTCTAGAACAGTGAGGATGGCAACAGACACACCTTCCAGCACTGGTGCCAAAATGTCAGTGTCCTGTGGAAAAATAACAGATGCATTATTGAAAGCTAAGAAAAACTAAGACAAAATACATTTCTACTGATTCTAAACTTAAACTTGAGTACCATGCTACTTACTGACTTGCCATTCAACTTGTGGAGGTTTTAAAAAGAAAAAGCATCGCTTTCTTTCATCAATGACTGTAGCTATCACCCACCAACGTTGTGATGAGTTTTGTACAGAACTATTATCTGCTATCTGGGGGACATACCCAAAAGGGTGTCACCTAGTGACATCATAATTTGGATGGGTCACCCCCACAGCTTAAATACTTGAGTTCTCCACCATGTTTTCAGACTAGCCAGCCTAGTCTTGCGTGAACTGATGAAGCCACTTGGATAAGGGGCGAAACGTCTTCTAAGACAAACTCAGTCCAGTTGACCTGATTCAATTGCCTAGAGATTATCTGCTAAGGAACACTGGACTAAACTGCACTTGGGAGGTGTATATTTCCATTGTGGATGAACTCCTCCTTTAAAAGATCTCATGTGAATTATAAACTGTAGGAAAAAAGACAAGTAATGCAGGTAATGTCCCTAATTCCTATTACTTACCAAGCACTTCAGGAAAAACTTTGTTGCATCTTCTCGGAGGAAAATGGGCAGGCCTTTCAGTGCTGCTGTCTTTCGGTGGGGCACAATGTCGGATGTCTAAAGAGTATCCAGTGAACATGAAGCACAGGTCAGACCTAAGTAACATGCTTAAGTTAAAAAAGGCTGAAATCATGTGGACAATTTTAATTTACTTTTACCAATTGAAATACTGTTGAACCAAATGCCATCAAATAAGAACACAAAGCAATGACTGCTGACATTAATTTTTACTGATAAAGTCAGTCTTGTTAAAAACGGTACCATGCACTTTCAAGTAAAAACCGTTAACTTACCTACTTGAGAACAGTGGCTGTCGGCTCCGCTTCTGCCCAGAAATTGTCCGAACACGAACCGTCACACTCAGACGGCAGACCAGGAAAAGGTCCGTCGAAAAAAGTCCAATAAATCCCGGCTTCAGTTTACATCCAAATTTGCCACGTTTGGTCAAGTTTTTCGGTGGTTCTCTCCATAAAATGTCCGACGGGCCACACACCTCCGCGCTCAGTTCGGTCATTAAGACCGGGAAAACGGTTTAAACAATCTTTGCGCATGCGCACATCAGCCCGCTACGGGGTTTACCCAACTTAACTCAAAAATCTACTAAAAGATTCAAAAATCCTTGTTGCGCTGTTTTGAAAAGCCTTGTTAGGACAACAACGAGAGAAATTTGCTGGGCAGACAAGTTTATGTAGGTTGCAAGTGGCAAAGCTTTATTTCTGAGTCAGTTTAATTTGAAAACTTAAATTAGATCAACAATTCCTAGTTATCATTTTTACAGTGTGGAGAGCCTCCGGAAATCGTCATCCTTGACAGACAGACAGAGAGACTATGGGAGAGAGTATTATATATACTATATATATATATAGATATACTGTATCTATATAGAGAGAGGCTAACAGGGGTAACAGCAGGTCTGAAGACCACAGCTCATCAGCTCATAACATGCTTTTTATTTATTTATGTATAGTGAGCTGGGACAGGCATTGTATAATTCATGTCTCAGAGTATAAAAGCCTTGACTGCTGCACATAATTAGTCTTGGTGGAAGCTAACTGCAACACAAGATCTAGATCTGGACCAAGAGAGAATTAGATGTAACCTGAGGATATGTATCCAATAAACTGATTGATTTGGTTGTGTAGTCAACCAGGGCAAAGAGATCCTGCGTGGCCAAAAAGCCACAGAGTCCGCCGAAGCACGAGCGGCCCAATAAAGACTAACCAGGCTTCAAGATTCTCCAACTACGAGCTAATCAAACCTGAGAGCCCGATCAAGAGAGCGATCGAGCGGCGCGTCGTCGGGATTTTTTTTTACCGGATGAGACCCACTCGGCTACGCCATTGTTCCCGCACTCCGCCTCCCCTCTGAGAGAGGGGGTGTCGGAGAAGGTAATTTAACTCATCAAACAACGTTTACTGGGAGAGCAAAAACAAACATCTGGTGCCAATTCAAAACACTCTTCCACACGGAGGCTGAGAGGAGCGACGGGCGGCCGAGGGGGAGCTATGTTTGGTAAACTATCAGCCGGAAGGTTTAATTGAAAGGAACGGAAGAGGGAGGGACAGATGGAGGGGTGGATGGATAGATGTATGGATGGATGAGTGGAGGGTTGATGTAGCAAGTAGAAGAACGCAAGACATCTGTTTATTGAGAGAGAAGTGCCGATGGAGGGTGGATTGAGAGTTGGCACTGCAGAGAGAAGTATGTTTTGCACTCCTCCGAGGAAGGAGCTGGGTTCTCCATAGGTGTGTCTACCGCGGTGGAAGATCTACGTGTGCGCGTTGAACCATCCCATCTTATTCATAAAACAAACAAAACACGTTGTATACCGTATCATCATTACTCGGTGCTCTGCCTTAATAGAGGTGCTTTTAAGGCCGGGCTCTGCAGTA
The DNA here is from genome assembly GCA_034670385.1 of Hoplostethus mediterraneus. Taxonomy (NCBI): domain Eukaryota; kingdom Metazoa; phylum Chordata; class Actinopteri; order Trachichthyiformes; family Trachichthyidae; genus Hoplostethus; species Hoplostethus mediterraneus. The sequence continues at coordinate 10,461,496 of JAXDDW010000008.1, forward strand.
ATTGTTTGTTAGTGCGTCTGTAACACTCAATGCAATGGGGAATTACCGTATGCACTCCTTATGTCGTGCAGAGGGAAATACACTGTGCCCCGTACACCAGGCGGTATGGTACAAGTTATACAGGCACAAGCAGTACCACACCAGGAAGTAACTGCTTTGTCATTTTCTAGTTGTAGTGGTTAAATTAACATATGAATTAAAGGTTTTCCTGATTTTGATTTTGTTTTCAAATGATGTCATATGATGACTCAAGATAAGGAAAATGTATGCCATGATGTTTTGCAAATAAATTTAGTTTAGTTTAAAGTTGAATGAAATAAATGTGCATCAATTTGTCCTCACAGGCAGAACAGCCATAATACCGGACCCTGACTGGCCAACTACACCAGCTCCTCTAATTGAAATGAGGTGAACCTGCTGAGCGGAGGCTTCCCAGTTCAAATGCTGCAAACTGGCCTCATTGGACGGATTTCAGTCATTCTTTAGTGAGGTGAGCCAATCAGGACCATGATGCATTTACTGTTAGGTTGTTCTGACATCACCAATCAGGGTAATTAATTGATCCTATTTATTTCATTCAGTCATTAAGAGTTGAGTTGGACTCAACAGCTGGCACGTGCAGTAGTGATGGGAATTCCTCTTTTCAGTGAGTCAGATCATTTGGCTCAGCTCAGCAATAAGAGCCGGATCTTTTGGCTCCCAAACGGCTCTTCATTCAGTAGCACTTCTAGCTTTTTAAAGTCAGCCAAATGCAGCAATGTTTGACCTATGATTGGTATGTGCACATCACAATCACAAGTGCCAATGCGTTGGGCATTTGTATTCTAAGACTCTTATTTTGTATGTTTGTTTGGTTATTTGTGGGCTTTTATTTTGAGGAATACCTCATAATTCCGGTGTAAAAAATATCACTATTCTTGCTGGATTTGGCTCTAAAGTACTATTACCAAACAAGTAAGAGGTCTTTTTTATTTTATTCAACTCATTAATTAAAGGATTATCCTGTCATTCTGTTTTGTGTTCATTTACAAAAAATCAAACACTCGTTCACACACACATCACCTGCAGGCTTTCTGAGAGAGAGAGAGAGAGAGAGAGAGAGAGAGAGAGAGATAGTGAGTCTCTTAATAACAAGAACATTGTGTTACCACAGCAATTTGGTGTTAACAGGTGCAGGTGCATACCAACTACCCCAACCCTCCACCCGATCATCTATTTCACTAGTCCATGAAATACTGCACTCCCTTTCTCAAACAGCTCCTTCTGTCTCTCTCTCCATCTTGGGTCTCCCTCTCCCTCTCCGGTCCCTCTATTTGACCCCCTAGCCCCCCTACGTCCGCCCGTTTTAAGGAGCTGAACAGTGAGCAGCAGCATCAGAGTGACAGACGCGTTTTCCCAGAGAACCCAGCCCCGCTGACCTTCTGAAAGGTACCGCTCTGCCAAAGAAAAGCAAACACCTCATTTATCTGGCCGCCAATGCAAAGAGCAGATCCCATAGGAGGCCTAGGGAGCTGGCAATCGGATCCACAGATGTGACAAGGTGAGCAGTCTGGAGCTGCTGGCATTAGGCAAGAATATAGCCGCTTGGACTTACAGGGTGCGCTGCAGGATGGCTCGCGGACAGACCAAAAAACTTGCACACAACGCACAGCACGCTGAGTCTACACCGGGGAAAGATCCATTCAAAATCACCACTTCGGGTAGCCATTTATAAATTGCACATCTAGAACCAAATTAGAGTCTTGAGAAATAATTTACAACCCCCGTTTTAAGACTCCGCGTTCAAAGAAACGTGTTATTAATCCTCAACAGCGTCTTTGATAGCAGTGGCAGTGTGGTCGAGGGAGAGAGAGCAGCCAATTAAGACTGTTTGTAGTAATACATAAGAAATGACAAACGCCGTGATTGCCGCGGTGTCTGGAGACGGGCCGCCGAAGCCGCTGTCCTGTCTGCCGTCCTGATTGAACGGCGCAATCAAGCGGCGTGATTGCGAGATCAGCCTTTTAGAACAACGTGCCGAAGTTCCACTCTGACCTCGATCCCTCGCGTTCAGTCCGTCGGAGAGAAGAGGGAGGAAAGAATGGGTGCTTTCCTTCTGTCGAGACGCCAATTAAGGAGGTTTGCACAAATAGTGAATGCACACACACACACACGCGCACACACACACTAGAAATCTCAAGCAATGACCCAGTAAAAGCCCGCTGAATCTACACTGGTCCACTCTACACTTTCCCACTCTTAAATCCATTCCCAAATGCACTCCTTCACTCGGTGTGTGTGTGTGTGTGTGTGTGTGTAAACTCAGTGTGGCTGCGTATCTATAGGCGCCACCCTTAACTCCACAGCAGATCGCGGAGGTGGTCTAAAGTAATGTTTTCCTAATAAATCACAAGGGAGCTTTTAGAGTGAGAGTGCATTGCAGCAGGGAGTATTTCTTTCTCCATTCCCTCTGAGGAAACCTGAAGCACACACGGCTTGACTGCTAATGGCCCAAGTGGTAAATCACATCACACACAGAGGAGCTGACTCGCTATTTGGAACATCTTGCGATTCTCATGCGCTCATCTTGTGTTAGCGCAGCAAGACAAACACTCGCACACACACACACGTGCATGTAGTCACACACACACACACATATACACATCCACTCACAGACTACCCGCCGAGGTGAGTGCTAAAACACTGCTTGACAGTTGCAGACAACTCTGACTGTTTCAGAAAGGCTGTGAAGGGCACTTAATGGCTGCTCCTAACATCCTTCCTACCCTGTTTTTGCTTGGCTGTTTGATGTGAAGAGGAAGAGGAGGGGAGAGGAGAGGAGAGGAGGGAGAGAGGAGAGGAGGGGAGAGGAGAGGCGAGGCGTGAGTAGTGCCTGCCTCTGATCCCCTCTCTGTCAAAACAATGAAGGTCACGCTAAAATGAGGCCCAATTAGGACTCGGCCTCAGATGCTGGAGGTAAAACCGGCTAGCTAGAGGAGTGTGTGTGTGTGTGTCTCCGTGATGTGTGTTTTATGTGTTTGTGTGTGTGTGTGTGTGTGTGTGTAATTGGAGGGTTTTCGTGTATGTGCTCACACGCATGTATGCGGTTGTAATATGTGTGTGACAAAATAAGGTGAGCGACAGAGAGAGAGAGAGAGAGAGAGAGAGCGGAGTGGTTGAGCATTATGAGAGCACACGCCTCAGCTTACATGAAAGGAAAGAAAGGAGAGAAAGAGAGAGAAAGAGAGAGAGAAAGAGAGAAAAAACAAGGAGGCATTTTATCACAATTAAGCCTTCGGAGCCACAGAAACAAGCCTCTGCCTCTGCTAAGCCGATGGGACACTAATGCAACTCCTGGTCAGAACAAGTAAACACTGCTAGGAAGATTCAGAGTAAAGAGTAAAACACTGATTATATATTAACGTCTGCACACACAGGCACACACACACACATGCAGACGGACAGAGAGTGCAGCTACAGTAACTCCTGTACAGTGACTGACAGTGGCCAGTGATCAACAGCTCAGCCAGTAGTCCAGAGCAGAGAGGCATCCATCACAGAGAGCACTCTCTAATCAATCTGATCACAGACCTGGACACTCAGGACAGCCTGCAATGCTCTCAGAGGACTCACTCTGTCACACACACACACACACACACACACACACACACATACACATACACACATACACACACACACAGGCGCATCAAGTCACAGAGACTGGAAGCACCCCGGCATCAGTTCTGTGACCAGCTGCCACATTGATCAAAAGGGGTCCTGGGGCAAACCGGAGGGCTCCGCCACTCCTGACCGAGGGTAATTAGTAGGACAGACAGAGAGACAGACAGACAGACAGACAGACAGACAGAGAGCTCCTTTAATTGCAGCTGAGGGGAAAATGCTAGACAAACTGGAAAAGGGAAAGGAGGGAAGGGGGAAGTATTTCATTACGGTACACATCCACGTTATCAAAGGGTAGAAGGACGAGACAGGGATGCAGGGACCCCCCTCCAAGATGAAAGCAGATGTGTGCAGCAGATTCATTCATATACACACACACACACACACACACACACACACACACACACAGCAGGCCGTTTCCATCACAGACACTGTCGATTAATACCGTCCTCGCCTGACTCATGATTGAGGGACTGCAACAACTTCTCTTCTTTTCTGTATTTCTGTATTTGCTCTGCGGTGTGACTGTTGATTCCAGAAGGGAACTGGCCCAAACCCCAAACATTCATTTTAAATGTGGCATAACAGAATTAAAAAGCTAGTTCTGCATGAAGCCACAAAAATGGTAATTGTTTAAGTGTCGTATTCAGGGTTGAGATAAGAGCACGTAGAGGGAATTTAGCCGCAAAATTGTGCAGGTTGGCATTCAAACCTGAGCCATGTCCGTACACCGAAGCTCTTGCTAGGTGCCTCTGGAGCAGCTACGCATCAAACCGAGGTTCCCCCTGACATTTCCAGGATTCTGACTTGTATAGTATGTTATTTTTTTTACATGATGTCTGCTCTGAAGAAAAGGTACAGCGGTCACTGCTTCATTTTTTATTAGGCTTGCAGCTTCATTTAAACTAACTGATGATGTATTTAATATAGACACATTCTTAGCCCTCAAGGCATTTACACATCGTAGCACTTGATAGTGAAATCAAATTCAATAAAAATGCAAATTGGCCTATTGTAATTGGAATTAAAAATGTTTCAGTTATTTCTTTTTTGATATATGCTGGGGAAATGTTAAATGGTTTGAACAAAAAAAGCAAGATTTAATTTTGGTGTGATTATCTGTTAAGAGACACTGATGAAGTAATATTCAGGTTAATAATAATGCAGGGTGAAGATATGGAGTATTGACTAGTATAAGACTGTTCTACTCGATTGTAATGTCTAGGTAATGATTGGACAGGGAGAAGAGTGGGGAAGAGTGAGGGAGAGAAAATTAACGGGAGAGAGGAGACGGCAGAGTTGTTTTTCAGAGCGAACCCGTAAGTGTTGCGACGTTATGGCACAGCTTTTAAACCTATTTGATCTACTCTGTGTTTCTCTTTAGGCCTGTACAATTCTCTAAATTAAAGGCAAGTGCTTCTCTTAAAGGGGATGTGACTGGCCTGCTGAAAGAAAAAACGAACTAATGTAGCTTCTCATGTAGTTTTTGCCTGGTAGATAGATATATAGATATGTACTATGACCATAAAAAGTTAATTCCTTATTCAATTTGGCTTTTGAGCAATCAAATGTCTTTTGATTTTTGAGCCACTTTGTTCTGTGTTGACGAGACACAGTAACAGCAATTTGAAATAAAATTACATTTTCAACATGTCATTTTCTTGAGGGCATTGTGAGAACCATTAGCAAAACAAATGCCATGCTTTCTGTGTTTCACATCTAAGGAACACACTTGGCCCCTTAACAAACTAAGCCCCATATTAAGCACAGTCCTTAAATAAAGTCCTAAGCCCTGCCCTCACACACATAGTCTTGACAAGAACTGGACAAAAACACCATGGCAAAAAGAAATGCGCTCTACAAAAAACAATATTAAACAATATTTACATACAGCCTTGCAGCTCGCTGGGCATTCTCTGGGCTATGCTCCATAACCCAGACTCTCACTTCAGGGGTGCGGAGGAATTGCTCTAGGATGATTACTTCTCCCACTTGGCTTTATCCAGTTCTTATAGAGATCTCTGAGGCGGTTGTAGAGCTCTTTTGGTGTCTCCTCAGGGTGAACGCCAGGCTCCCGGAATCTTTGCTTCATTGATCTCATATTTATTTTTTTAGGACTGCCTCTCTAACCATGCCATAGTCCATTGCTTCGTCAATCTCCATGGCTACATAGGCACCTCGGGCTTTCCCGGTGAGATAGGGCACCAGATGCATGGCTAACCTCTCAAAGGTCGTCAGGTACTGCTCAATGTCATCGCCTTCCTCAAGTTTTGGAGTGTTGGCTCATCTCAGAACGAGTTGATTTGGACCTGCACACTTCGCCACCGCTGTTCATGTTGAAAAGCCAGCCTCTCCTGGGATCTGATGGAATTTCACCAGTTCATCGAGGTCGGCTAGCTCACTCGGAAACTCCCCCCACCTGGGCAGCCAGTCCTCCATGCATGGGCTCACCTCCAACGGCACCCTGGAGTAGTAGTAGTTCTTCCCTTTGTTCTTCATCTGAACTTTGTTGCTCCTCTCTGTGCTCGCAAGCAGGCTTTGGCTGCCCCCGATTGGCTTTTGGTGGCATCACTCTGCTCCTCAGATGGTACCAGTTCTCCACCCTGGATTCCAGCTTCTCCAGTCAACGACACATCCCACCACTGCCACCAATTATGGCAGTAATTATGGATGAATGTCTGGCTAGCACCAGGATTTGGTGAAGGTGGAGAATGAGGGAGGTCCAAAGACAGAGGTCTGGATGCAAAACAGAAGCTTTAATGGGGAAAAATAATCTGCACCTGTACTCCTTCCCTTCCTGACCCACCTCATCAACACATCTCTGGTGTCTGGATGCAGGCTGACTACTGGGGATCCGCAAGGTTCGGATCTCAGTCCTCTTCTTTTTTCCCTCTACACAACATCTCTTGGTTCTGTTATCCACTCCCATGACTTCTCCTACCACTACTATGCTGATGACACCCAGCTGATCCTGTCATTTCCCCCCTCTGACACACAAGTGGAGGCTGTGTGCCTGGCAGACATCTCGGAGTGGATGTCGATGCACCACCTGAAGCTCAACCTGGACAAGACTGAGCTGGTGTTCCTCCCGGGGAAGGGCTGTCCGCACCGAGACCTGGCCATCACCATTGATAATGCTGTGGCGACATCAACTCGGACTGTGAAGAATATGGGTGTGACCCTGGACGACCAACTGTCGTTCTTGGCAAACGCGCTCCTGCATGTTTCCTACTCTACAATATCAGGAGGATTCGCCCCTTCCTCACTGACGGGATGGCGCAGGTGCTCATCCAGGCTCTTGTTATCTCCAGCCTGGACTAGTGTAACTCCCTCCTTGCTGGTGCCCCTGGCATCTGCCATCAGACCTCTGGAGCTTGTTCAGAAAGCTGCAGCTTGTCTGGTGTTCAACCGCCCCCAAGTTCTCCCACACAACTACCCTTCTCCGTTCTCTACACTGGCTCCCTGTAGCGGCTCGCATCCAGTTCAAGACCCTGGTGCTAGCCTATAGGGCAGTGAAAGGAACAGCTCCTTCCTACCTCCAGGCTATGGTCAAGCCTTACACCCCCGCCTGACCACTTCGCTCTGCTGCCTCGAGGCGGCTGGTTGCCCCGTCGCTCAGAGGCCCCTTTAGTTTAAACACACTTTTGCAAATAAAGGTTGACCAGGTCTTTACCCACAATACTGCAATGTATCTATTAAATTACTTAAAGAAAATACACCCCTCCCCTTTAAACCAGCAAATGGTATCGCCCGCCACACTCCATCTCACTCCCATGCCCAGGAAGTCGCCTCACGTCAGATAAGTTGCAAGACACGCAATGTTATATGAATGATAAATGAGCTTATTTCTATAAATGCAAATGGTTTCAAAGATATCCTTTTGTTGGTATTTTTGTGGGATGATAATGTAAGTGATCACTGTGGTCTGCACACTATAGTGAGTGGACAGACTCATGTAGTGAGGAGCACTCTTTTGTTTGGGGAAGTGCAGGCTTAGTGAGAAGGCATGAGCGAGCCTTCTCACAGCCCTCTTTTCTAACCTTTCAGCTCTCCACTTCCATCATTGACTCTAATGCCTCAGAGCTTTGAAGACAGCACGCTTCATAGCTCCATGTAGAAACCACTCTGGTGGAGCATTGGCAATCTCATTACCAACCGCAGAATGGCTGGCAACTCTACTGGCAGGACATCTGACCCGCTATAAACCCTACAAATTGAGAGAATTCTAAATTTAAATCAATCTGATGGAGTCTCCGGTTTTTCAGTCGCCATCCCTGAGGCGGTGCAGAGAGGGTGAACTGAAATATCGGCAAGAAATCAAAGTCTGGTCAAGACTTGCTCGGACGTGATAATTTCACTGCCACTTCTTGTTGAGCGGATTAGATAGAAGATAGATTAAAAAAAACCCAGATAGAACAAGAGGCAGGCAGGCAGGCAGATAGATAGATAGATAGATAGATAGATAGATAGATAGATAGATAGATAGATAGATAGATAGATAGATAGATAGATAGATAGATAGATAGATAGATAGATAGATAGATAGACGTGACAGTTGAGCTGCCTGTCATGACAGGTGCTGAAGGTATGTCAAGTCTTGGGGTGGAGGATGAACACAGTCCAGATGCATCTAGCTTTCACCTCGGCCTTTTCACCCCATCTCTAAGCTGTCTTGGCTCATTCTGTTCAGCTCAGCACATTTCTGGATCTCACTGACCCGTTTACCCACCCACCCACCCACACACACACACCCACACACACACACACACACTCGTGAACAAACCTCTGAAGGAGAGGATTTGCTGATATCTGTCAGGTAGCTAAACCTACACAGCCCACAAATCCACCAATCACCTAAAGACTGAGTCTGGGCACGACAGACTAAATCCACCTGGTGAGGGCTGCAGGTCAGCTAGCTGTCAGTGCACAGTGGCTGTCTCTACCTGTCTACCTGTGTCTGTATCTGCTTCTGTCTCTCATCTATCTGAATCTTCATCAGCCATTTGGTGAAGTTTATATCCAAAGTGGCTCACAGGCCCATGAATGCATGCATTTCTTAACATTGGTGGCTCCAGCAGGAATCACACCCTTAACCACACACCTTGAGCCACACAAGACCATGTTTGTCTCTCATCTGCCTAGTTGTCTGTTTGTGTCTATCTGCCTACATCTCTCTCTCATCTGTCTGTTGGTCTCTCTGTCTACGCCATGTGAGTCCAAATTTGACCTCATACATTTTAGAATTGTGAAGTGAAGTGCAAAAAACACCAGAAACGTATTTGTAAGCCATATCTAATAAAAAGTCACATCAGGCGAGTATTCAGGATTTATGAGCATCAGTACAAGATGGAGACGTTTTAGAGACCTACAACTAATAATTTATCACGCTGACCCAATAATATCTGGTCAGTCATTGCTCCACTTGTTTGGAAGTTTATTTGAAAATTAGATGCAGGGACCTTGCCATATCTTAAGGTTTAGTGAACTGACGCCCCTGGTCTATGCCCATCTCAGTCACATAACTATTTATCCATGTTGGTGTCCTGCCTGTCTGCCTGTCTGCCTGTCTACCGATTTCTGTGTTTCTATCTGTCTTAATCTGTGTCTGTCTTTCTCTGTAGGTATCTGCCTCCGTGTCTGTTTCTCTTAGTTGTCTGTCTTTATCTGTACCTTACACTGTGTTTAGCAGCTTGATCTGAAAATGAAAACCAGACTGATGGGGTGACATAAAAAGGCTGCATTACCAATAACAAATAATATGCAAGAAAAATATGAATCTGAGCCCTGCGCCTACAGGAAGACAGACGGAGGATTAGAGAAGCCTGTTTTTTTTCTGCCTGGTAGGAAATAAAAAAAAGTGAATTAAATTTCTTCATAACAACAAAAACACCAAGAACAAACCTTTTGAAGCCACAATATTTAAAATAAATTATTCTCTAAGGCATCCCACACATAATTCTCTAGTATCTTTCAATACATTTCAGCATTCAGCATTCATTTGAATAACACAAAGAAAGGGAGAGTCTCAATGTGTCTCATTGGGTGTGACTGAAAATTAATAACTAATATAAACAGCAGCAAAAGTCAGATAATGCACTCAGACATATACACCCACATACACACAAATGGCACGCATCAACTGCATAGACACAAAGCCATCAAATAAAAATGGAAAGTCACCAAGGATCCGCCCGATCTGGGTCCAAGGGATTTGAATGAAATTAATTGCACAATTTTCCTATTGCATAAATTCCAGAAATCCGTGTGATCGGTCTCGGCAACCCCAGAGCGTGATCTCTGATTAGTGAAGGAGAGCTCCAATAAGTATCACACTGATGCCTCTGCTTAATAAATATAACTGCTCTGTGAAATCCGGGCAGGCTCAGGGAGAGAAAGACGGACAGAAATCATTATCAGTAACAAGAGACCTCCTTCACTGGCTCTCTGGTTTCTCTTCTTCCTGCATCCTCCTGCTGTAGTTATCACATTCCACTGGAAATACATGAGGAGATCCTGAGGTTTCTTTTGAACTTGTACAAATTAAAATCAAACGCTTGCTTACACACTCCAAAACATGCCTCTCCTTCGGGAATGGCTGCACTAGAGAGGGGGAAAACACTGGCCATCTGTAGGCCTCTCAAGTGTTCTCTGTTTACCAGCTCATCAGTGTCTGTCAGATACAGCCTGCACAAAGATGATGCCATCATCACACACTAAATGTCCTTCAGTCATGCATCTTTCAGTTATCCACCATATGTGTGTGTGAAAGAGAGACACAGAGAGCAACAGAGAGATCCTGTACATGTGTGTGTGTCTGTGTGTGAACATTTAGTCTTGTGCCCTGTCCAATTGATCTACACCAGAGAACACAGCGGAGGCAGAATAGGCTGTGCAGCAGGAGCTGTCCAGTGCTGAAGCCACACTAGGAAGACTCCGCAGTAAAATTCCACAAGGAGCCTTTCTCTGTCTGAGGATTAACTCAAATAGATAGGAAACCACTGGCACAACGGTTAAATAAACAGCTAGCTAGTATTTGCGTCACCTCAGGGGTGTTTTAGTAAGTGAATGACAGAGAAGCAATCCAATTCAAACCTGCTGACATGCTACCTGGAACAAAGGAAGCATCACCAAACTGGTCAGACAAAGAAAAGACCAGCCGAGGAAAGGAAATATAACCCCACACCCCACCAGCCCCCGGTCATTGGAAGATACACATTTGTGCCCTTGTCATTAATTCACCAGACAAAAACTGTTAGCAGATGTCATTATTTATTTATAGTATTTAATAGGCAGAATACCTGTTTTGAATAATACATTCAGTGGGAGGGGGGGATCTTGGATGAATATGCAAGGGCTGCGTCTGGGGGGATTCTGGTAAACTATCTGTCTTTCTGCCTGCCTGCCCGCCTGCCTGCCTCCTGGGCTTTGTCTGCTCTGCCACTGGCCGTAATGGCACAGCTGTGCCGCTCATTAGCTTGGCTCTAGGCACTGTGGCTATAGTTCAATATGGCTAGTGCCAGAGTATTGCTATTAGCCAAAGCAAAGCTAGCAGCAGCAGCCCACTAAGGCTGTGCTCTGTCTGCTCTGCTGTGCCAGGTTGAAGGGGTCAAAGAAGCTGAGGCTCTCCCGAGGTGTCAGTCAAGCAGACCGACAGCGGACAGCAGGTGGGCGGAGATGCAGCCTTCATTAAGCTGATGAAACGACCCTCTGGTTCTGGCAATAGAGGGGCCTGGATAGAAAAAACAAATAACTCTGGTCATATGTGCAAGCATATGTGCACATCCACACAGGTGCTTGCACATGCAAATACACACACACAACACACACACACACACACACACACACACACACACACACACATAAATACTCATGATCATTCATACAAGCAGAATGTGTGTAGGCTGCTGTGAGTGTTTGTACTGTTTAATTGGATCAGGGTTCTCTAAGTCTGTAAATTAGTCTCTCTCTGCGGGAGTCTTCCAGTTTCACCCCTACCCCCCTACTACCAGAGCCAAAAAGGCAACATTAATTTGTGTGCAAATTATGTGCATTCAACAAAAACAAAAACATCTCAGTAATATAGATGTCTCTTTTTCCATTGGAGAAATATGTCTACAAAGCAATAGGGGATTAGCCAGTAGGATTTTAACTGAATCATAGCAGCAAACCCCATCTTCCAGCTATTGGACTTCTATCTGGAAGCCCTCATCAGTTCGATAGCCACAAGCCAGCCTAGAGATTACCAGCTCTGAGACCATGTAGCTGCTTGGCGCCTCTTCCTGGCTTCATCCTGTCCCAGGGTGGTTCTGTTTGTTTAAAACATAGCAGTGGGCTCATTGTAGGAATATTAATTTCCTACATGAGTAAAATCTCCTTAAAAATTCACAGTTTTCCATTCATTGACTTGAACACTACTCAAGTGCAAAATTGAATTCTTGCCCATTCACATCTTCCGCTACAAGTGTCAGCACTAAGCTGTGGGCAGCCAGGCAGAAAGATGCATTATTGAAATATGTGACAACTCAACCTCATGCAAAGAGCAGATAATGCTGTGAAATTTCCCAAGTCTCCCTCCCTTCCTCTCTCTCTGTCTCTCTCTTGAAGTGTGATGACAACATTTCTGAGCTGCTTTTGGCCCTGACCATAGTTGGAGTGGAGCCACTGAGGAACAGTGAGGCTCCCTCTGAAGGGATATGGTTCCTCCATTGTAATTCCTCATCACAGAGAAAATGTGAAATTGGGGCAGTGAACTGGCAACAGCGCAGACACAAACACCTCTAATGGTTTTAGCAGAAGAGCCTGTAAACTCCAAAGAGTCCGAAGAGAGTGAGAGAAGAGGCTGAGATAGAGAATGCAAGAGGCAGAAAACAGAGAAAGAAAGATGTAAAGAGGAATGAAAATATGGAGCCAGAACATCTCCTATTAGTGCAACAAGAGCTGATCTGCTCAGTATAAACCTCTCCAGCTTCACTCACACACACACACACACACACACAAAGACACACACAAAGACACACACACAGAAGTATTATATGCACGCACAAACAGAGCCCTACACATGGCTGCTCAACCAGTGAGGAGGCTAGAGCTCATCTACAGTCAGAGAATGAATTATGAAGCAGGGTGATTTTGATCTCCCTGGAGTCACTCTGCATCAGCTGGGAAACAACAGCCCACTGTTCCTGATCTGTCAGCCACCTGTCTCTGGGTATTGGCTTGGCCACACACGTAAAGGCTCACACATACTAAGGATACTAAGATACACGACACAAGATGGGAAGAACTGTTTCTGCCAAAGGCAAGGCTGAGCGCAAACTCACACATGTGTGAAAAGAGGAGGATGTGACGGGAATAATATCGGAGAGAAAGGGAGAGAGAGGGAGGGTTTACATCTGCCAAGGCAAGCTCCTCAATAAGCTTATAGTTGGTGTGTGTGTGTGTGTGTGCGGGGTGTGTGTGTTTGTATATGTGTGTGTAAATTACAGAGATATAAAGTAAGAGCGACAAAATAAGAGAGATAGGTGGGCAACACAGAGCCAGAGAAAGAAAGAGAAAGAGAGAATGAGAGAGAGAGGGAAAGAGAGAGAGAAAAAGAGAGAGAGAGAGAAACTTGCCCTGGTAACCATTTCACCAACTGCTTGCTTGAATCTCTGCTAAATTTCCCCGGGGTTCATGAACAACTCCCCTCCTACTCTCGCTGCCACTCTCTTTTCTGCCACACAGCCACACTCTCCTCAGCAAAAAGACAAACAGATAAAAAGCAAAGCGCAATCTCAGGGTTTTTTTCAGCCCCCGACATCATCCCTCATTGTCAGAAAACCCACTAACGGCATGTTGCGGTGCACTACCGTGGCAGAGCAACCCAGCCGTGCTCAGACGTTTGCCGCTTTCATCAGTTTGTAGCCTAGAGTTGTTGTGCGACAGCAAAGTTTCCTCGAACAGAAATAATCTTGAGACCCATTTGACGAAGTAAGTGGCATCCAAGATTATGTCTCGGGTTCCCGTCTACGGTTTACTGACAGCACTCTGACAGCACTGGCTGGCTGCCTATACACTTCCACTCATCCAACAGCTCCCTCTATCCCTATCCCCTATACACGGAGGCTCGCAGAGGGGAAGAGAAAAGACACATTTCATTTTTTTTACGCCAAGAGACGGAGTGATGGTTGTTCAGATTCAAATCCTGCGGCAGCCCTGTCATGCTCCATGTCTTTTTAATTAGCTCAACATAAGCAGCTTTTAAAAGAGCCAGCAAGAGAGGTAATGGCTCTCTCCTTTGCACTGACTGCTACATTTGTCATTTATAACTCATTCATGTTCATGGATAGCGTGTCCTTGCAGTACCTTTACTTACTTTTACTATCATGTAGGCAGACAGAAAAATGACAAAGGGCTACAGTGTGGTAACATAGACAACAGTAGCAGATTTCTAATGGAGAGATATCCATAAGTCAAGTGATGAGATGGACTAAGCTACAGGAAATTAAAATATTGTATATGTTTTAAGGATAAAAAGTGGAAACTAAAGGCTGATGTAAATTCCCAAAAAAGAAAAATAGTTAATTTTACTGAAAATACTGATCAGCTACAGGCTATTACCAGAGAAATAAAAAAAGTTCAATTTCTAAGAAAATAAATGCCTCATGCTCTTTACCAGCCTTTACCTACTAACACCTCTAATTGTGATCGTAGCAATCCTAGATCTGTCTTTGTCTTTGAACTGTGTTGATATGCTCATAGCCAATTCATCGCCGACTGTGGTGAACAAGCTGAAAACCCCCCGTTCTCTTGTGTAGGATCTGCAAGTGAAAAGGACTCTGAAAACGACTCAATGCGCTAATTCCTTGTCAAATGCCATAGAAGCTATAAACCAACTAAAACAACTAGTGTTCACCTTTCGGAGGAGGTGAGGTCCAGTCCACAGGAATGCAGAGCGATGCTGCAGCCTGACAGGAGCGTCGGTCTGATCCGGTGCAGGTGGTAGCGCCACAGTCAGGGAGTTGAACCATCCAACAACCTCTGCAAGTGTAGATGAAAACGAACCAGTTTTGCTTTTCTTTTTTTGGGAGGGAGGTTGAGGGTGTTAGCAACCAAAATCACAGTATCGTTTGCCTGTAATAAGTCTCAAGCAGTGTGTCCGCGTCTTCCACGAGACGAGCCGAAGCAGCAGTCGAGGAAGTGGATGAGCGCCAGAGAGATGCTCACCTCTCCAGCAGCTGAGCGCTACTGAACAAAAGAGCGCTCCGCAGGCTCCCTATTCAAATAGCAGGAGAGAAGAATAGGGCGCGCGGGGAGGGAGGGAGGGAGGGAGGGGGGTCGATCGGTGGAAGAGGAGCCGGGGTCGCGGGGGGAGAGAAATGAGCAGGGGCGTCAGTTCACTACAACCGCGATGTGTACATGCAACCCAAAGTCTCTGCATCTATCATTCCATACCAAAACTTCGAAACCCGCTGCTAAATGTATGGGGACAAGCGGAACAACGACCGATGTCACTGTTGTTGGTCAGTGTGATAAATTATTAGACGTAGGTCCCCAAACGCACGCAGTTTAGAGGGTTGGGTTAGAAAGACGTGATTTGGCACCTCTGTCCTGCGATAGCGTAATCCCGGTTTGCTCGTCTCTGAGCGGTGTAATCTGAGTGTCCCTGAGGGACGGAATTACCTTGTTTGGTAGACCAGCAATGACCTCGACCTGGGGTTTAGTTGCAGTGGGTTAGTTTATCAAATTACATTAAAGCACAAATGTATCTCGGATTAAGTTATCAGCTAACGTTAAATCAACATTTTTATAGGCTGCATTTCACTTGAAGGCTAAAGCGGAAAACATGCAGCAGGGTCCATTTACCCCATCAACCTTTTGTGGCCTTGGCGCCAAATCTGCTTCAAGGGATTAAAATCCAGGCATAATGGCAATTAACTCAAATATCACTATTATTATCCCCATAAAAAGCACAAACTTGCTTGGATGGATGTCAATAGTGTTTTCAGTCAAAATAGCTTTCAGGAGGGATGCAGGCAGATATATAGCGGGTGAACGACCCACCGCTTTATTGCACAAAGAATAATGATCCCCCAAGAGACGCCATGATGCAGTGCGGGGGATATTAACGCTATACTCAGCAGAATAGTATCATTTAAGGATAGCTTGAGCTGCTTGCATTATTTTGTGTTAGTTTAATAAATAAAAACACAATTTTCCATAGTTAAAGTGTATTTTGACTTTACACAAACTGCACTTGTAATGAACAACACTGCAAAATTAATTCCACTGCATCAACTAAGAGTAGGTGACAGTGGGCAGATCTACTTGAAATGCAGAAAATGGTTTATTTATTGGCCCCACTGCACTGTGCTGCGATGCAGGTCCATGGCGGCCCGGGAGCTGTCCACGGTGCTGAAACGGTTTAGCAGGCAGAGTGCTTAATGCGCCTTTCAGCAACATTTTTCTTGCAGCCGACTTTGCGCACAATAAACACACACACTCACAAACGCACACACACAAACACAAAATAGTTTGGCAACCAACCCGTGGTGTACACTATTGTATGGTTATAGAGCAGGCATATGTAGTACCCTTGTCCATTGAACACTATTTGATTTAAGACCGATTTTAAAAGAGGTCTACGCAAGTCAGCACTTAAAATCTGATGATATTTTCCACACAATTCATTGATGACATAACATGCTGACATAGTGCTGGGGTCAAAGTCCTCCTCGGGTCAAAAGGTCACAGCATGTGATGGTCCCATTTTCATTAAAACTAACATGGTCTGTTTGAATACTTCAGACTTCAGACTGTCTTTAGTCTGAAGGAAAGGAGCAGCAAGCCAAAGCCAGGCAGCCTCTCCAGCCACTTTGAACACCAAAAGGACTCCAGAGCCACAAGCCCTAAGCCCTAGCCTGTGCTTATCAGATCACTTCACACACAGACACTTCAAAAAAGCAAGGCCTTGTGATGATGATGATGATGATGATGATGATGATGGTGATGATGATGATGATGGTGAAGACTGGTTAGACACTGGTTTCTCTCTTTCAATCTCTCTCTCTCGCTCTCCCTAACTCACTCTCTCTCTCTCTCTCTCTCTCTCTCTCTCTCTCTCTCTCTCTCTCTCTCTCTCTCTCTCTCTCTCTCTCTCTCTCTCTCTCTCTCTCTCTCTCTCTCTCTCTCTCTCTCTCTCTCTCTCTCTCTCTCTCTCTCTCTCTCTCTGTACCTCTACTTCTGTACTTCCCGGAATGACTAGGAGGCAATCAAACACAAACAAGAGCACCAACAAAGAAACAGCTTATATCGATTTCAGGGCTTTATAGCCAAGGGTAAATGTGTTTATCTAGCAAAGCCACTACATTATACTAGGACTAAATACATATTTGATGTGGTGGCTGAAGCTATAAGCAACTCAGTGCAAGGAAGCATCCTCTGGCTCGAGTTTATTCTAGTTTGTTAATACCTTAATTAGGCAAACCACAAGGGAAATTAATCCCTGGAGATTTGGCTTTTTAAGACACCATCCAGCCACCCCTGAAACCCAAAGGAATAATTAGACAGCGCTGAAGAATGTGTTTGTCCTTAAGAGGATTTTGGAATACCCCCCCCCCCCCCCCCTTTCTAGTTTACCCCCACCTCCCACTTTGAAACAATACAAAGAAGCATTAGGAGGCTGTGCTTTTGTCTGCATAACAATCACACCGTCTATGTTGGCTTCATGACAACAATAAAGCATTTCATATCCCTCAAAGTTACTGAAGACCTCTCAAATTATGTGGCACAGCATCTCCATGGAATATGGTCGAAGTAAGCCAAGTCAATCCACAACCATGGCATGTTATATTGAACCCAGCATGATAGATTTGTGAGGTACGTAAACATATTGACAGCCTCTGTTGTGTCTGTGTGAGTTGATACGAAGGAAAAGGTCAGCAGACATACAGACGCCCAGCCAGACCTCTGCTGTTTCAGCTCTATATTCACTTTTATTTTCCCATCTAAAATGATCCATCTTCCCCTGTGTAGCCTATCAAACAAACAACTGTGTTAAAACGTGTGCAGTTTGAACTCTAATCCAAATAAAAGATAACCCAAAGAGTAAGTTTTATCTTGTAAAGAATTACTTGAAAGGATAAATGATTGGATTTGGCAACTGTAAAAGAAAATTAATCAAAGCCTTTCATTGTGGCATTTAGCGTTTAGTCTTCTGAAAAATCAAACAGTTACCTGTGTTTACTTTGAGTAAACTTCATAACAAACTTATGACATTTAAATCACAATTGGCATTTGTCTCTTGCTAGAGTTTTCATTTTTGCAACAGAATGCAAAAATAATATTAGGTGCACTCAACCTTGGCCCTCCTCTGTTCCCAATTAGACCAAAAAATCCCTGCATTCCCATTGTCAAGGAGAATCGAAAATAATATAAGTTATGTAATCATTTAGAAGAATTGCTGCAAATCCTTTTTGAGTTATGAAGGATATTCTCACCAGTGGCCTTCATTTAAAAGGCATGTAAAGAACACAGTCGATACAGTCAGGCTATGGAGCAGAACTAATGAATGGTGACAATAATAATGACAACTAATTAATTATATCGGCAAACAACTAAATAAAAGAAAGATCCGGCGTCATGGTGGAGGTGGCAGTAGTGGTGGTCTGTGTGTGTCTGTGTGTGTGTGTAAGAGATAGGGCTAAAAACAGACCTGATCCTGTTTAATTGCAAATCCATACATTTGCTCTTGATCCATTTATCCACAGTCAACAGGCCATCTAAGGAAGACCCACAGACCGGAGACCAGAATGTGTGTGAGAGAAACACAATTACAGTTATAAAATACTTTCATTACTTTAATGCAAACCACACACACCATTTGCTAAACCACCAGTATGTGTTATAGCTGTCATGTGACACCCCTTGTACACCTTACTACTGGTTGCTTATGATGTTGGTGATGTGGGGCGTAAAGCTTATTCTACTGTTGCATGCATTGTAAGTTTCTCTGGATACGCATGCCAGATAAATACCAATAACGGTAAATGGAAATGCAAGTAGAAACGATAAAACTACCTCACGCTCAAAATCCTCTTTTCATCCACTGTAGCAAGACCAACACACACACACACACACACACACACACACACACACACACACACACACACAGTAGTAACAGCAGCAAATTGACATACCTTTGCAAAACATATACAGCCAGAGCCTCACAGTTACCAGCCCTCCACTGACCCTGACAGCCTCTTGTGCTTCCTACTCAAAAAATCAGCAAAGACAAAGAGAGAGAGCGAGAGAGAGAGAGAGAGAGAGAGAGAGAGAGAGAGAGAGAGAGAGCACCTGGACAGTATTAATACTACAATATATACCTGTGCATTGTATCATCAGCTGCAGAGAGGAGAGGAGAGATGGAAATAAGACATGAGGTGAGGAGATGAGAAAGTAGAAAATGAAAGGCACTGAGACACAGTAATCTCATTTTAGTTCATAACATGTTTCTCTGTTAAAAAGGAATTATGAATTACGGGGGGGGGGGGGGGGGGGGGGGGGGGGTGCTAGCCTATTTGAGAAGATACTACATCATACTAGCCGAGTCGAGTACCTAAAGCTCACTAAAACTGTCAAATGTCAAATCAAAAGACCAAGTGGTCGACCTCGGCTCCTAATACCTAGCCTAATCACAGTAAAGTACACCTATTATAGTTTATTATAGATTAGTTAGTTTATTATAGTTATTTCTACATTACGCCCCCAAATGTAGCGTGTGGCGGTGGGATATGTGTGTGTCATGGGGGTCATTCTTGGCACCAATCCAGACTCCGCAGTTCATTGACCCAGAAACGACTGACACAAGCACTAAGAGGCAATCAACAAACCGCAGTCGGCCCATTCGCCATCAGTGAGAATGGCTGGCTGCTTGAAGGGGGTTAAATTACCAAATGGTGGAAATGAGAGGACAGGATGGGGGTAGCGGGGATAGAGCGAGGGACTGAGGGAAAGAGGGAGGGAGGGAGGGGAGACAGACAAAGCGTGGGATGACGTTTGTCTGGCCAGTGACAGGCGCTGTGGGAACACCAGGGGTGAAGTGAAGCGCTGCAGAAAAGAGAAGAGCCAGCAGACCAGAGAGGCTGTAAATGAGGGCGTAATGAAGCCGCGCAGGTGGGGGCAGGTGATCCATAATGAATGAAGGTGAGGAGGGGAGGAGACCAGTGGGGCTTTGCTGGGTCTGTAATAAACACATGACCAACCGGAGAGTCTCTGGCTGACTCAGTGGACAGGCAGAGAGCTGAGGTGGTTTTCTTTGATGTTTAATGATGTTCCTAGCCAGGGAAGCCTGATGGGAAGCCATTACTGGTCCCCTGGATCAGAACTTAGTGGAGGCAGAGCATCACTGGCACCTAAATCCATAGACCTTTAAGCAGATCTCTCCAAACAAAGCATTCACTCAGTCTGACGAGGAAGGCCATTTTAGAAGCATTGAGTGAGGAGGAGAAACCTAAACAGAGCACTTAAGAGGGACTGTTTTAATATCAGTCAGCTGGTCAGTCAGTCAGCTGGTTTGGTTATTATATAGCACTTCGCTAACAGCAGAGGATGCTTTACAAAATACTTAAAAACAAGGAACACTAAAACATTTAAAAACAAGACTGTAAAAATTGCCTGCATCTCTCAGTTTCCTGTGTCTCAGTTGAATTATTCACTAGCGTAAACTCACTAAAAGTACTAATATGAACAACCGTTAATGTCCTTGTACATATTTGTGGAATTAATCAAAACAGACAAATACTGTAAAATGGGACGAAACGCGAAGCTTTTGCTTTTGCGTTTCCAAAATATCTTCTAACAAATCAAACGCGAGCGATTTAATTGGTAATGGAAATTCCCTGTTTTGGGGAATACAGATGATGGTAGACTTGCCAGAATTGTTCTTATGGGACACAAACAGTAACATGTGTTCTCCTCATTTCGAAGGCATTATCATGGAACCAGCCACTGGATGGGTTTCTTCCGGCAGCCTCTCTCCTCCAGAATTGACGACAGTTATCCCCCTTCTGTCTTGTCAGCTGACAGATGGGATGTGTGATCAAAGAAATCATATCCTGTGTATAAAAGATTGGAATATATTCTGTTGCACCCTCTTGAAACTGACATTTTGTCTGTTCCATCGAAAAAGAAATTCAAGGATGAGACAACAACATGCAAATTCTCTCCTCATTTTGCCTAACTGCAGGCCAATGCTGACGTATCCTTTGCCCTCCTCAAAGCAGTGACACGCTAATGAGGCTTACAAGAGCAAGATATCAAAAGAGGGATACCATGCTGACAGTGGCCCTACTGGGACAAAAAGATTAAAAATGCATTTCCACCAAAAATCCCTGTAAGCTGTTCTCCAAGCTATCTGAAAGTGGAGCTGGGCTACAGTCTCCTGTCCACTCTGGCCAACACTGCCAGATACAGGAGCTGTAATTGACACAGCTCTGCGGTGAAAACTCAATTGCACACAATAGCCATGGGCAGAGACAATGTCAGGATCAAAGACAGTGTCTTTGGGCCAGGTTGTATTACAAACTGGACAAGGGGGTGCTTAGCTTCACCAGCCACGTCAGTATCAATACTGGAGACCTAGAAGGAAGCTGTTCTCACAACTCAGCTATGGAGGGAGAGAGAGAGAGACAGACAGACAAAGACAGACAGAGAGAGAGAGACAGGGGGACAGAGTGGTGGAGAGAAAGAGAAAGATAAATAGTATTATTTTGATATAACACATTTGATTGTGTGAAAAAAATCACTCCTCTGCTGAGAATAAAATATCCTTGTTCTGTTTCATTTCTCCCCGCCGCTACAGTCTCTACTGTCATCTCTGCCTTTAAAAGGTGGGTTTAAAGTAAGTTGTTATACACACAACCTTCTGGGAGAGGGAGTGCAACCCCCTCATCCCCAGCATCCTGTCCAGCCTTGAAATGCACAGGTATTGAGTTTTACAGAAAACCATAAAGATGATAGTTCAATAAAAAAAAGCCGGCTGCAGGGGTTTTCTGTCATGGTTCAGAGGGCCGGGGTTGGATGTCTGCCAATCTCTTGGGTTATGAATCGAGGAAGCAGGGTGATAGACAGAGGCAGGGTCAGAGTCCAGTGTTGCAACAGAATACCAACAGCCTCAACAACTCTTACTTGTTTGGGGTTAGTTTGTTGCCCAAGATGAAAATCTTCACTTTCAGAGTTGTGCTATCAGCAGGCACAGTTGGTCGTGCTCAAAGAAAACAAGTTATTCCTGGAAGTTATTACAAATTAACAGCTGTTGTCAACATAACTGATTGGTTAATGGTACTGTGACTAATTACTCTCAGTGCTCTGCACCTTGACAAAAAAACACAGCAGAAACCGTCTTTATAATGAAACACAGCTCCACCGAACTACCCTGAACACAGTGTGAGAGAGAGAGTAATGTTAACACTGCGTCTCTCTACCGCCAGTCAACGGCTCCGCTTTAGCCTTATTATAAATCAGCATAACGAGGCACAAATCAGCATTAATCAGCATATGGGTCAGGGGCACACAGGGAGAAACATAATGGCACATAATGTAAAGAATCCATTATCGACTCACACATCACCTCATGTCTCCCTCTCCCTCTGTTATTGGCAGTCTCTGTCCTGGCAGTCTCTGTACTGTGACTTCCATCAATACCGAGGGACAACGTAGAGTCTTTCGCAGAAGACTCATCCACAGACGTGTTAAATACCTTGACAAAGACGGGGGTAGAAAAGTGATGACAAACACAGTCTGATAAATGGCCTAGTTAAGGTTAACAGGTATTATAGCGCAGGCCTCATTGCACTGGAGAAGCTGGAAGTGGTCCAATGGATTCCAATTAATAAGGGGAAACATGGGGTTTGCAGAAGCAGGACCTGGTACTGGTATTATAACAGCTGCATTAAACCATAAATTGCTTGGCTGTGTCATTTCAATCAGTGTCTATGACAGAGAGGAGCAAACTCCAGTGTGCCAGGCCTGTTGGAAAGGCCTTTACAGATTGTGTGCAGGAGGACCGGGGAGGCTGGTTAGTACGTCCCGTCCCTCTCTCCATTGTTTATCACCATCCCTCTTCACCTGTGCATCTCCTTTGTTTCTCTCCAATTTCCCCCCCTCTTGTCTCCAACTCCCCACGGAGAGCTCGGTAAATTCAGGGAGCGTTTTGAGCGAAGCCAGTCAACAGGGAAGCACTTCTGTCAGCGATGCTTGGCTGCTGGACAAGCAAACACACAACCGTAGAGCCCCAGCAATGATCTGTCCGCTGAAGCGTCTCCAAACGCCTCTCGCAATCTGCCGCTCTGTATAATCAAGCCTCAAAACGCAAACGCCACTCCACCCCCCCCCCCCCGCCTAGCTTGGCTTTATCTGAATAGACAGCATGTGCAAATAGACTAACGTAGGGAACAATTTGTACAATCAGGGGCCAGAAAAAGAGTGGATACTTTTCCCCAAGGCTTGGTGTCCAGCTGTGGGCCCCCCATTCAACTGGGGGAGGGAGACCGTTTGCCCTCTATTCATCTATTCACTTCAGAATTATCTGATGCATAAAATTTCGCCCTCCTTTTTCCTATTCTTCACATCACTTTCACATAAATTCAACATGATACGTTTCTTACATTCCCAACTTTACATTTATTCACGTACGGTTTATCCAACTCTAAAATGTACTATTAATACCATAATAATACCACGCTAAATAACCCTATAAATACTATATGTGAAATGATGTTTTGGGGAGGGAATGTGCTTTCGTAACCTTCCCTAAAAAGGAGATTTAATTTTATCGTCAAAGTCAGAGGACTACACTGATCACCAGCATCCACAGCTGCACTTCATATAAACCCAAATAATCCGGCTCCATTATGTTCCATAGAGAGAGCAGACATAATACTCACAGCTTCCTATGCATATTTTAGCATCCCAAAGCACGCCTGAGGCAATGTGAAACTGTTTCTTTTAAACGTCGATCTGTCTCGTCTTACAGAATAAAACAAAACAAAAGTGTGCCCATGTTTTAGTATACCTCCATTACGCAGGTGGCATTGTTGAAGAAACAGTGACCATGCTGTTACAGTATCCTTCTGTTTTTGTCTTTGCTAAATTTCTCTCACGAAGTCACACGTGATGAATGCATCTGTATAAATGTTGACATTGTGTGTTTGATCAGATGTTTGAAACAACTGAGCTGTTTACCCATGATCCAAGACATCAGACAATTTCTTCTCATTTCCTTCAGGCAAAGCTTCTGATGTGTAAACGTCTTATTTACGGGCAGGATAATGTACACATAGCAACGTTTCAGAACGTAGAAGGAACCATCTCACTTTCTTTCACCCCGCTATGTCTGTCTATCTATATGACATTTCTAATAAAGGTGACTCTGTACTTGCACCACTATTGTTATTCACCTCGTGTATCTTGCTCTGTAGTGTCGTCTTTCTAACTGGAAAATATATTCTATGCTGCAAGCCGATGTGATTCACCATCATGCGCCAAATAGCCTCACGTGTAACTGGATTTAGTGTCTTCAGCGTAAAACCGAAATACTACTATAATATTTAACATATAAGAAAATAAACCTGACACTGCTGTATAGTGCCATCTACGCAGTATGTCATTGTCATGCATACCACATGTATGTTCCTCTGTCGGCGCCAGCACACGGTTGGCTGTGAGGATCTTTATTTAAATAATGGACTGAGCTGAACAGCCGTCATGTCCATATGGCCGCCTCCAGCTCTTCCTCCTCTAATGATCTCTTTGGAGAATAGATATCAACACTCAGAGGCTCGTTGTATTGGGGAGAGGCTCACAAATAGAGCTGTGTAGACTGTACTGTCGAAGGGAGGGATTCTTACTACCATGGAGCCACACAGTTACAAGAGGCACCTTCAGCAAATGTGCAGAATGTGTAAACATCTCCAAAAAGGCAGGATGGGCCCACGCACCAAAAAATGTATTTGGATTGGTTTATCAGAATGTTCCTGTTACAAGGTTTTCGTACAGTTTCAAGAGGCATTTGTCTACAACTGAGAAGAAAAAAAAATCTGGGCAAAATACTAGATTGTGTAGAAATGTCATGACTGTGATCGTGATGCCCAGATGTGTAGTGCATGTGAAGTTAGTGTGTCACACTATCAAGTCTAATATCAGAATCAGAATCAGAATCAGTTTTATTGCCAAATATGTTTTCACACACAAGGAATTTGATTTGGTGTTTGGTGCATGACAATAAACATAGCAAGAGAATAAAACAAACAAAGAATAAAAACAAAACAAGAATAAAAGCAAGTACTATAAAAGGCAAAGGTCAAGAATACAATATAAAATAGAGAAATTCACACGAAAATATATGAAAAGATAAGATAAAAAATAATACTAACAATAGATTAAAAAGAATATGTGCTGTATACATGTGCAAGGGTATGTGCACATTTGTGCGTTAATGTGTGATATTGCTGAAGAGTGATACTGTTGGTTTGCAAGGATGCTGGCATGCTATGTGAATGTTGAACAATACACAAGAACAATACACAGTCTAACGGTCTATTGGTAAAACTAGGTAATGATATTATCATTGCATGTATTTACATCGAAACCTCTAACAGTTTTGTTTATTGACCGAAAACGATCAGTTGTGGTTTGAGTGAAGCTGGCCATTAGCGTTCCCCCACATCCAGTTGAAAAACCATTGATAGAAATATTTGCAATGTTATAATTGTTCACGATTGTAACGATCAATCTGTAGAATACATGAGATGGGAGGGAAAAGAGAATCAAAGAGAGTGTGGAATCAGTGAGGAAGACAGAGTGTGAGAGGCAAACCACAGGGAGAGAGTGGGATGATAAAGGACAGCAAATGTAAGTGATTAGGCTATTTGGGGAGTGAGAGTTAAGAGAAACAAAGGACAAGACAGACAGAGGAGGATAAGAAGGAGAGAGGAGGCTTTGGAGAAGGCTGAGATGGTAAAGACCGCAGGCGGCTGAGTAAAGGACGCAGTGGGATGAGTAAAAAGGGGAAACAGAAGATGAGAAAGAGGGTAGGAGGCAGGGGAGACTGTGGCCTGGGGAAGAACAGGGAGAGGAGGGAGGCACAAAGGAAAATAGGTAGTGAGGAAGAATTCACAACTCAGGTCCACTGGGACCAGCATTTATTCTCTGGAGTTGGATCCAGGAAGAGCCCTTCAGTTCAGTTCAGTCCAGTTCAGTTCAGTCCAGTTCAGTTCAGTTCAGTTCAGTTCAGTTCATTCCAGTTCAGTTCCTTCCTTAAGTCCAGACAACCTGAATTCGCTGTCAAATCAACACAGCTTTAATCGTACATGCATGGCCTTTTCTTCACAGTTTCACCTCGTTTTAGATCTGTGTAATCATCAGGAGCTCTGGCATACGCTGCTTGTCACAACAAATTAAAACAGTTATACTTTGAATTTACACATTTTTTACATTTCAGACGCTTATCCAGGTAGGGGTAGGGGCTCAGGGTCTCGTTCACTTAAAAAAGACACATGGCTGCTGATGGACACCTTGGCTCTTGGAGGGGATCAAATATGTGGCTTTTCTGTTATGGTGGCCAAAACACTAGAAATCATGTCACATGGATGCATCCAGCACGGTGCTTCTTCAACCAATGGTATGAATGTAAGGCAGCACAACCAGTGGAGGCTGATTAAAGTGACCCTGCCAGCTAGCCTTACCAAGCGTACACTGCCAGCAACTGCAAAGACGAGTCGCCAGAAGTCCATTAATCTTCTACAACCAGAGAAACATTAGCTCCTTTGTTGGCACAGAAAAGTTGGCTGTAGCTTTGGGCTACATTGCCATCAGTAGCTACGTGCTAGCATTGCCCTATGTCTCATATATTACTGCAACCATTGGCGAACTGGCTGATTGCAACCACTAGCAATCAGCCAGTCCAAATTACCATCACACAGCAGAATGGTGATGTGGTTCCTGGCGGCCTGAATGGACAATCAGCTTGCTGCTCCAACCACACGGAGCAGCATTCATCAGCCAACTCAGAGTGGATGGATCCTGAGAGGAACTGTTACATTGACTTGAACGTCGGTGTCAGTTAGATCAACGCAGCTTTGATTTGCCATTGCAAAAACTGTCTCTATGTTGTTGTTTGGCTGTGGTTTAGGTGGTATAGGACAAGCACTTGTCTACTTGGCAGGCTTGTTTGATGTGCACACACACATACAGCCGTACACAGACACACACACACACACACACACACACACACACACACACACACACACACACACACACACACACACACACACACACACACACACACACACACACACACACACACACACACACACACACACACACACACACACACACACACACACACACAAACTAAGCTATAGTCCAGGAGCTGTAAAAAGTACTTTCACTATAGAAACTGTACTAAGTCTAGTTTTTATCTTTTCTGTAGAATGTCCACCCAGCTAAAGCTTTGCTGGAGATTGTCATATCAGTCACAATCACTACATAAATAGAGAAAAAAACTTAAATTTTCCCTTTTAATAAGCTTTTAGCAGGCTTTTATTCTCTTAAAGATTTTCCTTTGAACGTTTAACTGAGTTAAAAGTTATGTGCCTTCATGCGCTGAGTAGGTTTCATGGTACTTTCAAAGTCCATTGTATAATCTGAAAAGTAGATGGGGATCATTCATATAATAGAGTATAATATAAAGCTGTTTCCTGAACAAACAAGTGGAGGGATGAGGTTTCATCCAACAGTATTTTATACACAGGCAAAAAGGCATAGAGAGTAATTATTAGACAAATAAGCAATCCTCCTTACAGCAGAATGACTGTGCTCACCACAGGGCTTCCTGTCTGGGCCACGTCATCATCAGACTTTGACACAGAAATTCTGACTTTGTTAAGACTTAATTAAGTTTAAATTCTTAATTGGTTTCACCGCTGGGGGTAATTAAAACATATATATCTTTCTTTGAACCAAGAATCAGCTGAGAGAAGGATCATACAACATTTGTCTGAGAGATGGGAACATTATAGGGAGTGTTAAACTACAGTGGGAGAATGGGAAAGCGTGTGTAATAGAATCGATTGCTTTGATACGTCATTAGTTTTCCTCTTGGCACCGACTTGCTTGGTTGCACTAATTGCGACCAGCACTGGCACTCCTTGAGCCCCCCCCCCCCCTCTCTCTCTCTCTCTCCTTATACCAGCTCACCTCTCCCTGGTTTATTTCTTTATTCATTCATTTACACAGCTACACAGCTCATTGTTCGTCTGCATTTGAAGTTATGGATGAATTCTCTTTCAAGAAGCCATCTCACATGGTATGTATGGCTCTGTTTGATGTTGGCAGCAGGAGATGATTAAGGATGTATAAGACTTGGTTTCTCTCTCTCTCTCTCTCTCTCTCTCTCTCTGCTGTCCACTCTTTCTCTTCCTTGCTCCATTTCTCCTCCTTTCCAGAGTTGACAGTCCGGTTCCTTGCTAATCAAAGTCCCCGAAAGGAAGGCTCCATGTGGCCCTCAGGATGGTTAATGCAGCCCCTTTAAAAGTGTGAGGAGCAGGAGCAGCTCAGCTCGCCAGCTCAGTTCAGCATTTTGCATGTCAAAATTGTTGCGTCTGAAGGGAAGAGTGGAAAATACACACACACACACACACACAGTCCCAACACTGCAGCATTCAAAACAACTTGTGTGTTAATCAGCACCTGGCATCACACATAGGCACACCTACGCTTACTATTTGTTCCTGCAAGAAATGTATTTATGTATGAGGCAACAGGCTGAGTGACAGGGGGCCACGCCACAACACAACACACACACATGACCATTGATGAAAACAGCCATGATATGCTTAATCACATCAAACTGCATAGATGATGATCAAGCTCCTGTAACCGACACCTCTTAAGACATCACACGTGTAACACTTCTAGAAAGTATACAATACTGCTTTCATTTCTGAATAGAAATAGAAGCTAAATAGACAAAACACTGTGCCATGAGAGAGAGAGAGCAAGAAAGACAGAGAGACAAGGGGGTATTAAGGGCAATAAAAGCCGACAAGACCGATGTAAGACTTCAGTCAGCTGGACCAATCCACACCAGAATAGACTCAACTAGACAATACAAACCAAGACAAGGCAAAACATGACTAGACTTGACTAGATCAGGCTACACTAGACTAGACTAGACTGGACTGGACTAGACTAGACTAGACTAGACTAGCATGTTATATACACCACTTTCAGCTCCACATACAGATTTGGCTCATGAGCATGAAATATGTTCTGATGTTGGGGTAAAATAATAGCCGATCCACTAATGGCCCACAACCTGCCTGCTAGTAGTGTGTTTTATAAAGCTACAGTGAAGTAACAAAAACACAACATTAGATCATTTGAAAACCAGAGAGGAGATGTAAAACAAAGTGCAGGTAATGGAGAGGAAACTGTTCAATTAAATTCAACCAGGAACGTACCTGGCTTGTATTTCCTCTCTCACCCATCGGCCTCGCTTACAGCAATTATCCAATCAGCTTCCTAAGGACACACCCCTTTTCCTCCCTCTAGGGCAGGGGTGTCAAACTGTGTGCCATGGAGGGCCGAGAGTATGCAGGTTTTCGTTCCAACCCAAGAATGCAGCAGGTGATTTCACTGATTACCACACCTTCAACCAGAGAGGAGGGACTAATCAGTGAAATCACCTGGTGTATTCTTGGGTTGGAACGAAAACCTGCATACTCTCGGCCCTCCATGGCACACAGTTTGACACCTCTGCTCTAGGGGAACCGATCACAAACTGCCGCACCCCTATATACTTGGTTACCTGCCACATGTCTGTGTTGCTGTCGTTCCAGTGCTGTACCGTTGCTGCGCTCCACCACCACCACCACCACCACCAGTGCCAGGCTCCAGTTGGTCGCCAGCGGGTTTCCTTTCTCCCCAAAATGGAAAAGCAGTCTACACCGGGGGGGAATTGTCTGCTCTCCAGCGATTCATGGGGTTCTCTTTATACCCCATGAGTATTTTAATCCAATTGGAGTCCCAGCCAATGCTCATTTGGTTCATTTTCATTGTCCAATAATGCCTGATTTCAAACTTGCAAAATGAGTCTCTCCTGACTGAACTGTATTTAGCCAATTGGAGACTTACTTTAGGTGTGAGGAGCAAAAAGGAGGGAGGGAGGGAGGGAGAGAGGGAGGGGGAGAGAGAAAGAGAGAGAGTCAAGGCCCCCTCTTATAGTGGGAATCAAAAGCACATCAGCATTAATAGAGGTAACTACATAAATGTGCTCTTAAATGAGTACAGCTCCTGGCAATATGTTATGTGAAGAGGAAAACGGTGGGGAGGAGGGGATGTTTAATGGTGCGTTAATCCTGAATCAAACACCCTACAAGACTATTTGAGAGAGAAGTACATATTAAAGAACAATACTGGTGTTATTGATTTTTTTCATCCAGCTTTCATTTCTCTGCTCCTTCAGACCCAGCTAGAACACCGCCACTGACTCAGCGTAGAGCGTCACAGACATCCTTGTTCATAGTGAAACCTTAATTTATCACAAGGAGTTGAGAGGAGTTCATTTTATGCTTGGACAGACCTCCAGACAGGAGATGGACAAACAGGTCGCATTTGAAATCCAAGTGCACAGCAGGAAAAGCAGGAGATAACACTGGAATGGATAGCTGTAAACTGTTATTTGTGCCATATCTGGTATCAAGTGAGCTCCATTCAGTTTCCTGGCCCATTTATACAAGGTGTGAGGAAATGGCCTATGGATAAGGTGATGTGGGGACGGAATAAGGGAAATGAGCCAAAAAGTGAAAAACACCGGTACTTTCCTCTAAGATACAATTATCTGACAACGTTCGTTGAACAAATCGCAAAATAAAATGTCTGCAGTTAGGCAGTTATTGTTTTTATGGCATTTCTGCACTATCTGACAGTGTAGCGTGAGAGTGACAGAACAGATAGAGAGACGTTTACCGCTATGCAGAGCTCAACCAAACTGAAATCTCTCACTTAACAATCTCTGCTGTTGTTGCTCTTCCGCTGAATATGAAGGAAAGTCAGTTAAGGAATTCATACCATTATTAATGATGTAGGTAATGCACATGCCCCAGCAAGAACCTATAACTTGTTATTACCTATTATTAACAGGAATATAATAGAGAGAGAGAGAGAGAGGGGGAGGTAGCTTTTTACATCAGGAGTACACCTCATGTACTTTAGCCTACTGCGCTTCACAAAATATTATTGCTAGTTGTATCACCAGTGCAGTTCAAAGCTCCTCTCCCTGATGCAGTAAACTATTAGTGACCAGCGCTGGTTTAAATAAACTTGCCTCTCAATTTTTCCCGGTAATCTCATTCACTAGTAGAGAACACGGACGCTTGGAGTCCATTTACTGTTTTTGCCTTGCTGAGGATCGAGCATTTTCTTCCGTCCTTCCTTTGAGGTGTAAGGTACATCAAGATATATTTTTATTCATATTTATATTAACATCTGGTAAATGGAGCATGCATCTTGAATCAAACACCCCAAGGTTGGCAAATGTAGCAGTTTATTTTTTATTTCATCCAGTGGGGAACTTGTTTCTACAGATAGAGAGAAAATCATATTTCAGCAGCAGATCTCAGTCCTGGGTGACAGTGATGTATCACTGTGGTTCAAAGCATTCCCATTTACCTCTGAGGTAATTGCATTTAGATACCACCATCTGCATACTGGAAGAGAAATCAGAAATGGAAATGAAGCAGAAAAAAACAATTATCCAGTTTTGAAAATACCCCTGAGCGTGTTCAAATAAGATAACGCTGTTTGGGACAACAGCAGGGATTGATTGCATTGGAGTGACACAGATACAGCCAGAAATATGGAGGCATCCAGACAGATCTTTCATTGTGAGCTGTGCAAACATCCAGAATATATTCACAAGAACCCAATATTCTCAGACAACGCCCCTTGCCCCCCCCCCCCCATTAGTAATGAGCGCACATAGATGTCAAGCTAATCCAAGCACTATCATAGATGTAGAGATAATAAGTTTATTATCTGGCTAACACTCAACAGCAGGAGGAAGCAATAGCACAACCACCATACATCATGTAAACTCAGCCACATGTGGATCCATACGGAGAAACAAACAGACAGCTGCAGCACTGCTTGGCATTTCAGGATGCTGCATAGGATTCATGTATCACAAAACTGAGGCATGCCTGGGGCATGAACACACACACACACACACACACACACACACACAAAATTGGCAGACTAGTAGGTGGTCACTCTAAACTTTGATTAAAAGCCGGGTTTACAACTCATTTCACCTCATATTCTGAATCATCGTTATCCAGTCCTGAACCTGAACTGAAGTCGTCAGCACAACCAATCTTCTTCTAACCCCATCATTTACAAACTGTAATAAAAACCTGTCTCTAAAACACTCGCTACTATTGCTTGGTGAAAGACACTGAATCACATCAAATTTTAAAAAATGGACTTGGAAAAAATGGTTCAAAACCAGAATCATAATCACTTCATCCATTAAGTACAAGAATCAATCAATTTAAAAATTAGCAAATGGTATCTGTATAGCCTGTCTGTATAGTTCAATCTAAATTTGAGATCATAAAAACACTTTCCCAAGGAGAGAAACCAGAAATTTTAATCAATGTGCATTTACTGTATATCATGGAACCAGAAGAGATTTTTATCCTCGTGGTTGTGGTAAAAAAAAACAACTGTTGGACTGAGCTGATGCGACAAAATGCAGCGCCTGCAGCTGCTCCACTGACAATGCATGGGCGACTGACTGTGGGCACATAAAGTGACTGTTTGAGCTGATAGTGCTATCAGTTCTGAACCAGAAAATGCACTTTTACCCCCCCCCCCGCTCCACACACACACACACACACACACAAACACACTCCACACCTACCCCGACCCCCTGAGAATATTATGCTGAGCACTGTCACAAATTCAATTTCCAAATTTCCACATTTCCATATCCTCCAATTCATCCCCAGTGCAGCTGTGTGATCACAGATTACCAGGTGGAATACATTTTCTGCTTTCACTCTACTCTTCGGGTAATGGGTGACAGAAGTGAAAGTTCACTCAACCAAACTGACTTGTCTTGACAAATAGACACAGAAAGCCTTAAATGTGGCATCTAACAGCCATAATAAGTATATAACGTCCTGTATGCTACTCAAGGAGCCAAGATACAACTTAATAAAAACTTCCACGTGGTTGCAAATAACTAACTTAGAGATGTGCTTAGCCACGCAACGAACTGACTGCAACACCTACCCCTATGGATTCCTGCTACTGCCTTTGCAGCACTACTGCACGCCTCACTGCAACAGTAACTAGGTTACAGTGGTGAGACCTGTGCAATACGGAGTGATTAAAGCCGAGCCCGTTGCTCTATTTTGCAGCAGGAGGACCTGAGACGGATGGATCGCTTCCAAACACTTCTCTTGATGGATTACTCATTTGCTTTTTGACGCAGTAGTTAATTAGGCTTGCCCAAGGACCCTCTCTCTGTCAGCCAACTAGTGCATCTCTCCATACTGCACGACCTGCTCATAAATAATGTCTAAGATTTACTGCTCATCAGCTCTGCGGGGAACAGAGGAACAAGGTGGATGATTTAGGAGACTAGGGGTTACCCTGTTATTTCAATTACAGACAGAACAATTCATGTGCTTTATGCTTTTAAATGCTGGGGGAGCTTTTAACTGTGCAGAAGACGATGTACCTGATGTAGATGGATGGGTATAGGTACTTTTTTCAGGTACACCTGCTTGTTTGGTATTCTATCACAATATTCAATGTGAGCACAATAGCATTTGTGTAGTAGTTACATAAGACATGAAAATGCATGCTGACTGTTCATAGTTCTTAACGCAGCCACTACGGTATACAATAAATGCTCTTACAATTTCATATATGCCTCTATTATGAACAAGTTGAAATGAAGGCACTCTCCTCAGTCGATATTACCGGTTATAGGACCTGACAGAGAGACAGAGAAAGAAAGGGGGCGGGAGGGGAGACTGGACGGAGCTGTTGAGGGTCTGCTGATGGGCTAACTCAATTTTAGAGGACACAATGGAGCCAGAGGCTGATTTCCAAAAGGCAAATTGTCATTCTGAGCAGTACGGCACCTGTCTGGTGAGTTCATCTACTGGGGGGGTGGAGACGAGAGGAGAGGACGACAGAGAGGAGAGGACCACATTATGGTAGGCCCCCGCGCTGAGAGGGAATTGAAAGTGAAACTGTTTGAATTGCATTTGAATGGAAATCAGGGAGGCTCTTATGGCTACCATTGGATTCCATTCAGACAGACGCTCAATTGGTTTTGACCAGCCTGCGCGGGTAAACAGACGGGGGATTGAGTGAATCGACCCAGACAATGACAATGTTGCCTTGGTGATGGACCAAGGAAGCTGCCGCCACTGGACCACTGCCGCCAGTCCCGGTACCCTCCCCCCACACCCCCCACACCCCACCCCACCCCAGCCATCCAGCCACCCGTCCTGTATCCTTCCATCCCTATTATCTCCCCAGCTTCCAGACCGTGGGTGTGTTATCAGCTGCGGGTCCTCTCTCTCCATGCAGTAGACCAATTACAAAGCTGCCTGGACAGATTAAAGAAGCAGCCCATCTGACAGCAGCTCAACATTGCGCACACATACACGCGTGTGCGCGCACACACACACACACACACACACACACACACACACACACACACACGCACACGCAGACACACATAAACTGTGCTGTGCAGGCAAACAATACATCTAACCCTGTCAACAACACATAGAAACAGCTGCGGACATCTACACAGGCACATACCCTGCCTGCTCTGCCCTATAGTGTAACAACTTACCCGACACTCTCAACCACACACACACACACACACACACACACACACACTCACTCATATAAACTTGTACACACACATATACACACCAGCTGTCATTGGTGTCACCACAATACACTTGACCCTGTCGACCGCAAGTACAACACACATATCCTTCTCGCGACCACTATCTGACATGCACACATGCACAGACACACAATCATAGACAGCCACACACACACGCTTGTCTGCACAGACACACACACACACACACAAACTGCCTGCACACAGCAGGTGTTTGCTGTTGCTGTCTGTCACATCCAAGAAGGAAGAGCAAGCCCTAATGAGAATGAAAGCTTCTAATTGGAGGTGCTATCTGGCTTTAATTGCTGCGAATACAATTTGCCGGGGTTAAACTAAGTGGCCCTGCCTGTTCAGGTGTCTACATATAATCGCGGTTGCCTGTTAGGTTTTCCAGCCCTGACCTTACTCTGTGGCAGGCACTCAACCTCAAGAAAATAGGCAAATTTTCCAGAGAGCAAAGCAAAAGCCCCTCTTAGTCTCTCTTTATTTCACATTCTTCACCCTCCTCCCCCTCCTCTCACATCGCTAGCCAAGTACATAACTGCCTTGTAATTGCAAATACTATCTACCTTATTTACCTCTCAACACTGTTACTCTGACATACAGTATATTATAGAATACCAAGGTATCTAGGCTTTTAATGAAGCATCATGAAATGACAAATAGAAATACCTGCAGGAAAAAGGTCAATGTTTATAACATCTATTCAGAATGGAATGAAATGGAAAATGTGCATTCAAAAGACAGAAAGTAAGTATGCAGTATGAAAATAGCAACAGGTATAGCTGGAACATACAGTAAAGGACTGCCTTGTCTAAATGAACTCCATGCTCATTCCATATATCATCATGAGTGATTTAGTTGGTGTATCTTTCTTTTTTTAGAAAAATGACACTATTAATTTCTGTCTGGTCCATGAAGATTCATCATAAACCCCTGTAGGCCTGCATTAATATATATATATATATATTGTGTGTGTGTGTGTGTGTGTGTGTGTTTGTGTGTGTGTGTGTGTGTAGTTCTCAAATGCATGCAGAAACAAACATCCATGAGGAATTTTCCCCATCATTTCCAATATATAAAAGATATATATAAATATATATATACAGTGGTGGCCAAAATTATTAGAACACTTGGCATACATTTAAGAGGTTTCAGTTGTTTTTGTTCAATTGGCCATTAAAATACCCATAAAATGAATGAAATATATACAAAGTCATCATTATGCTCTATAAACCATAGAATAGAGCCATCATAAGGAGATTTACGTCATTTTCCTTACAAAAAACAAGCTAGGCCTATTTCACTGTCAATGTCACACAATCATGTTCCTTCACAGAAGAAGCCAAATTACTTGTGTAATCATTGTCAGGTGTGATGGTGGTTAAATTGATGGTGATGCAAGAGTCTTAGGACACAGCTGTGTGATTCTTTTGAATTGCTGCAAAAGGTGGACATACCAAATATTAAAGTTAAAAGTGGATAAAAACAGTAGGACTCACTTCATCTGATATTTGTTGTGCTCAGAGCAACCATCTGCATGTTTCATGAACATTATGACATGAAATCATGTTTTGGAGGCAAGAAAAGGTCAATATTTTCAGATCTGTCAGGTGTTCTAACAATTTTGGCCACCACTGTATATATAAAACACATATAAATAAATAAAGTGAGCTACAAGCAGCAAATAAAGACAACAAATCTCAGTGGTTTGCAGTGGTTCAGCCAGCAACAGCACTTATCTGCCCCCCAACACTGTTACTCTGACATGGATTATCAAACACCAAGGTATCTATAAGCTTTCAGTTAATCTTAATAGTGGTGCCCCGTGCTGGCCTTCCACAATCCAGGAAAACAACAACGCCCAAGCGGTGTTGTGTGATCTCTGACCATGTAGTGTATCTCCTCTTCTTACCTTGAGAGAACATACTCTGGTTACTGAGAGTGGGGTGGGGGTGGGGGGCCCTCTTCAAGTGCTGCTTTGATGCTTGGCTGCTCATGTTCACAAGGTGCATTGCTGTGAAAAAATGAGACAAAGAGCTTGAAGAATAAGGAAGGGGGGGGGGGGTGTCAAGCATTCAACAGGGCTAGCCCCCTGGAATACAGAGTACTGGGGTTAGTTATCTTCCTCATCTAGACAGTCAGACAGACACCTACGACTTCAAAGAGAAGCTATCTCTATGCAGGACCAGTCATTTCATCTCACTTAAATGTCATTTCTATTAATCGGCTACGATTGTAAAATCCACTGATACATTTTTTTAAAAATGACAGAACATCGGCGCTGTAAAATACAACCTTGCCAATCCGATTAATTTCACAGGCTATGAACTGAACCTGAAGATTCAAGTGAAACTCCCTGAACCATGAGATCCTGCTATTCCCCCGTGGCAAATCCCCGTAACCTTGTCATGATATGATATGCTGTAGGTGTAGCTGCTCTTTCCACTGTAGTGTCTCCTGTGAAAGCCTGCCCCGTGCACCAATCGCTACCGCGGGCCCTTTTCCTTGCGCGAGAGTCAGAGGCTGGGGGTGAGGTTGTGATAGTGGGGCTTGCAGGAGGCTAAGGAGGCTGAGGCATGTCCTGTGGGCCCCCAACCACATCATGAGCGAGAGAGGAGTATTCCGACTGCTGGAGCATGAAGTTGGAGCAGACAAAATCCTGCCAGTGTACTGCACGTACTCAGGTCCGTAAAGCCTCGGGCAACACAGGCATCTCAGCTCTTACATGCTGCGCCCCGCTAAACGATACAACAGACACATGTACCTGTGCTTCAGGCTGCGAAAGAGGCAGTATTATTTTGCTGTGTTTTACATTAATAAACAAAGCCTGAATACATGTGCGGCCCACAGTCTATATTTGATAACCACCTTGAATTGCTTTTGTCCACACATGAGCTATATTCGCCCCCATCATTTTCCATCCTCTCTTGGGTTAAAGTCCCCAAAGCATCCAGGCACAACAATAGGCAAACCAAGAGTTTCATTACGCTTCAGCCATCCATCAATCTCTTTGTAATTTACAGCAGTGAAAACAGGCACATCCACCTTTACACTGGACAAAAACAGAAGACAAGCTACTGTAAGCGAGCTCGCTCAGCGTTGAGACAAACAGAAAGGCTCAAATCCATTTTTGAGTGGATAAATTACATGTGATTGTGCTTTGTAACAAAGGCAGCAGAGCATATTGTGCAAATGCTTTGATTTTTAATGGTTTCATTAAAGAACCTCGCGCAAACTGGATCCGAATTTCAGTATGGAGATGAGTGAGAAGCTCTGCCAGGAAACGGCATCACTACTCAAGACCCTGTGTTAATTGCTGCAGCAGCCGACAGATGTGCCTCACGTTTGTGCCCATTTCCTGCTTTATTAAAACGAGACGGACCCCGAAGAACACCAAATGTTGTCTCCCTACACTAAATGATTTACGATCACTAAGCACCATCATGTCATTCTCATTTCCTAAATATTCTTTCATCTACCAGACTCTGCCTGTGGCTCTGGGCGGCTGAGCTCATGTTTAATCATTAACTACAGCTATCGCCAACAACTTACTTATTCCGAAATTACAAAATTAATCGGAAAAACGTCCATCAGGCAAACTTAAGGAACTCCAAATCCATTTAGTTTGGCCTCAATATCCACCTCCAGTCAGACGATTTTCACACCACCTGACCCCCTCTATGAGTTTCACTTCTCCAGGCAGACTGAACTCCAAACAAATTTAGTTCATTCAGACTGTCAGTGCAGTCCGTTTGTCATGTGGGCAGGCAGGGCACAGCTAAATGTGTTTTGGTGCTGCCCCGGCCCGGCTGCCGCGTCCCTTAGCTAACGGCAGCGCGAGGATTAATCACCGGACTCATCAGGACGATCTGCACAAGTTCCCACAGCTCATAAACCCTGGAAGAGACCACAGTGGCCGATTCACCCCATGAAGCCCAGCTTAGTTACCTCTCAGCAGACAACACACCTCTGTTTGCAACCCGATGTAATGTGCATCTGGTATATCCTCTCCCTCCCTATCTATCTATCTATCTATCTATCTATCTATCTATCTATCTATCTAGCTATCTAGCTATCTATCTTTCTATCTAGCTATCTATCTTTCTCCCTCTCTATCCATCCATCTATCTATCTATCTATCTCTCTCCCTCTCTATCTATCTATCTATCTATCTATCTATCTATCTATCTATCTATCTATCTATCTATCTATCTATCTGTCTGTCTGTCTATCTATCTATCTGTCTCTCTATGTATTATCTTGCTCCTCTATTCCTTGTTTTTATCTCTCCTGTTTTCTTTTCCGAACAATGCCATCCGTTCATGATAACAATCATGTCAGATTGAAATGGCTGTCACTTTCTCTCTCCATCATCTCCATTCATCATTCACCTAAGCTGAACTCTCTTACCCACAAATCTCTACCAAACACACCAGACTGGCAAAGCATCCTTACAGATGAAAGATCTGTAAACACACAATGAACAAGTAAATCGTAATTTACCGAGAACAACAACAACAGCTACGGTGAAAGAGCTTGTTTGATGAGAAAGGTGCAGATGTCCTCTAACAAGCTCAGCAACCCGAGCCTCAAAACGATTAATTTGACCACGAGATGTACAAAGCACAGAGCTGTAAACAATTACCACAAGCAACACAACCAATCATGTGATATTTTAGACCAATTGCAGATGTACAGATGTCCTTTTGTCGGTGCAAACATGTTGGAAGAGTATGGCCTGTAATTGACACAAATAGCAAAGTCAAATTTTCACAACAGAGACGAGTAAGCTAGCTGAACAGTGCAGAGAACCAACAGACACGTCTGGTGAAGCGGTAATACATCATGATGCAAAACACTGTGACGATGATACTACTCAGTCATTTCTTGTTTTGGCTTGAGGACAAAATGTCTTGTGATGCCTGCCGCTCACTCATAGCACCGTTTTTTTTTCTGTTGGAATTTTGCCTTTATTTGACAGTCAGCCGTAGAGAGAGACAGAAAAGCTCCGGTGAGAGAGGAGAGATGATTTTGAACCCAGGGCGTCGCGGTTACATGGTGTTTGTTCCTCAACAGCGCACGGGCCAGAAAGTGAGTTTTTGAAAGCCAGAAAATCCTTGCACCTGGTGAAGTAATTGTTCAGCAATTGGTATTGATCAGCAACCCTATCAAACCCCTGCATGTGGTCATTCTGTGGTATGGGATAATAAAAATATTACTTATTGCACCTTTAAATCACAGTTTACAATCAACCGCAAACTGAGCTGACTGCCTGGCATATAATATAAACCAACATCATAATGTAAAGGCAAGCCTCACAAAGTCACGGTGACGGTGGTAGTGTGTGTGTGTGTGTGTGTGTGTGTTTAGGGAGGGGGGTGGGGGATAGTAGTATTGTTCCAGTCACTCTCTCGAGCCCCAGGGCAATTTTCACAGAGGCTGGGTTTCATCAGGTTTTGTAATTCAGACCTATTGATTATCTGCGGCGAGGGGGGCACCGTGACCAAACCTCAGCAGGAGGTCTCCATCTGCAATGAGCCATGTGCCAAATACAGCACACGCAAACACACACACACACACACACGCACACACGCGCCTTTCCTCTACTATGTTATTGCTTCCCAGGTTCTGAAGGAGACCAGGACAATAACAACAAAGCTCATGGTGGTGTTGATTGATTCAAATAATTGTAATTGGGAATCAATGGGAAATCAAAGGCACACACTAGCCTACCACATGTGCAACATCCAAGGCTGCCTTTCCACCATTATCCTTCCTGTTTCACTCTGAGGTTGTAATTGTAACTCATCAATTCACCTTTTTGTGTGGCCCAGCGCTTCAAGTTCTCTCTTCCTAATCAATTCCCATCTGGATGACCTTTCACTCTCTTATAGACAATGGTATGGCCTGTGCAAGTCCAAAAGCAGAGGAGAGAGCTACACGTGGCTCATTAGATAGACTATTGGGCAGACAAAAAGGGCTGAATTAAGCTAAATGTTTCAGCTCACGATAATTCATTTAGTACCAAGGGGAATATAGAGGATGAGGAAACGGTGTTCTTGCTATCCTAATAGTTTGAGTGCTACCGCCTTGCATTCAATAATTTGAAGGAACGTGATTGCCACCTAGTGGAGAAAAGAGAAACAACATCTGTTGCCATCACTGTCGTAAAGTGCACCGTGTGTCTTTCAGTGTGATACGGCAAATTGCCCTCAACTCGAAAATCCGACATGGCTTCCTCGTTGGTTTGCAGCGAAACACAGAGCAGGTAAAGAGTAAAACTGAATGAAATATACCAATCCTGGCACTGGTTAACATTGTTTACTTTCGTATGTGAATGGCCACCTATCACCGCTACTTTGTGAAACGACTCGTGGACGTACTGCTCAGCATAAATGCTAAATGTTTTTAATGTACAGTAACAACTAGCTATTGCTCTATTTCAGAGTCAGTTCAGTCCTTAATAGAGATGTGAAGCAGTTTGGGAAGAAGTACATGTTTGACTGCAATGAAGAAACATGCTGGAACTCAGACCAGGTAAAACTAAAAGACTCCCCCATCATTAAGCTGATATTGAAGTATGCTGAGTTACCATTTTTTTCAATTCTGACAAACATCAGCAGCCTGTATTTCACTGTAACGGTACATATCATAGTGAGATGTCAGTATCATGGCTTTGGCAGGGTGATTATCAGTGGGTTAGTCTGGAGTTCCCACAGCCTGTCAAGGTGTCGAAGGTAAAGGTCCAGTTCCAAGGAGGCTTCTCGGGGAAGACGTGCAGACTAGAAGGTACACAGTAAACTATACATCACATGTGATTTTCTGATGTCACTGTCCACTGGCTTTCCATTCGTCTGTTTTCAGTGCCTGGGATCGCAGGCAAGACTTAATCATTGTTGTGACAAGATAAACCTGATGCATAACTTTCCACTCATGCTTTTCCTCAGGGTGCCCAAGAGATGGAGACTTGACTATGATAAGTCAATTTTACCCAGAGGACAGTAATTCTCTTCAGATATCCTTCATTCTTACTCAATTTTTTTAATCAATTATTGAGGCTATTTTGTGTCATAAATGGTACCAAATCAAACCAATAAAGGGTGTTTTGGATCTGATACCAATAATAGTGGGGCAAAATATAAAAACGTAATATTTTGATGCATAGCATTGATATATCAATGAATTCATATTTAACAAGAAATGTGAACACAATTTTTTGATAATGCATTAATTATAATTTGCAAGCATATTGATGATACTAATGTTAGTATTCATTTGGCACAAAGATATTGGGACGATATCAGCATCCCATCATAAGTGTACTCATTTAGTGTATCAATACGGTAAATACTTATTTTCATTCTAAAGTTATAGATTTATTTCAGCTCTTCAAGCTATACCTGCTGCTTTATGTGAAATGAATGCAGATACTGTATCTTTCCGCTTGGGGCCTAGATGGTATATCATATCAGTATCAAACAATATTTTCCTGGGCATGCCTCTCATTACTGCCAAGCTTATCTTGTTCTTAACTCCACACCCACAGCTTTCCCATACAGGAAGCCCCTACAGTGGACAAAGTAAAAATAGTGTTTGAAAATAGTACCTGACTTTTTTGGGAGAATTATTGTTTATTCCTTGGATGTCCTGGGGGAACACACTTCATGATGTTTTTTGTTTTTTTACAACCCCACATCATGAGAGAGGAAGGGACCCAGAGCACAGGAACATAGGATAGTGGTGGCACAAGGGAAACACGACATCTGTCACACCACCTTATATGAACTGATGTGAATTGCTCTAATGTGGCCTTTTTTGGTATGGAGATTTTTTTTCATTGCTCAATACCAAGAAGTGGAAATGCAGGGACTTGGCATGTACTCTGAAGAATCAGAATTTTTATTTCAGATTTATTGGCTTAAAACACTTTCATAATCACATTCCCTCAAGTGTTATTTGTGCCTTTGAGTTGAAATGCCATTCCAAAGGAACACACAATATAAAAATATATTGCTTTTTGTATTCAAACTTGTTTACAGTCCATTTTTGCTCTCCTTCAGTGACACACTGCTGCACAACCACTTTGATCTTGGTTCAGTCCTTGTTTGTATAAAACTTCCTCATATACTAACAGATGTTTTTGCATGCAGATGTAATTCATACAATAAACAACTTCATCATTTTTAAGTGTAAGGAACGAATACAGTTGACTTAGTATAAACCCCTTTCCAAGTGTACTGATCCCTGCTAATGACTTAGCGTGACACTGGTCTTAATCGTCTCACCAGTGATGGTGCAGACAGGTGGGATGTCC
This sequence comes from Hoplostethus mediterraneus, assembly GCA_034670385.1. NCBI lineage: Eukaryota > Metazoa > Chordata > Actinopteri > Trachichthyiformes > Trachichthyidae > Hoplostethus > Hoplostethus mediterraneus. The sequence goes on from JAXDDW010000008.1 coordinate 10,504,449, forward strand.
AGCACCAACTGTCAAACTGTCCTTTCCATTTATTACAATAGTGGAACTAGTGTCATGTCGGTGGCTTGTAGAGTTTCAGAATATGGTCCTCCAACACTTTCTGAACTGGAAAAAATGAATTGAAAATATCAATTCTGTGCATTACAATAAAATGTAACTTCTAGTAAAAAAGAAAACTTTTTGTCAGGTACAAGAAAATACATACTCTTTTTGTGTCCAAGGGCAACAGCTAAGGCCATTGGACTGTACCCAGAGTCGGACTCAATGGTCAGGTCTGCCCCTTTGGCTGAGATACAGTACAGTAATGACCGTTAGTGAAGCAGTCAAGCAGAAGACAGCTGTCATGAATTTGCAATACAGACAAACTTACCTAAGAGTGCCTCTACACATCTGATATGGTTCCCTCTCACAGCATAGAGGAGAGGAGTTCCACCATTCTGAGATACAAATGCAATAACGTCCAATCAGAAAAAAACATTGAGAAAAATCTCACAGGTTACATACACACGCATATGGCAATCTTGCCTTGCCGTAACTCACTTGTCTCATGGACACGGGATGACATGTCACATTAAGAAAGTCATAACTACCCAGTCATATGTGTTAATGTCTACTCCATGTCCAAGAAGAGACTTGACAATGTCAACAAAACCTCCAGAGCTGGCCAGAGTTAGGGCGCTCTCTCGCTCCCTCGCAATAGTGTTGGGGTCTGCACCCTAAGAAATCACAAAATGATCAGTGAAATAGGGTGTTATGTACTATGTCATCAACTAAATGTACAGGGCCTGGAGCAACAACCTCTTAGTACTCACCTTTTCCAAGAGAAAATCCACCACTGCTTTCTCTCCAAATGCTGCTGCCCACATGAGGGGCGTGAAGCCTCGTTCATCCTGTTTGTTTAGCAGTGAGCTGTCTACAAAATGAAACAGCCTACAGTCTATTAATAAGATCTATACACATCAATACTGGACAAAACCACGCAGAATTTGTATTGTGTTATATTGCTCAGTGGGTGATAATGAGATCCAGGTTCCTCACCTTTACTCAGGTGTGTAGCTACCTGTGAAACCTCTCCCTGAGCAGCTAGCTGGTGTATGGACAGGGCTTGGGATAGAGAGCAAGTCAGAATAACTTATATGCTCAGGACAGTGAAATGCCATGATTGTTACAATGTCAGAACACCAGCAGTTATGAAAGAATAAAATGTGTTAGCTTTTTGCCACAAACAAACATTCTTAATGTTTTCAGCTAATACTTACCGTCTAAGGTTGCTGGCCGTACTGTAACCTCATTCCCACGCTGCCTGTTGGTGAGCGTGGTGGAGTGTTTGAACAGACTGTCCTCATCTGCATCCATTGGCTCTTGAGACACTACCACCATCACATGTTGCAACAGGGAACAAGAGGAATGTGGAAGTAGAGGTAAGACATTGAGTGTTCCAACTGTTGACAATTTTAAGTCTGCAAACCCTGTCACGTAACTGGAGACATTTCTTGTCAATAGAAAATGAAAATGAATGTGAAATGAAAATTCTAACAAGTGGCAGTCTCAAAGTGAAGAAAACTGAATGGCAATCTTTTCAAAAATGAAAAGGCTACAGATACCATTTGACCTCTCTTCTCTGGAGTCCGAGTCATTAGTTGATTCAATATTTGGGCCATCTGTAAACTCATCATCACCACTTATGGCCTCCATGATCACTGCAATAAAAACAGACACGAGGTAGTATAACAATGCAATACTGCCTCCCAGACCTAACTAGCCAAATCAACTAAGTGCAAACAATGTTGTTACCGCAAATGAATCCTTCGTTTACAACCCAAATATAACTCGCTGATGCGAACCCAACATCAACTTGTTTAATTTGCACAACTTCCCGGTGGCAAAACTGAAACTAAATTATATAAAATCACATGATGGATCATGATGGCCATCGAAGTGTGCCGAAAATGCCGTACTTACGTTTCAATTAAGTCGCTTTTCAATTAATCGATTCATTTGCTACAATCATTTTAGTCACATTTGAGCCAACTCGCGGTGTGACTATTACATTAATGATCAATCAATAAGAAGCGTTGAAGGAAGAACTGTTGTTTCCAGATCAATGTTTCATTCCGGACGTTGTCTTGCGGCACATGACAACAAAAATACGGAAGAAGCTGGCAACAAATTCGTTCTGTTAGCTGATACAACTTTACTCACTTACAGTTGCATTGCGCCATCATTTGCTGTGTATAATAGCTTGCATTATGGAAGACCAGGAGATGCAACTGAAAGTTAAACGAGGTAGTTAAATTTACCAGCATTGTTAGCTTGCCAGCTAGTAGTAGTTAGCTGCTAATGCTATGGCTGCCAGTAGTCTGTTGACATCATTGTTTGTCCATGTGACCTGCGATTAAATCTCTATTTTGCTATCAATACAGTTCGCACATTTCAAGCTTCTGCATCTGATCTTTTCAGTGACTGACAAATTCACGGAGAGCATGTACGTCCTGGCAAATGAACCATCCGTGGCCCTCTACCGACTGCAAGAACACGTCAGAAGGTCGTTGCCAGAACTAGTGCAACACAAGGTAACGTTAGGCTATATGATGCGTAGCCTGGATGAAACACTTAACTAATGAACTGAAGTTTGGTTGCCAGTACTTGCTTTTGTTGCAAAATATTTTATGTTTCGGTTTGAGTTGTCATCCAGTTACTGTCAAGTAAGAGGGCCAGTGAAAAGCATGTGTGTATTGAGTGCGAGTTGTGTTGTTTTTCTCATCGTGTGTATGAGACAGAGGTGTGTATATAGGGGTGTGTTTTAATTTGGGTGTATATATTATCAAAGGGTAGAACATGCTGAAGTGTCAGATCCCACCAGAATTTAAACTTAAGGTTAATGTGGCTGCCTTGCAGTTTTTATAGAGAACATCCACCCTAAAACACCTCAACACTGTTAAAAACAGCCATTGACAATTTACCGTGCATTTGTGGGCCTATGTTTTTGTTGTTGTTGTTGCAAATCTTTTCCTATTCCTGTGGATAAATGACCGAATGTAGATGATGTGACATTGTGTCAAGATTTTTACAACGCAGCAACAAACAGAATTTAATAGGACGAAAATGTTCAACTATCTACAACATACAATGGTAAATGTCAGGTTTTGGTGTCAGTTCCTCAGAATCAAAGAGCAAGGGCTTCTTTGTGGACTCAGTTTGGCATCAACATTCAACAATCATACAGGGAGAAATCCATTGTAAAAGAGGCAGAGATACCAAGTTCTCCACCGACAGTAGCCTCAATAGACCAGAATACAATGCAGCCACAAGACATGTTGTGATTTGAGGTGCAACTCTCACTCTTTCTCAACTGGCAGTTGATATTTTTGTCATCTTTCATCTTTCAAAAAATCAAAGTAATGGGAATACTTCCGGCCACTGAATGTAAATGTATCCATCTTTAATCCAAGTGTGTTTTCGCATGCAGTATCCTTTAGTTATGATGAAAATAAATCTGGGGATGGAGGTTGGCTTATTAAACTTTAATGTGAAATGAAGAGGTTATAACAAAAGTAACAGTGTAACAATTTATTTTTCTGATTAGTAACTGTAATATTATTACTGAAATTGAAATAGTAATTTGTTACAGTACTTGCTGAGGAAAGAAATAATATTACTGTAGGACATTACTGACCATCACTGTTCAGTAAGGACAAATATATTCATTAATGGGATTTTGCTTGTTTGTTTTACAAGTTATTGAACATGGAAAGGACAAATATCCACCGAATATCCAATATCAAGCTTACTTGACAGCTAAATTCTCTGCATGTTCTCTGGCGGTTGTCCGAAGACATTTTAAGAAATGTAGGAAATCACTAACTGAAGTAGAAGTAAACAAGGCAGGTTGAGGGAAAGTGGGTACAACAAAAAAGTAAATTACAACACTTCATCACACTTTAAGTGAACTTTATTTTCGGTCATCTTCCACACAGACAGACATGCAGAGCTGGGAGGAGCAGAGTCAAGGAGCCATCTACACTGTAGAATATGCATGCAGGTAAGAAGACTGATAGATGTGTGCATTTCAAGAATTCCATTGGACAACTGGCTTGACTGTTGACATCTATCTATCTGTTTCCAGTGCCGTGAAGAGCATGACTAACAGCAGCCTGTATTTCAAAAGCATTGACGGCTTCCTCCGTCAAGCCATCACCATGAAGGAACAGATCAGCAACTCTCAAGGACGCAGGTAGGAGGCAGCAGAGAACTTGCTCACTGATACACAGTGGTCTCCAAAGTGTCAAACATCTATCCTTGAGTCCTTGTACTTTCTCCTTCCCCTAAAAGTCATTGAGTTATTTGAGAGTGAAGTGAGAGGAATCCCTGAATGAATGTCTGCATGCATTCCTTGCTCTCCATCAAACCATTATTTGTCACCTTTTGTTTCTTGATTCTTTCAATTAGCCTGTTGTTTGCAATCATTTGTAGTAATTCATATTTTGGAACATCCCATTAGCTAATCTAGCATGTTTATTTTATTTAGTGAGTATATTTCAGTTATCCCGACATTGACTGGAATTTTTCATCATCGATCAGACCTATTCTTTACTCTTTACTTCATGGGAGCTTTGTGTTTTATGTTGTATTTTTATTTACTTTTATTTTTCCCATTGACACATGCATGTAGTTTACATGAAGTGATCCCCTCTCCCAGTCCCCCTGTCCCTGCTCCACATCCCCCATCCACTTCCTCATGACCCCTGGATGGAGGTGTCCAAGGTTAGTAGTTCCTCCAGCCATGACACAGTCACATTCAGGCCTATATTTAGACATGAGATCTCTTGTGTGGTCACTTGAAAATTAATGAATGGTGCATTTAAGTAACCTTTTAATGAATTAAGATTTTGTGAGCTTTTATTAAATGTGGAATTCAGCTGTCCAAAAACATCTTACTCTCAAGTTGAATTAGGTTTTCTACAAATGAATTTATTCAAAGTTGATATGAAATCATTTTGAGAGAATACATAACAGATCTGCACACTGTGTGCAAATATTTGGCAATATATTTCAGAAGTCACCCTTTAACAATTTGATACATAGGCAGCATTGGAGTTTTAGATAAATTTCATTCATATAAAACACAACAAATTACGACAACAACAAATAAGTCATGCTTAAGATAGTAATAAATCAGGTGATAAAGTTGAAAAATTACGACAAATGTGTCTATTATTTTCATCACAGTCTCAAATATTGCAAACATCTTACATGACAATTCTTACACAATAAAATCCTGTCCAGATCATTTTTTAGTCTTTGCTTATACCATAACAAGGAAAAACGTGCCATGTTCAAAGTCATAGTAACGGCAGGTGCAGAGCACACCATGCATCAGTTATGATTAACATTATGTTTAATGCAAAAAGCTAGAAATTGGCAGTTCTACGTGTGTGTTGTGATGCCACTTGTGTTAGCAGTCCTCTGGTGACGTATTTAAAGGTCATCTTTCTCCGTTAGCCAGTGTTGCCTTTACCCAGGAGCTCAGCCCCACCATCTCACACTAGAGTGGAGTCTTTTGTTGAAATCCCTGTCTTGCGTGCCAGGACGCTCCTCATTTCATTATTGACCCCATTCCAGGGTTTAGTCTGGGCCTGCAGTAAGCCAGACTCAGTTGACAGGGTCCTGTGCATTCGAGGATAACTGCCACCACTGCTGTAACCGTCTTTATCGCTAACATGGCCCTGGGGATCTCCGGGAGGGGAGTACTGTTGGTGGTGGTGTTGCTCGCGCTGTTTTGGGTTGGCACACGGAGGGTAAGAGATCTGACGCTGGAGGGGAGACTGGCTACGGTGCATCCGGGGTTTGTCCGCACCGACTTTGAGCTCGCAGGGCCGGGAGAGAGGGGTGCTGCCGGTTCCGTGCTCGTTCTGGTACAGGGTGTCAGGGCGATCGCTGCGATAGTGCCTGGCACTACGGGAAGCTTTGACCAGAGAGTGCATTACAATGACCAATAGAATCAGGATCCCAGAGGACAGGACGCATGCACTGGCAATACCCGTCTCCACCTCAAATATCAGAAGCATATAGATTGTCATTGCTGCCGAGGAAGGGGGAGGGGGAGAGACGGAGAGAAAAGAAATATAGAGAAACAGTAAATATTATGCCTTCCCCTGCAAAGAGCAAACCGCTCGTAGGTTGTCGTATGAAATTCTCTTTAAGACATCAATTTCATTCTGTAAATATTTCAGTTATTCCAAGTAGTCTGCTGCACTAAGAAGTGTGATAATGGGTAAAATCCTAACTTTACTCAAGCAGAGAGAGGAGATGTCTTCCTTTAATCCCATGCTGGACACACTCAAAGAAGGGAAAGCTAATGTTTTGCTTTGCTTTTGCTTAGTCTTTTACTTTTCAATCTTATCCAGTGAGACTTTTTTTCCAGTTTGTAAAATTGGATGCGTTGCAAAAATGTATTTCATTTTGTTGAAATCTCACAAAGATAGTGTTTTTGTTAGAGTAACTGCTCTGAGCTGATTTGTCATCTCTATCTGTCTGCAGGAAAAGGACCATGGACCCAGGCATGCTAAAGGAAGGGGTAGAGAAGCACAGTTCTGGGATGTGACATGACTTCTTGAGTTGGTGGTGTTGCCACTGCAGTCTCTTGCTCTGCTACCTCTTGATAGAGGCTAAAGTGGGGTCAAAAGGGCAACACCTCCTCCTTCACAATGGAGCAACTGCCTCCAACTGCCACCAACTGCCCACCCCCCAGTACAAGTCGCTCAGCGGAATAGAGAGCTATGGCTCTGCCAGGTTCTGCATTAAAAACACTCAAGTAATGGACATCGCTCAAAGAATCCATTGTTCTCTTGGACTCACTGAACGGACCAGTGAAAAGGCAGCAGTGCAGCTTTTGCCTCCACTGTTGAAAGTCCACTGCACTACTTTTCATGAGAAGTGTACAAGCAAGTGTTTTGTGTGAGTCTACTGTAAAAGGATGTAATGGCTAAAAAAAATATCTCAACACATTGAAACGGTACAAACTTGTAGGTAGAAGGCCATATGACTACCAGTGACTCAGCACTTGCATGTATCCATGTGTTAACCTGTGTTTCAGGACTTAACCTAACCTAACCCACACCTAACTGGCAGACGTGGCGGCATGTGTTTAAAGAGAAAATCCTGAATCCTAGAAAATAAGAAGGCTTTTCATCTTACCTGCCAAATACACAGAAACCCCTAAGCAGAACAGTCCGATTGCCACATGTCGTACAGATCTGCTGTCCAATAGGAACCAGTCTGCTCTGTGAAAAGAAATGTCAAATGGTATTAACTTGTCAATGTCATGGCTCAGACATGTTTACAGACTGACACTGCTGCTTTAGTTGTTTGATCAGAGCAAAAATGAAGAGTTGAAGTTATTATGCAGCCTATAATATTTACTATGTTGACTTTTTCATTTTTATTACATTGCACCCTATCTCTGCTCTCAGTGTAAAAATAACTTTTCAGTTTTTTTTCCTTCTCATGTTATGTCTGAACTTTAAGTCCTAAAACATTTGATTATTGGTTGTTTGATTCTGTTGAATGTGTATGTTCAAAGTAAATTAACTTCTAACAGTGAATAAAGGTATTCACATTGCCCTGGAATGTCCCCTTCCTCGCTAGAAAGGTCCTGCTGGGTTTCTAAACCGACGTGGGAAAGCGCCAGCTCGGGACCGTGAGCTGGGTACATAATGAGGGGAATGCCATTGTTTGGATGGGACTTTAGAGGTGGGGGTCGACCAGCAGCAGTGCAATGTGGGCTTCTGCACCCTGACACACTAAGCATACACTTATTATTTGAAACAAACTATGTTTCCTGTTACTGAAACTTGATTCAATTAAATGGTAAGCCACGACAGGCCGTGGTTTACAGTGATTTTAGAACAGCTAGGGGCGTTGTTGGGCACAAGCGGAAACACACCATTGTAATAAAACAATAACGGAAATGTTCAATAAAATCTTATTTTTTTAATTGATTAAGATCAAGTGTTATTTTCCACCTAGCTACTTCCTGAACAGTATCGGAACTGGTTGCTAAGCAACACACTAAGGACCGGTAAGAGTGGTGATTTTTTTACTTCGCGTATTAATATTTGTTAACTGTAATACGGTCACAGGTGTGCGTTCGACATCTTCAAACGTGACTCAGCCAATCAGAACTGATGGCATCTATGTTTTACAATGTTTGGATCATTAACCGCTTAATAAAAATGAGTGAGAATTTGACATGGCTTTCGCCCAAGAAAACAATCGCAGGTGTAAATGTATCTCAGTAGCCTGGTGAATACCTTTCTGTGTCTTGATCTCCTCTGCAGATCTCTGTTGAAAAATAGCTGTGGAGGAGACACACCACAACACAGCTCAAACTGAGCGTGAGGGAAAGAGCAGAAAGCACAGTGGACACTGGCAGCAGGACTGCCCAGACATGAGTTGGCACGATGGAGGTAGAAGGGGGAGATTCCTTCACTGCCGTGTGTTGTGACTGGAGCTGGAAAATCAGAATGACCGATAAAACAGACATGATGGCCGATAATATCCCCAGTAGAGACAGAACCATCAGGGACCGCTGGCTGTAGCTGTGCGTCATCTTTAGGGCTCTAAATCACCGGCTTCAAGGCTGGTCTTCACTAGAAAAAGTTATCCCGGCGGGAATCCTTCACTACTATTCCTTTGCGACTCTAAAATGTTTAATCCTCCGTAAATGGCATTGCAGTGGCTGTCAAATGTCTCGGCGTCCTTTCGGGATGGATAGTTGTCCTGAACATGGGTTTAGCAGTAGTTTGCCTGTTGTGGCAGCGCTCAGCGTTGCTCCGTCTGAGCATGTGATGTCCTTTAAATCCCAGATTAAAAACTTCGGAACAACAATGGATTTTTTCACTTGGATCCTCGGAAACAATGCGTTGACGTGCTCCTAGAGGCTGAGTTCACTGGCTGAACAGCAGTATCAAGACTTAGACATCTTATGTGACTTATTAAAATGTGAATTTTATTTGTATTAGAGTTTTGGAAACATGAAAATGTTTTACCTAAATAATCATTACTATAGACTAAAGGGAAAATAGGCCCTAAAACGAAAAATCACTTATAGGGATTAGGTTTAATCAGTCGTAGTTTATGCTGTGATATAGTATCTTTGTGGTATAAATGTATTATAGGATTATTATAGATTTTTTTTCATAAGGGAATTCAACAGTCATGGTTTAATTTGATTATTGACAATTTAAAGTAATCCTAAAGTGAATATGGCTTACATTTACTGAGATGCAGTTGATAATAGTCTATCAAGCAAAATCAATTGTGACCCCAAGCCCACTGAAGCCTGAAATTATTGTTTCTGCCCAAAACTGCCCAATAGCAAAATGGCAGGTGTAAATTACTGCTTAAATGTTGAGGAATTTGTATCATGAGCTGCCTTATAGCCAACCCATTCATAGCCCTCATTCTTACTCTAACTCTTCTCAACTCTCTGAATCGAATTACCTTTCCACTGGTTGGCTTGGAAACAAATACAGATAAACAGCGCTGTACTTTTTACTACACATTCACTTTGTTAACTTTATTGTCACCTATTTTGTCCATGTAGTGAAATATGTTGGTCAGTACACAATTAAGATATAACAGTGCAAGTATACCAACAAATCTATAATGTATACGTTGAATTTTAGCTCAAATGATTGTGTGTACATATTGTTTTCTTTTCTTTTCCCCTCTTTGTATTTCTTCATTGTAATTTTATCCTATGTGATTTTAATGTAAAGTGCCTTTGAATACTGATAGCTATACAAATAAAATGGATTATAATCACGCACCACTACTGTTGGCCTTGACCAAGAGCACCTGACATACTTAAAGTCTCCTTCTGTGACGTCTCTTACAGAGGCCTTGCATGTTCTGTTAAAGGTTTGGGGTTTTTGGTTTGGGGGGTAAAGGTGTAGACTTATGCTGTTGAGATGTAGATAAGACTGTAGCTCTAAAGATATACAATGTGAAGAATTTCTCTCACACATGTACGCTGACCATGAAGGCTATTTCTGAATTCGACAGCCTCACCACATGCTCTAAAAGGGTCGTGGCTGATCTTGTCGAAAGCAGAAGTGAGAGGTTTCAGGAAAACAAAAAAAATGGACAAATATGAAAACTCCTCAAATGCACTTAGAATACTCTTTATGCTCTTTATACTTCTTTATGATTCTTGCCTCTTGTAATTATTAAGTATTTTTGGATCACTGTTTTTCTAGTTTTGATTTCGCCTTCAATCACAGGACAGATCGAGCTACCTTCAGAAAAGATAGAGTAACTCACTCTTGTCACAGGTGATTAGCTTGTTGTATTTACAGATGAGGGTTTGCACTATTCTCTATCGAATTGGCCAGGCCAGGCACACACAGATGAAGCCTGGAGGAAAAGGCTCTGGCGGTCTACAGGGATGTTGCTAACTATTGCATCAGATGCAGCTTGGGGCCTCTTTAACGATCACAGACTGTGTTTGTGAGTGCGTGTGTGTGTTTGTGTCCATTTGTGTGAGGAAGAGAGTTGGTATCCACACTCTTTCATGGATGATTGTTCTACACTAATAACTCTTGTCACTATTATTTTTAGGAGTGCTGAGTGCATCGTGTCACATCCCAAGAATAGTCAAGAATAATGCAGCTCATACAGTATAAGTGATTCAGTTATTACCTCTAAATATATCTATCAAGCTGACAGCGTGTCTGCTTTCCGTTTGTCTCTTACACTTGCACAGTGCAATCTGTATCTGGATGCAATAATACATTTAATTTGTTAGCACCTAGGTAGTGTTGCCACTTGTATCAAACTCAATCACAGTTAGAATCATGACATCAGCTTGCCCTATCATCCCCATTATATGTCAATCTTCAGTACAAATACATTAAATGAAATTGAAATGCAGTGTGTGATAGCAATGAGTTCCTGGATGTACTCGGTTCGTTATTGACTTGGACCGGCTTTGAATAGAACAGGGGGATAAATCAAAGGCATGGTGTGCACAAATAGAAACCCATCACAGCTACCATCAATAGAAAACATGTAGATAATTCGCTGTCCCTTGGCATTGCCTTACTGTAAGCTGTACTTTGCTTTTGATCGTTGTATTTCTTCCTTTTTTTCTTTTCTCCATCACTCCATTTCCTTGCTATCCTTTTAGACCTATTATTGATTCATGACTGTAGCTATTAAACAGATGTAACAGAAAAGCTACAAAGCTACTGTGCAGTAAACAAGTCAGCAGGCAAGGCACCCATAGGATCAAATAAGACGGTAGTACACTGCAGATTCCTCTAAGGGTAAATCCCTGTTGTTTTTATATGACAAATAGATTTGGCGTGAGAGGAGTCTAAGGAACCAAGGGAAACTGGACTGTGTGGTTTGGTTCTCTGGTAATCACCATACAAACAGCAACATTTAGCTAGTATTCATGCTAAATGATCATAGGGGCAACTGTAGCATGAATATATGGATGATATTTAGACATAATCTGATCCCTGTGGAGAAATTCTTATTTCCCATGCACCCTCCAGGGTGTCAGGGTCAGCAACACAACAGCACCCCTGGATCTGGGCGCTGGTGGAGCAGGCCTGCCAACATGGGGCTTGAACACAGGTAGGACGGTCTCTAACCACTAGACTACCCTGCTGCCAACAGTGTTAATGACACATAGACACATTGTATTGGTTCAATCACCTTTAATCACTGTGATGTTGTTCAACATTTGAAACATCTGAGTAACTCTTTGTGATGTTTGTCATATTGCCAGTATTCTGGTTTACACAAAGTCACTGACTGATATTCAGGACAACCTGACATTATTGATTTAGTGACCCACTATTGGAAGGCACCTGATCTGCAAGCAAGAATCTGATCAGCTATTGGGACGCCAGACCAAGTCTCAACATTCCTAACTAAAAGTTTTAAGACCAAGGTTGTTCTTTTAAGATAATACATAGAAAGAAAATACATAGAACATGGACAGACAATTTTCTAATTTTGCTTTGTGTAATACAGTATTTGGCTGCTTTAAAAATACTCTGAAGGTCCTCCACTTTCACACAAACACACGCACGCACACACACACACACACACACACACACACACACACACACACACACACACACACACAAACACATAATCAATCCAGTGCAGCACTATATGTCCCTGGAGTGATTTTCATAAATTGAGAAAATTCTTCGCAAAAACACAGTAAAGTCGTTAGAATTGCAGGTACTTCTACACAATAAGCATGTTTAGGTCATAAATGATATCAGGCCTAGCGTTAGGTGTCATTTTTCCGGTGCCTCCCTTCACTGACATCTACAGAATATAAATACCAAATCTTTTAATTTCTTACACCTTTCAATCCTCTGTAGTTACTGCCACCCTCGGAAACTCATCTGCAATGAATTTATGAATGAATGAAAAGACACTGCTGCCCATTGTTGTTCTTCTAAGAAAAGGGTAACAAAAATGCTTTATGGGTTGCATTAGTGCCAAGACCTTTAATACCACCGGTTGAGAGGGAATAAACTCACACGACGAGTGGTAAATACGGAGAGTCACAACGAGGAAATAGTTTCACAAGAGAATATTTTAGTCTCTTAAATACTTCCATCCTAAATTATACCACTGGATTTGTTGTTCTTTGCACGTTTTATGTCATTGACCTGTCATTGAATTTTTCAATGATGTGTTTTGTAAATGAATCCTAATGCCTAATATAGCTCCCTACCATTGAGTTCCCCCCTACCATTGAATTGGTGCAGTGGAGTTTTAGTGTCCCATGATGGTTTAAATCTTGTTTAAGAGGCTTTTCTACCCTGCAAAGAATAAAACACTCAATACTTTTAATGTTTTGGCATAAAAAATATGTCAAATTATTGACATACATACAAGGTATTGTATATGGGCACAAAAATATTGGCACAAAATATTGTCTATCAGCGACTTCAACCTAGAAATGTCAGTATCTGTATCGACCTTCAAAAACCCATATCAGTGAAACCCTAGTTTGCATCATGAGAAGGTATAAGAATGACTGTCCTGACTATGCCCTCTGTCCCCACCTCCCAACCCACAGTGTACACACTTTTGCAATTTCATACTAAATCAAAACTGACTCCAAAAACTCACATAGGGTTCCTCGGGACAGGGTTATTGTCTAATGTGGATCTATATGGTGGCCCTTGACGCGCAAAAGTCTGGGAGCCCCTGGTCTAAAGTTACAGTAGGTGACAGCACTTCAGCGACTGGTACACGGGTCTACATTGGAGCCGGAGTGGAGGCGGACGAGTGTGTCGTCGCTCCGAGCCAATGGCGTCGCTGAGGAGGCGGTGTATGTTAATGTGGAGAGACGGGCTGCAGCCAGCTGTTGCTGCTGTTGCTGTCGCGCTGTGTTGGGCAAGGGGCGCTCCTGGAAAACATCCTCTACCAGCACATCAGGTGAATATCCCTTTGGTCACCCTTTCAGCGAGAACACGAGGCTAGAATCTTAGATGTTGTTAGATAGATGTAATAAAAAAAAGTAAATAATTGCGAGCAACTTTTCCCTGTTTTATTTCCCTTCAGTAACTGGGTGAAACGCAGAGGTAAATAGAAACAGGTCACCGGAGTCAGGTTAAAGAACAGGTGAGGTGAGATCGTGTTTTTTAAGACATGTGAGTTTAAGTTTTTATTCATTTGTCTCGGTTGTTTCCTCTTTTGATATGTTATAATAATTACTATGTTACACTCTGGTCAGGGTGCTATCGAAAGTTGCCCGTAGATGTAGCTATATTAGACAGGGATGCTTGGTAACTTGGGGACAGACTGGCTATTCATAACCAGACTATTTTGAATGACGTCAGCAATTTATTAATTATCTGCAAATATTTTGTAGCTATGTATTTTTAACATTTGTATTTATAGCGCAGTGTGTTTGCTGTACAATCTGTCACTAAATAGACACATCTCAAGACACTTTAACACCATTTAGTCTAGACCTTTTTAGAAATAGCTCAACTGAAATTGGGATGCTTCCTTGTCATAAGTAACATATTTTAAACTGGACTATATTTAAAATATGTCAAATTAATTCTCCACCAGTGATGATTATGCTTTTATTCATTTTCTATCCCATCTGCATTTTATTGCCACATTGGTGCGATACATGTAGAGCAAAATTTAGAACTTACCTCATATTTTAGACAGACAGACAGACAGACAGACAGACAGACAGATAACAAGAGATAGATTCAATAAAATATTATTATAATGCTGTCATATACAGTAGCCTGTTCCACCATGACAGAAAATGTTTACAACCTGAACTGAACATTTGTAATTCGTGGCTTCTTTGCAAGTTGTTGCCCTCAAAACTGTTGCTTCTCAGTAGAATGCTATTTGTTCTTATTGAAAAGGTTCAAGTATGTATCCATGACTACAATTTCTTTCATGATCAGAGATCAAAGGCTCAAAATGCCATTATTTCTGGTCTTTATGTATAATAAAAATTGCAGTATGTTGGAAATGAAAACCCTTCCTCTCTGCAGTCATCAAAAATAAAAACATTGAATGACAAGAGTTTGCTAATGGCAGTTATCATTAAGGTGTGTCTTGTCTTTGCAGTATACTCCAGTGGATATCAGAGAACTTTCTAAGGTAATGAAAAACCTTTTCCTTTCGTTATGGAAAGATCAAATGTTCATCTCATGCCTGCATGTACTCTTGCTATTCTGGCTTAATCAAAATATCAAGGCAATCCAATTATCTCCTGTTAAAATTAGACAAATATTTCTTCACCAGTGCTCTGCAAAAGCCCAGTTAGTGTATGAACTGTCTGACCCCGATGACACAACACACACTCACACACAAGTTTATTATTTTCCTGAAAGAGTATAGCTATACTTAAATAACAAATTGGTTTCTTTGGTTTGGGTTGATAACTTAATTAATAACTTAATAAAATGTGTGATGACATTGACGAATAAAGTGTTACATTCAGCATTATTCAGTGTGGGGCTTCCTCTTCTCAAAAGACATTTCCTTTTTTATTTGAATTGGTAGTAACAATTCTGATCTGAATGTTTTTGAGTCGGGTTTGGAGGATTTATCTATTGGTACATGCAAATAGGATTCCGGCCTTCTATTTTTGGAGATAGTTTTCAGCCCGGTTTCGCAGCTTACCAGTATATAGATGACATGTCTATGGAAACTAATAGCGAAAACAAGACTGTGCACCAGCCTGGTCAGGTGCTATCCACACTGCTATTGTACTCAGTTAGACTACAAGCTACCAGCTTAATTTAGTACTCCATGTTAGCTACGGCATCTATTTTAGTGCAAATGGGCTTGTTTCATTGATTGAATTGTTTTCAGTTCATAGTTAGCGTACATAGAGGAGAGACACAATAGCCAAACAGAGCAGCTGCAAGACATTGGCACAGAAGCACTGCATCTATCGTGGATTCAAAATGTCTATATAAGCTGTGCCGCTGGCATGGCATTAGCATTAACATTTCAACATTTGATCTTTTCCCGCTTGACATGACCAATGCCTTTAAGATTTAATAACATTAGTTTGGCCACACTTGTATTTCACAAACCATAAATGGACCTATGTGATGGTGAAAATGGTTTTTGAATCAGGTTTGCTGAAAGTGCCCTAAGCCCTTTGCTTCTAGAACTAAAACTAGACTGAACTTGTTTACAAAATATTTTTGAAGCATTTACTTACACCAAGCCCTCATGCTCTGAATGACTCATAAAGGGAAAATCTATGAAGAGGAACCTCCAATAGTCTTCAAAAGTACTAAAAGGTTTTATTTTAATTTTACATGCATGCTTGAAATTCACTGCAACATGCAAAAGATCCAACTCATCCAGTCCAGAGACGTATTATCTCAAACCCAATGCTCACTCATATTATGCTCTGTTACAATGATGTTGTCTATTGATGCAGAGTCTGTTAGTTTAGCTCGTTGTTGTCCCAGTGAGATCCCCAGTGATTAGTCAGAAGGTCTCACTCCTTGGGGACCAGGGTACGTTAGAGAGCAGGGCTACTCTGTGTTAGGCGCCTGCTATGTTTGTCGGTGTTCATTTTTTTCCACTGTCTAGCCTCTGGGAAGGCTTCTGAGGAAGCTGTCGCGTCGTTCCCCATAGAAGCTGGAGACCTAGGGCCAACTGTGCGTGTGCGCAATGATCGCACTGTTACATGACACGTGGCAAGTCTGGCTTGGGTTCAGCCCTATTCACAATACTTCTGTGACTAATTTGCAACGTGTATAGGCAAGTTTTTCTTTGTCGTCTGCCTTTTCTCAATATAAAATTAATGAAGTGTTCAAGAGATCAGTAATTATCTTCACGCAGAGGATAAAGCTCATGTGCTGTATCCTCTGCGTGGTTGATGCTTGGCTGTTTCTAGTGCTTACAGGCCTCAAGTGGCAGTTGTCAAATGAAACATTATCCAGAATTAGCTGATATGAACCACGGCCAGTGTTCTACGGCATGTCTTAGTCTATAGGGGCTTGAGAAACCTACTAAACCACAGAAACTTCAGGTGTAGCTATATTTGTCCAGCTAGTCATGTGATCGGCAGGGCTGCCTGTGATGGTGATGGTGGTAGTATCGTTATATCTGAGGGCAGAGGAGTTTTCCGTAACACCCTGAGATAAAGATCATCCTACCCCTGGCCTATCTTTAGCACTTTATCTCCCAACCTCCCTTTCTTCTCACTGTTAACATGCCCTGATATGGGGTCAAATTGTCTGACTCTCTTCTGTGCAAAAAAAAAAAGGTTGAAAAAAAATTAAAAGGTTGGCCAGTTGAATTAATTGTGGTAGCCGAGCTGTTAGATTTCTGACCAGTAATGGTTATTGTGGTCACATGTTTACCAACAAGCATAACTGTTTGTGCAGAATGCGTCATCTTTTCTTGTAATGGACTAGCACTGTTTTCCAAAAAGGCACCACGGAGACAGTGCCAATGATGTTTGACGTAGATGAATGAGTGAAAGGGGTTCACCTCCAGCAGTTATCTTGTCTGCAGCATGCTCGGTGCAGTGGATATTGCAGTACTTTATAAGGTAATGATGGGGGCAGTGAGGTGGATTCCTCCAGAAATGCCCCAGATGCCTGTGTGCCAAGTGTGGGCTGAGGGACAGCGGGCGCTTTAGGGGTCGTGGGAACACAGGCGCCATATCCGCTCAGTCACCATCATGAGGGACAGGGAACTAAATATAGAGAAGGTCATACATGTCCAATATGAGGGGAAAAACCAGGGAACGCTCCTCTGGGCTTTGGATCAGTACTGTACTGTGCAGGGCAGAGGAGTTAGACAACCATTTATCATAGCGGTCAGGCTGATGGTGGCGCGTAAAGATGAAGAGAACTTGAACACAGACTAAAGAGTGAATTTATTCACATCTTTGATTGCAGAGTGAGAGCAGAAGTGGAAATCAAACTCAGATTTCAAAGGTTCTGTAGTTTCCAGTTCTATACTGTCCTGTATAGGGACCGGAGCTGGGCTTGTCTTGACCAACAAAAACAGTGGGCGTGAGTTTCAGAAATGGGCATTCTCAGCGCGAACCGCAGTCAATGTCTTTACCCTCTGTCTGTCCAACCCCTTTTTTTCTGACCTGGCTACACATGAGAGAGGAGTGGGTGGGTTAGCTTTAGCCATCTTTCAAAAACACACTATTTTCCTTCCGCTGCTTGGTTTTGGCTATGGCCTCCTGTACCTTTAAAGGGAGCTATCGACTATATTTTTAACCCTGTCTCTTGGGGCTGCAGTGTAGCCAGGCACTGTATTGCTGGCCTTGGGGTAACCCAGACTGTGGGGGTGTCAGGCTGTGTGGACTTCTGGCCAGGCAAGGGCCACTCTAACTTTAGACTGCATCGCCTCATGGTGGTAAAAATAAACACCCTGCCATTACCAAGGGGGAAGGGTGGGACTGGAGTCACTTAAACCAAACAGATGACATTTTCCCACCAGAATAATATGAAGATTAAGGGCTGTATTACTGAACGTTGGCACTGTTATTCTGCCTAGAATGATACTACTGTAAAGGACTCAGAGTCTATACACAGTAACTGATCATCCTAAAAACCATCCAAAAAACTGCAAATATGAGATTTGTATCACATTTCTTTGTTGATGTTCACTGCAGCAGTATAAATCCACATAATATAAAAGCATTGTGTTACCATAATGTTGTTATATCTCCTTTCACAGGTGTCAGGGTGTCAGACAGTAGAAAGAATGGGAAGAAAGAAAATACAAATTTCTCGTATCCTGGACCAGAGAAATAGACAGGTGGGTAATATTACATTTATATCAGAATCACACGCACTTTATTCTCCAGGTATCAAAAATGTACAGAAATGCCTTGGTGAACTCAGGTAAGTACATTCTACAGACAGTAAGTACATTCTACAGACAGTAACTACAGACATGGCACAGGGACAACAGGACCTGACATATAATGCAAGGAGGCTTAATGACAGTAGACTAAACATACCGCTCTACATATATACATTCAGCATTCTGTCACCATGTGCATTTAAGTGGTGTGGCATGCAGTGGGAGTCCAGCAGTGGGTCAACGTGCCATGTGACAGTAGCACTGAGTTGGAAGGAAATGCATGAAATAGCTTCTGAGCATCGCAGAGCGTAGACATAGCTGCTGAGGCTTCAGTAGCTTAGCGTACGAAGGCTTGTGCAGATATGAATTATAAATACTGCAAGATTGTGCAAACAATATAAGATAATAACACATAGGATGATGTAGAAGTAGTGGGATATTTCCATCATTCTCTC
This sequence comes from Hoplostethus mediterraneus, assembly GCA_034670385.1. Lineage (NCBI taxonomy): Eukaryota > Metazoa > Chordata > Actinopteri > Trachichthyiformes > Trachichthyidae > Hoplostethus > Hoplostethus mediterraneus. Next base: position 10,523,279 of record JAXDDW010000008.1, read on the forward strand.
CTGCAATTTACTGTCACAACAGTCACATTTCAAGCAAATTCATAACACTGAAATAATATGTATTTCTTTTACATACTTGTCTTTAGATAGATCAGAGTAATTTATATGTATATTAAAAAAAAAGTCAACAATAAGTGCTTAAAGTCATTAGGTTGATGATGCTAATAGTTGTGTTTCTCCTGTCTCAGGTGACTTTCACCAAGCGCAAGTTTGGCCTGATGAAGAAGGCTTATGAGCTGAGCGTGCTGTGTGACTGTGAGATCGCCCTCATCATCTTCAACAGCACCAACCGTCTGTTCCAGTACGCCAGCACAGACATGGACAAGGTCCTGCTCAAATACACAGAGTACAGCGAGCCGCACGAGAGCCGCACCAACACGGACATACTGGAGGTACAATCAAAGCTGTGATCAAAGGAAACATGCGGTTCTTACTTTTCTAACACTAGCTGCGTTAATGTGATCATTGTGGGTAATTTTCCATGTGCACTTTCTGTTCTGCACCAGACTCTGCGTAGGAAAGGCCTCGGTCTGGATGGCTCAGAGCTCGACAGTGAGGAGAGCATGCAGGTGGCAACAGACAAATATCCTCTCAGTGAGGGCATGGATCTCTCTGTGGCCCGACAACGCTACTATGTCAGTCCGCGCACACTTCTGCTTTTACACACACATTTCACACAAACACACACACACACACTCACGCACGCACACACAAATGTGCACACACAAGCACATACAAGCAGAGATAGGCGCACACACAAGCATAAGGATGCACACACACACACGCATACACACACAGATGCACACACACACACACACACACACACACACACACACACGCACACGCACACGCACGCACACTCACGCACGCACACACACACAAATGTGCACACACAAGCACATACAAGCAGAGATAGGCGCACACACAAGCATAAGGGTGCACACACACACAGACACACACACACACACACACACACACACACACACGCTGAGCTGAAAGCCGTAAATGGAGACAAGCTATCAATTGGTTTCTTTTGAACCAGGAAAAATGACTCAATTTGTGATGTTTTTCTATTGAGCCATCAGTGTGACTGAAGACAGCTCAACGTGACTCACATCTCTAGCAGTCAACTCACTTTCTTGCAATACATTAAAGCTACTGAATTCTGATGGTGATAATGACACAAATATGCACAAGCCACAAGATGAATGACAGAAAATGCACTTTAGTTTTTCCAATATATATTTTTATGACAAATAATTTAGAATTTAGATAAATAAGTAGTTAATTATAATTTTACATATACTTTACACTTCAGGCTCCATCACTGCTCACCCCAGAGGCCCAGTTCCTGGTATCTGCAGGCTGTGAGAATGGCTTCCCCAACTCCTCTGGATCCAGCATGGGTTCCCACAGACCCCCAGCCTTCAAACCACTGGGCTCTAGATCAGGCTCTGCCAGCCCTGCCGGACCACACACACACACTGCCTTCATGTCCCCACACTCAGGTGAGTAGGAGGAGGGTAAGGACCGGCAAGACTGGCTGGACCCATGAAGCAAAACCAGAATCACTTTAATTGCCAAGTGCAATATGTACAGATTGTATGAGAATTTGGACATTGGTGCAAAGACATAGTGTCAACTTAGAGAGATTCACTATATATACTGACACCTAGGATACAAGAACCTTTCATAAAATGTAAAGAGACCACCTCACATACATTGCAAGGCATACTATGGAGGATAAGCTTCACATGTCACTGTGTGTGCTGTAAACTGTGTGACCTCTCAGACAGTGAGCCAACACCTGTGTGAAGGAGTTTCGTTACAAAATGAAGTATACACATTATTAGAAGCCTACTTGCTGGAATTGAAGAAAAACTCTCCATTGAATCGTATTTGGAGTTATTAGTAACCCTTTCTTTATGAAATAATAACATTTGAGAAAATAATCATGTGTATATTTGAAATATTATTGTAACATAATATAAGATAAATAATATTATTATATGAAGTATTTTCCCCAAAATGGATATATATAGCATTTTGGAATGAAACCCTTCAAATGTTCCTCAATGGTCTCGATAAATGCATAGCATACAATTCATTTATATATACAGTCATTCTTCCTCTGTGCTGTGCAGCCAGCTGTGAACTCACAGGAAGTGTGATTGTGTGTATGTGTGTGTGTGTGTGTGTGTGTGTGTGTGTGTGTGTGTGTGTGTGTGTGTGTGTGTGTGTGTGCGCGCGCGCGCGCGCGTGTGTTTTGTGAAACTGGCCTTCCACCAGTGAAACGGCGTCTGCAACCAGTTCTGTGGTTTCTGGACTGAATGTATTGCACCTGCCAGTCATCTTCTTCACACACTCTATAACTATTAGTAGACATGTGGACATACAGTGATGTCATTTGACACTGAGCAACCACACAGTGAAGAAACAGTATGAGCTTTTGAATCCTGTTTTGTAAGTTTCTTGTAATTGTTAATCTAGTAATTGACACCCTGCAAAGAGATTTTATAATTATGTTCAATTCAACATGGATGTCAATTCATCAATACTTTGGAATGTTCCACAAATATTAGCATAACCTTTCAAATCTCAAGTGCACGTTGTCTCGTAGAGATCAGATAGTAATCTGAAGGTCAGTCCAAAAGAAGAAGTTCTGCTTTATCACAGATGGAGACAGAGAAAGAGAGAGAGAGAGAGGGAAAGAATATATAACGGAGAATGAATGGTGTGAGCGAAACAAGCGTTCTACCCGCATCTTATTTTTCACTTCCTGCTTCTTTCTCTCACTTCGTAGGTATTGGCTACTCCGTGTTCTCCCCTGGCAACCTGAGTCGGGCTCTGGACATGAAGACCCCTCCTCCCCTGAACCTGGGCAGTGAGAACCTGCGGGGAGAGACTGCTAATCAGGGCATGGGGGCCACACGTGCCAACCTCAGCTCTGCTGTAAGGAACCATCCAGTGTGGTCACCACTAATAAAATGATTGACGCTAACAGAGAGCGGCATCGTGCACTTCAAACTTTATGCTCATGATCAAAGCCAAATAAATGGGTTGTTACATCCATATCATGCAAACTTCATTTCTGTGAACTCTTACAGGTTTATTCCAAATCTCTCACACTCTCACTCATATTCATATCCAACTTTTTTACAATGATATTGCTGTATCACCATTGGCATTAGACAGGGTGTGACTCTTTCTCTCTCCATGATCATCAGAGAGGCCTCTTGTACCAGGGCTTGCACCCCGGCAGCTCCATGGTAGCTATGGGAAAGGCCGGGCTGCTGGGCCACAGTTTGGGAAGCTACGGCCTCCCCTCCCCTGGAGCCTCTGGTATGTCTGCTCTGCACCAGCAGTTCTGTGGTGACTTAGAGTAAACAGAGTAAATCTGAACTCAATAGAGTTCAGTTGTAAAAAACAATGTTCACCAGGGCTGATAGAAGGGTACATCAAACTGATGCTGGTGTTAACATGTAAACAAAAGATACTATGACTATCTTTGTGTCTTCTTTAAACATTCCTTGATTTATGATCTCCCCTTGTCTTTTTGTCTCTGCAGAGTACAGCCACCCAGGCTTTTCCCACTCGGTCAGCCTACAGAGAGGATCAGTGAACCCCTGGCAACCAGCCCAGTCACCTCAGGAGCCGCATGGGCCTCATATTAGCCCAGTGTAAGGACACTGATGCATGTATTATATGGTACCAATGTGTGAACAAAGTTTATGGAGTTATGCATCCACATATGTTCTTGGGTTCCCTACTATCAAACCCACAGTGGCAGGTGACTATCAGGTGGATGACATAATAGCAGTGGTCTTTTGAATGTTTGTCTTGTTCATAAGATGACTAAATCAAATTGTCCTGAAGTTGCACTTTTTTCCCCCTCTTGCTGTTTCTAGGATGTCCAGTGGAGGGTGCTCCTTCCCCTCTCAGACTTCTACCCCAACCTCGCCACATCTCCCCTCTCTCAATCTCATCATCAAATCAGAGCGTAGCTCTCCTGAGCACATGTCCTCTCCCCCCTCCCCTCCGCTACACCACCTCAGGCATTCTCCAATGAGCAACTCCGATTCTGCTCGCCATACCCCTCCAGAACCCTATCCAGCCAATGAGAGAAAGGAGTTTCCCAAAGCTGGCTACCCACCCGTGGCCCAACAACTTGGAGATGAAGAGAAAGGAGGGCAGCCTCTCAGGCAGTTAGAGATCAGTGATGGGTGGCAGAGATAGCTGGCTGGTACGGTACAGTCCACCCCTCTAGCACCACCCCCCATTCAACAAGCTATCTTCCATCAAGCCCAACATATCAAATCCTCTCTCTCTCTCTCTCTCTCTCTCACACACACACACACACACACACACACACACACACACACACGTGCACTAACATGCAGTAGAAAGAAAATAGGGAGATGGAGTCCATCCATCCCCATCAAAGCCCAGAGGAAAGTCTCTCTTTTACTCCTCATAAAGAGCTGGTCTCTCCTGGGTGATGAAGAATTGTCTCTGCATCTCTGATGCATTGCTCTTTGTTTGGTTAGGTTTAGGTTCTCCGTGTGGAGCAAATGTGAATTAAAATACTATTTGAAATTTATTACTTTTGTTCTGTGACTGATTGAACTTACCTACAGCAGCACAGTGGGACCAATTGAATTGCTCCAAAAGTGCTAAACCCACTGATCTGGCTTTCCAAGTGGTCTTCAACGAAGCCTCTGTGTAATTCACTATTTGAACCAGGTGTGGTGTGGAAAATCGCTGTGAAACCACATAACAATAAAGTGTGTCCTCAACTGTCTTTGTCTGAATGTTACAATGGAACGGAGAGGGCAGCGGAGATAATTCATTACACCAGCCAGCCTTAGACCGCTGTGTCTCGGTGTACAGTTAATACTTGACACCTAATCCCTCTGTTACTGTATATATGTAACTTTAATGTTTTAGCCTTTAGCCCAAATCAATGAGGTGTTCACCTCACATGAGACCAATAGGTATCATCTATCACTGTGGCCTCGGCCTTTTCTTTGGGAGTGGTGAAATGTGCTTGTGTACACATGGAAATCTGTAATGACAATCTGGGTATCAATGAGTCTCTCAGGGGTTTGCATGATTGATTTCTTCATCATGTTTTGAAAGGGTTCCATATATAATGCTAATAAGCTAAGCTTAAATTGTATTGTTCCCCCAATTAATGGTATGGTTTGATCTTTTTACTTTACTACATCAGTACAAAACTGATCACAGTCTACTTCAGCTGCATACCAACGTGTTTATTATTTGTTTCTTTCTCAGTCACTGACATAATGCATTTGTCTACATTGTGTCTAATCTGATTGAAGTAATTCATCTAGTGATTGTGTATAACTGATATTATTGAGCTTCACTGCTAGTGAAAATAAACAATTATTGTGTGATGATAGGGTATATAATTACAAATGGATTGACTATTGACTAATTAAATCACAGTACATGGCTATTGTTAGATTTTTTTTTAGGAATGTTTTTTTTAATCATCTATATCTGTAAATGTACTTAATGCTGTCATTTTATGCACTGGATTTCTGTGTGCTTTCATTTTACATTTACATTTTTTGTTCTGAAATTGACAAAATATATGCAGAATTCAGTCTTCTGCGGATTTTTGCTCTTTTGATGTAGATTGAACTTCCATTATTTGCCCACAAGGGGTCATCTTATTTTATATCATAATTGCTGAAGTGGAAGAGGAAAAAGTGCAGAGAAAAAAAAAAGACAGGTTCAACAGTTCACCCTGAAGACATTCAGACAAAGACAGCATAACGAACACTGCAGAGATGCAGTGCACAGAGGTCTTCAACTTCGAGTGCTGCTGTGGAATTAGCTCTGTTTCAAATTTGATGTGGTTTATGGATAAATGTTGGCCTGAGAAACCAAGTTAACAGTATTCAGATTTTTTTTGATTTACATTTTGCGTGTTTGTTGAATGCTTCACTAACAGAACAGAGACAGAATTTTAATTGACATACTGTCAGGTTATATTAATCAAATAAGCTTTTTAAGTCTATTTAATGATGTGATTCCTTTTAAATAAAGACTGTTTGATTTGTAAATTTATTTGGCCTGGTGGTTTGTACTGAGGGTTTGCACATCTGGTTTACTATCCTTCCTCTGTTCTACTTTTTATGTACCTTTAATAGAAGACACATAAAATGCTGTCTTCTCTGTGTATCTTTCAATCGTTCATATGTCCATTTATTTTGTCTTATTTCACGTTCTGTCTTTTGAACACACACATTCCCTCATTATCTGGCCCTGTCAGGCCACTCACCATGCAGCCGCTGAACAGGAGGAACAAGAATGGACTACTTAAAAGTCTGGATCTTTATGTCTTCAAAAATACATTCAGTACAAAAAGGCTCATTTCCACAGCTGGATGTCTCACGATAACTATACTAGAACACTTTCTTTTTCTACCCCTATGGAGCATTTGCCTTCCTTTCCATTTAAACTAAAAACCGAGGCTGCCTACACTGCAGCGCCCGGCCCAGCCAAGCCCTAGTCCGCCTCTGTCGTGTCTCCTCCCTAAATGAAAAGGGAGTCTTACAGGGGTCATGTCTGGTCTGCTCCCCTGAGACCAGGGCCAGTCTGTAGGGCATGTCTGGGTCCTACGCACACACACAATCACCCTGGTTTCTATAGCAACCACGGCCCGCCATGGCTGCCTGTCCTGGCTTGCTGCAGTCCGCAGAGCAGACTGAGGGGCCTGAGGCCTCCAGCACAGATGTACATAATTAATGTGATTATATAGATATGTCAACCCTGTCACCTTCCGGTTCATTAGGCCAGACGCTCCCAGACCGGTCACAGGCTCCGAGAGGAACACAACCGGACTGGTCATGGAAGATGCAATGTACAAAGCTCATCTTATGCTTGCTTGATTTCAGGCAGTGTGTCTGTAGGTCTGTGCGGTACTCTCTCTCTACTAACCAATTCAGGTTGATCATAAAAGGCTCCATCATTTTAAATGTTCCACTAAGGCAATTGCTCACATCCAGCAATAAAAAGAGCCAGGTGAAAATAAATATTTTTTTTACTGGGAATGTTCTGTAATCATTTTTCTCTCATAACCCCTCAACTGTGCTAAAACAGAAACATAATGCTGTAGGTGCGAATTATTCCGAATTTCAGTCAGCCGTTATATATGAGATGCCTGGGTTGTTAACTGGTGCCCTCTCGAATTCTTTCACTTCTCGGTAACAGCAGTGATATCCTCCGATGAAGCATGTCCCACTTCACATAAAAGGAGAGAGGTGGCCGTCCCTCCCTGAAGTGGAGCGTCTTTGTGGGTTTTGACTGGACGTGGAAGTCAAATGATATCACCAATAAATCATGTCAGCTCTCAGACAAAGACCCAGTCCCACCCCGATGAAAGGCCACGTCCCTTTCATCAATGTTACATATCATACAAATCTAGGGTTTTTACTGTTTTTACTGTGGCTGAATGTTTTGGTAATATCAAGCATACAAACCTACTTATATCATCACACTGCGGGGACACATGCAGAGGATTTGGGTGCATTTTGTTCTGCAATAATACAGAAAATACACAACAGCTCCTTCAGCCGAGGTGAATGAGCACAAATACGTCTCTTCCCAGACTTTTCAGGGGCATCAAGTGCATAGTAATTATCAGTGATTAAAGAATGATCTTCTCAGGAGGTTGGGGTCAGAGTTCAGGACCCAGTAAAGCGGTGACACCGGCGGTATTGTCATGCATGCTATCTTTTGTCAAATAGAGCACCGACACTGAAAATGCCACCATCTCCCACGCTGCTTGAGAGAAGAGTCAGTGAGGAAAAACAAAGCGCAAAATTACAATGTACGCTATGCAGTAATATCAAAATGACACGGGGTTGAAAATAATAAATGTTTTATTAAGCCACACAAAGTAATAAAACATTCAGGTTACAGCCAAAAGCTCGCACACCATGCATTCAGAAAGTCTCTTCAATTGATGTAAAAAGTTTTAAAACAATATTTTTATGTGAACTTCACAGTATAACATGATTTCAGAACATTCAATTACACCATCTGGAAACAAATCACACTGAAATAAAACTTGCCACAAACAGAACACACAAATGTACAGCAAAACCACATCTGTACCATTTGTAAATAGCAAGTTATTTGAGGCAATATATTATAAATAAATAAATAAAAACAACACTTTGACTGTTCTGCAATTTGCAATCCAGACCCCAAACTGAATCAATGTAGATTTGTTTTGTTTTATTTGTACACAATTATTTGGCAATAAAACCAGCAGAAATTCTAAATTAATGTACCTTATTGAGACATTGCAACGACAAAACTAACTGAATAGTGTTTGTAAATCAAAAACAAAAGACATGGCTGGAGTGTTCTTCTTATCTATTCAGAGGAGAATGATCAATCCCCTTTCTAAATCAACATGAACAGGGAGAAAAGAAAGCGCTATTTTTTAATTCACTCAAAATCCCTGAGTTCCCAGGCACTTAAGATTCTGCAGCAAACTCGTCTCATCAGATAATAGTAACAGCTCCTCAGTACTTGGTTTTCAGGTAAAAAATAATTTAGACTAATAGATAGCTGCAACCACAGTATTGACTAATCCATGGTCAACTGTGTTAGACTCAATAGGCTGGATCCAAGCTTGACTACTGCTTTGCAATCAGTATGGTACAGCAGACAGAAATAAACAAAGCATTGAGCACTCTTAAATCAGTTCCATATGGGGACAAGGAATCCCTCTCAAAAATAAAATGTCTCATCTACACAGGGTCAAAGTAGTGACACTGCTACCTATTAAAATCTTACTTGCAGCATTTAACAATGTTCTGTGTTAAGAACAAATAGGTTAACACTGGCATAGATATATTTGAGAAGTTGCAAAAACATGTCCTGCCAAAGTAGTTGGACAACGGCCAGTTCCCTTTCTACACTCTTGTTATTGATCTCAGTGACCTACAGGGAAAACAGTAGCCTGCTGGTCAAGAAAAGCCTAAAGGGCAACAAGGTAGTAACAACACAACAGGCAGAGCCCGTCTACTTTCAAGACACCTTGGTTACAACCAAAAACATGGGGAAACCCCCACTGGAGTCCATTCTGTCTGTAGTTGTATGTTATAGATGGATATATCCCCCTTGTTGTCTGCAGGCATACAGTGCATCTGGATAACAATAGTCTGGGGCTGGTGTTGTATTGTAGGTACAGTAGTGTAGCAGTCTTTGTCTTCCTCAGTTAGTTCTGCATAAGGTACTGGTGGAAGTAGATACCAAACAGAGAGCTGATTACCTGGCAGGCAGCCACCCACCAGGTGAGGAAGGCGAAGAAGCCTTGGAAGAAGAGGGGGGTGAGGACGGAGCGCAGCGCAGTGAAGGCCTCTGACAAGCGTGCCACGGTGGCCTGGATGTCCTCTTCCATATCTTCCACCCCCTCTTCATCCTCATCAAGACCACCGGGTAAGACAGGTGCCGCTGTGGGCATCACCAATGCTGGTGTCATCCTGGGTGCCTCCTCCGCACCCAACCCCCAGGAGAAGTCCCCTGGAAGATAGATAGAGACCTGTCGTCATTCTAGCACTAAACTAGGAGAAGTTGTGGTACTTACATTTGTCAGTAACCCTCGATCTTCTGAAAAGCAGTGGTGGTGGGGTCTTACTTACCTAACGCCTTGAGGGACAGTGCAGAGAAGAGGATGAGCAGAACAGGAACCAGGTACTGGAGAGTAACCACGGTCAAGTAGCAAAACACACGAGTGACCTGGGAAAATAACAGCAGCAAACTCACTACTTAAGTATCCATGAGTTAAGAGTTTCCTTTCCTATTCCTCATGTAGCATTCATAATCCTCTTTCTACCCAGACTTTTTTTTCTTACTTAATATTAAAGATATAATATTGAGCACAAATCTGACCTTCCTCTGAATGTCAATTGCAGCAATACGTCCTGCCTCCTTTTTCATCTGCTCCACCCACTTCTGGGCCAGATTGAGGTAGGCCTGCAGGTGGTAGCGGGTCAGCGCCAGCCTCAGTAAACATAATGCCACGATGACCCACAGGCGCACACTGTCAAATGCTGCACTGGACACACTGCAAGAGGAGGTATATCAGAGGATCAGTCAAAGAGGGCGTAGTTTTACCATACCAGTCTGTGTACACCTGTTCATTCATTTTGGTGTGTGCCTATGTGAGCGGGATTAAGCGACCTGAGTACATCTGCTGTATGTCTGAATGAGTCTAGTGTCTCCTTTCATTTCAGGTTGTTGACTCCTCCTCCCTCCTCGCCTCCGGTGGGAGTTGTTGTCCATGGTGACTGACCCGGACGTTCACTCAAGCGTTCTTATTCTGCTTAATCTGTGTATTTTGTTTTCAACATTTCATCTTTGTTTGCCCACTCACGGCATCCACTGCACATTACTGACCATCCCGGGAAGGGGGATCCCTCTCTGTGACACACTTTCCAACTGTTTTTTTTTCTTGTTCCTTGGTGTGGTGAAGCCCTTTGATACCGTTATTGTGACTAAGGGCTATACAAATAAATCTGACTAGCCTTAAAACCTTGACTGGCATTATGAAACTAAACAAATTGGAGGAAAATTGAGAGGTACCTTATGGTGGATACTAATTGCCGACAGATATGTGCACTCACAGTGTGACAGAAGTCTTCCCCATTGGTGCGTTGGCCAGGAAGTCTCTAGCTATGGGTTTGATCCATAGTATCACTACAATGACTGGAGACAGGAAACTCACGTGCAACAGAATCCTACAGAAAACAATAAGGATGTTACTGAAGGAGCAAATCAATGATTATGTTACATTTTCAGGATACATAGAGTACAATGCTTTTTGCAATGTAATTGTGCCAGGTCTTACTGGATGAGTGGACGGTCTGAGTGCATCTGTACAGCGTCTAGATGAGTCTGAGCCAACCGCAGCCCAGGGAAAGCCAGCAGAGAACCAATATAAGCACAGAGAGCAGCCAGACCCAGTTTCACCGTCAGCTTGGTCACGGGGACACTGGTGGGAGTCAAACCAACAATTCAGCTGACCTTTCATAGGACAGATATTTATCAAATACAAATTACTGGAACATGACCAATTTCACACTAAGACAGTGTCTCTCAATGCATAATGCAGTGACTTCAAATGAATATAACCTCTTACTTTAAGACAAAGAAAGAAGACTGGACTGTCTGTGTAACTGGCCCATATTGTAGAAATAGTTATAAGCTGTCCTAGTAAGAGAGATACGTACGACCAATCAGCATAGCCCTGCTGTTTGGCAAAGATTTCCAGGTTGTCAAAGAGGCTGGCAAAACCTGACTCCAGGCCAAACTCCAGATAGTCCTCCCTGACCACCAGCACTAACATGGCCACAAGCAAAGACAGGAAGCCAAAGGCCAGGCACACTGAGCGCTCCCCACCCTCAGCAGAGCGGAAATAGTGGCTCATCAGAGTGTGCAGGGTCCTCCTGAGGGTGGCAGGTTAAGAGAAAACAAGGAAGAGGAAAAAAATAGGGGCTCTATGCATAAATACAGATTGCCCAAAGCGGGGCCCAGGGCCCACATTTCCTTTAGTGAGGCTATTTTCAATCCATTCAGCACCCCTTATCAAGCCTCTCAGGACAGAAGTGCTGAAAATTGTCAATGACAGTGGTCCCAACAATTTTATAATAATATATGATAATTACTTTGTTCAAAACAGTAAGTATGTATGCATGTATGTCATTATGTATTTAAGACAAGAGATTTAGAGGAACAATCAATATCTGGCTGTTTTCAGAAATGCTCTGCTGTGACAGAGGAACATTACAGATGAAGGATACAGGCCGAAGAAAACTGTCAGAACACACCAGATGGCTCCAATATTGACCTCTTTGCTGGCGTCCACCACACTGCAGTAACACTCAGTGAACAGGAAGACACCCATTGCATAGACAGCAAAGTCTATCAACCACTGATACTCCAGGAAGAAACGCAACACTGAAAGTAGAGATAAAAGAAAATATGGTAGAAGGCTCAGAGGATATGTTTTGTAGTGAACCTGTTGATTAAAACTAAGTTCAATAATGTTCTCATATAGGGGATATAATGAAGGAAGGGTCTCTAAATGTAGGGTGAGTCAACTCTAGGGCTGGGACATGTTTATTCTTGAAACACGTCACTGTGTAGGTGGAGTTGTGTTTGTTTTACCAAGGGCATCAAGGACATTAACTGGAGCTTTCTCCAGGTGAAGGTCGATGTCTTTGGGCACTGTGAGAGGCTTGCCATCCCCATTCTGTCTCCTAGAGAGGACAAAGGAAGAGAAAACATGAACACACAAACATTCTTCTGTTAGTGCATTTTATATTGAAAAAGACAGAAAGAGAGTAAGAGCAAAAACACAGCAGCCATCATAAACAAAAGCATGGATTCACTTCAATTTACTTTTTGTCCAGAAGTATTCTAAGAAGCACAAATTGGCTTGTTAAAGAACACAAATCCATTGCTTCCTCTAGGCAGCACTACTATGTGACCCATTCTTGCAGTATCAGGCCCTCCCCCAGCTCACACCTGTCTCTCCTGCTGGGTTTGGGCATCTGCTTCCCTGCCAATGCACACAACTCTCCTTCTGATGGGTGTTTGAACCGGAACAAACTGGAGAGAAGAACAGCCACTTTCATATAAACACTGCACATAAAATTGATAGTCCATCATTACTGGTGATTGGAGTGGGTGATATTACCTGCCATTGCAAAGAAGCCAGCGTGCAAAAGAACAATGTGGGGCCATCCTCTGCATAATGCTAGCAGCCAGCAGGCTGACCACCAGTTGAATTCCCATCAGCGCCTGTCAAAGCAGACATGTTTTATTGCCACCACAAAGGTTCATCGTTTGTGAGTAAAACATCTGATTTAACACTGCAGCTCCCATTGTGCACATTATAACGAACAGCGACACGTGTCACAGAGTAGGGGCGCCTTCCCCACTACAACTGTGACAGTCAGTCAAGAGTTGCCCTGATTTAAAACAGCTTAGAAGAGCCTAGAAAGTTTTAAGACGAGATACCCTTGATTACGAGGAAAGTAACTTACATAACGAAGGGTGGTGTTGAAGCTACCGCTGCAATATGCCAACAAGTCAATAGTAAGAGACTAGGTTCAATTATATACATATTGTTGCAAGTCAGTGGATAAAATGAATGAAAGTTAGCAAGTGGCTAACGTGCTAAATTTAGCTAAACTCCACCAGCTGTCAACGCTGCCAGCGTTAGCTAGACAGCTAACGTTAGCAGGTTAGCTCTCATAGTAGCTAATCCTGGCAAAGTTAGCTCGCTGGCGAATCCAATAGGCTATTGCGGTTGACATTTTATTTAGATGCAATGCACTACGACGTAATTAAACTCACCATGTTGTTTCCGAAACACCTGATTTACAAGAGACAGTATCGTAGTTCCTTCACATGCATGGATGTCTTGACAGTTGAACCAGCTGACATGTGAAACTGTAGCATGTCCCGGATGTAGTAGTGGAGTCAGATGCTGCCTTCAAGTGCTCCTCCTAAACTCTTACTTCCGGTTTTCGAAAGGCGTATGAAAGACTTGTCGCTCATTTAAGTGCTTTCGAACGGAAATTATAATAAAATGGACCCTGTAACAAAAGCTGTCGTTTTGTTTCATACATGAAGCAACATAGATCTACGTTGTGCTGCAGCGGGAGAATGCAGACGAGAAAACGTTAGTAAAACATAAAAATGCATACCAACCAAAAGCTAAACAGAGAATGAAAGCAGGAACGTACAGCAATGCACATTATATACATCACATACAAAATACATCACATCAGTTGTTGACACAACTTCCAGGCCCTGTGCCCCCTAAAAATGTCACGTTTCAGCACCGTAAGTATCTTCCATTTCCGAAAGCATCTTCCATTTCCGAGAGCTATGAAGGCAGCAAAACAACCATAGAGGAACACTCGTTTTCATTGGTTGTTAGCGGGTCATGAAACAGAATAGCTGTGGGGCATGTTTATGTATACGAAAACTGAATTTTATATAGCATATTTCTATAACATTATTGTTGGACATACACACTTTTGGATATAATACATAGAGCACAAAATTAGACGTAGATCAGACTTTTCTTTGTCGTTTTTAAACCAGTATGTAACAGTACAGCAACTATTTTACCAACAAGACCACTCTCACTCGTGTCTTTCTCTATCTCTAATTATCATGTACAATTGTATCCATCTTAGTTCCTTGTTCTTCCTCAATACCCCCGAATGCCTCTGCAAGATCCTTCTAATGATAATCTCCATGTTTCATGCTTCCACCATCGTGCATCTAATTTTTGATTGGATGAAAAGAAACATTATGCAAATCATGAAGATTAAAGTCTCACATATGCTCATCTCACTCTCTACTTTGGCAGAAGCACACACACCATACACACACACACACACACACACACACACACACACACACACACACACACACACACACACACACACACACACACACACACACAAGAGGGATAGAGAAGAGGGGGGACTCAATTTTGGATCTAATGATGTAATATAGCATTACTTTTCTATTTATATGGAAACGCTATATAATAACAACATGGTTATCTGCCAATACCTCCCTAAACCTCTATACAAACTTTATGTCATTGTAATTTGTTGGTGTTTGATGATGCATGATCTCTGTGCTTCAACTTAGACTTAGCCATGAGGTGCTGGGGGAATATTTTGGCACAAAGAAGACACCTCTATGTTCACTGATGCATCCTCCGTGTGTGGTACGCTTGATCACTCAGGATGAGCATGACTGTTATTGTCCACACACACACACACACACACACACACACACACACACACACACACACACACACACACACATACACGCACCCACACACACAGCCCCAGCCTGGACATGCATTATAATGTCAGATCATCCTCTGTAAAGCAGAGGCCCGTATGCCTCCAACGGTGCAAAGGGTATCCAACAGCAAGCCCTACAAAGATCTCTTGCCAAACCATTCACGGCATTCAAATCTGTGTTTAGCATGTGTGTTCATGTTATTTGGGTGGTCTACAAAGTTGATTGAATTCCCACTTTCTACTAATTGGCGGCACCCCTCCTGGTGAAGATGTGTCTGATCCTTTGCCCTCAGAATTTGAGCACAAGAGCATGACATTTCAATGAGAATAGTGAATTTGATCAAATGGAGCTTTGTGCGATGAAGCAACATCATCTCTGGTGGGCAACTATGCCTGGGCAGGCATCTGAACACATAAATCATGTAAAATTTGCTGTTCAGTTCAATATTAGACAAAATATGATCGTTCGATCTTCATGAGTCTTACAGATGCAAGTCCAGTCTACAGTCTAAGTCCCTGTTGCAATTAGTTTTTGAGCTTCTGAGCTATGGAAATGGATCAATCACACTTTATAATTAGAGTTTCACTCTTGTATCGCAACTTAAGAGAAAAGTGCTTGTGAATCCAGAGCTTATTGCTGCTGAATATAAAATATGAACTGTATGGACTGATGTGATGAACTATGTGGGGGGAAAAAGTCTGCTTATTATGAACTTTTTACCTCTGGATATTGCAGTACAGTGCATTATTCAGACTTAGGTTGTCATAACATCATCTAACATCTATGTCTATCACTAGTGTCCTCCAAAGACATTACTGATTGAACGCAAGCAGCAGAGATACTCAGATGACTCCTTGACTTCGATGTGTTTTCTCTCTACTATATACATCTGCTGTACGTCCACGACATCAAAACGTCAGTCAGACTGTGAGAAGAAATGTCTGTTTGGGTGGAAAAACACTTCCAATCGTTATCATCTTTGACAAGAATGGTAATCCCTCTGCCATATTAGCCATCTGTGGTGGAAGTGGCGGGGCAGAAATTACTGAGGAAAATGGACACAAATAAAATGTTAATTCAATGTGGGCTACAAGTGGCTCCCCTCCTTCTGCTCAGCTCAGGGGGCCTCTTGGTTCCCACACTACTTCCCTGCGTCTCTCCCAGGGAGCTGCTAGGATACCGTCGGCTGCTCCTGAGCCCACGGCAGAGACGCAGCCCTCCCATTGGCTCGGCTTTGTTTGCTGCATGCATGTTATTCATTCCCCGATTAGAATATATGCAAATGTTGCAATAGTGCCCTGTCAAAGAAAACTCCCACCGCCCTCGTTTTTTTCCCCCCCTCTCTCTCCATTTTCCCTCTCTTTTCCTTTTTATCCGACCTTCTCGTCTCTAACTGCTGCCTCCTCTGCATGACTGTGATGTGGGGGGATAGCTGTGGGAACCCGGCTATGGAGGGCTCGGGCTGCTTTGTCACAGGGATGTAAAAGAGGACTGAGATTCATGACTATGGCATACCAGACACAGACATGTATCATAAGGAAGCTCATGGGGAGGAAGGGAGAGAGAGAGGGAGCGAGAGAGAGACAGAGAGAGAGAGAGAGAGAGAGATGATTCACTGGCCTCCTCCACCCCCCATCTGGTCACTATTCATTGTCTGTACTGTACTGTACAGATCTGAATCAAATATCATGCTCAGAAGTGCCAGGAATAGTGGTACCAGACACATGCGTATGTTTTTTCTCTTGCGGTACTGATTGATCAGGTGGCCTCTGTCCACGACAGCCAGTCTGAGATGTGGCAAGCAAATGAAAAGCATACCTTACCGAACACTTCTGATAGTTGTTTGACTTTTGACTGTTGTTGCTTTCTTTGCTCTTGCAAAACAAGTTTCAACTTTGAGAAAAATATTTGGCAGGTAACACAATGTCAAAGGCTCATTTTGTTTAACTTGAAGTGGAAATAAGAACCTGTAGCCATTGTTTTTGATAAGGTCCCTATTATTGCTATCAGCCCATAGAGAGAATCTCATTCGATGGAAATTGACTTAGATGACTTAATATCCCACAACTCCCAAGACCCATTTTATACATTTAGTTTCGAGATGAGAACCATCTTATTTGATTTCACATCTTTATCTTGGAACTGCTATATGCACATTCAGTCCTCCATGCTGCCCCTCATCACAAAAAGAGCCAAACCGCACTATAGGCTGGGGTATTTCTAAAATAAATCAATTGATATTACACACACCCACATCCGTAAGTCCACACACACACACACACACACACACACACACACACACACACACACATACACATACACAAAGGACAGTAGAAAATACTTTTGGCCTTTTTGTGTCTCAAACACTTACACACAAACATCCCGTGAAATTATTTTTTATATGCCATCAAATAGACACATATTTGCACATATTTGCACATTTCAGTGGATTTCACTGTCTGTATCCAGATCATCTGTTTGCAGTCGTTTTAAGATTCAGATACAAACAGGATAGAATTAGCTTGGCATGGCGTGATATGTTAAGCTGTTACTTTGGCTTGTCCTCACACAGATTCTGGATTTGGACGGCATGAATCAGTGCACATGTATACTGTAATTACGCAAATGCAACACTGGTAATTCTATTATGCTCAGTGTGTTGTATTTCTAGCATAGATGATCCGCTGGCCAACATGAACAGATGGGTATTTATCACCGTGGCCCACACACACACACACACACACACACACACACACACACACACACACACACACACACTATAATTGCTGTAATATTGTTATACTGCTCTAGTATAACAATTATAAAATGCTGAATCTGAATAGTGAATTTTGAAATTGTCTTTTTTAATTTGAAAGTTACATCTGTATCTGTATCTGTATCTGTCTGTTGCTTTAGGTCACCTCCAAAACTATATTACTGTGATAGGATATTTTTGGCATACTGTAATTTGGCACTTGAACAATAATTGCAATTAATTTTACACTCTAATAAGGCAAATAAAGATGTGTAAAAAAACTGCTGCTTAATGTAAAGATGATCTCTTCATTATCAGAATATTTGGCATCTACAATAGGCCACACAGCCAAGCATATCCATCTTAAGGTCTAGTATTGAGTCTTTATCTCTTTTTTTCTTTTAGACAAGTGAAACAATCTGCCACTGGGGTGAAATAATTTCACTTGCAAATCAATTTGTTTCAAGAATTTTCTTGAATCAAGTGACATTATAATGGTTGTAGTGATCTGTCAGTTGTTTTAAGAAAATTCTCGAAACAGGTAAAACTGCATTGGCAGCAAGTGAAATTATGTCACCCCAATGGAAGATTGTTTTATGGAAAACAAGAGTGTAAGTAATGATCAGCCTTGCTGAACAATACATTTGGTAAATTGATTATAGGCTAGTGATCGGGCTTATTCCCCGCATTCCGAGTGTTCACATATTAATAAAAATATGTTGGTGGCCTACAATCAAACCGACTTCACTCCTCCCCCTATGAATTTGCTCTATGCATTAACGTGTTTTGAATGACAATTGCGGCACAGGCGCTGCGCTTGAACTTGACCGACGGAATTGCCTGGGAAAAGAGGCGCGACTTTGGCCCTTTGCTCCTCTCCTTTCTGGAGTGGAGGCTGCTGAGACTGATGTCAACGCCCATTAGCATAAGATTCAGCCTGTTCCTAATTAAACCAGGAAAGCAGAAAGACACCAGTCTGTTTTCACATAGCAGGGAATGAATCAACATCTCAACCTCCCTCTAAGCAGGAAGTAGCAAAGATACTAAAATGTAAGTTGACTGGTTTTGTAGTTCTGTTTTATTATAGAACACTAGTAAATGGCCTTCAGTTTTTCATTTATTTTTTGACATGCATTCTTCAAGTGAAAAAACAAGATTATCTTTGTGACTGTGTTTATTTATTTATATAGTTTTAATATTCAATACTCCAGTACAGTATAGGCCTGTTGATTCTTGATAGGCTGGACCAATGCATGGACATAATTAGGTAGACTTGGTCTAGGAAGAGGAAGAGATTATCAAGGTGCATTTCTGCAAATGCCTTTCAGCTGTCGTTTCTGTTTTAGGTTCATAAAGTGAGGCTTGCATTTGGATCATTGTATACTATATTTTTCTTGATGTGGGGAATGACAACGGGCACACATGACATATGTTGTTGTTCATATGTTGTTCCAATGGTAAGCTGAGTGCTGGCATGGTTTCATATCTTTGATGTCTTTTATAGATGGTGAATTGTGTCTCTGATTTTGCTCCAAATCTGCCTGATTCTTTGTCGATACGGCGAGGTGCTATTCCCCTGAAAGCCTTTGCATTAGGCCAATTGGTCCTTCCTGCTGAGTATATTTACAGTGTCTGCTATACTGTTATGTGCAGGGTCATATCAACCATAGCCTTAATGCAGGAGTGTAGGCTGTAAATGCTTCTCACACTGTTGCTGGCATGTTGAGCAGTGAAATTAGATGTGGCTCAGATTCTCCTTGCTCACCTGTTTGAAGATCTCCGTAAAAACAAATTCCAAAAGGTACTTTTTTTGAGTTGTGTGGTTGCAATAGCAAAGTCACCATTGGGGCATTATGTAATATAATTACAGTTATGGTGCTATTTGGTGTCATTTTTATATAGACTGTCTTACATCATTACTGCATTTTTCGTAGCGGTCTCAATGGGAGTTAAACTAATAACCTTGCTATGTCAGTGTCATTGCTGTACCTGGTGAACAAGGCAGGACTGAGACTTTTAGTCATACCACTAAACACAGCATTGCATAACACCAAGAGATCCAACTTTTATTTTAACTAAAGTACTGTGAGAGAACATTTGGCCCTGAGAGCAGAGTCAAAGACATTGCAGCGACGTTGCTGCTGGCCGTGATATGTTGTGCAGTTCAAATCTTTGCTGGTAATTTTACTCAATTGGAGACAAACATCCAGTTTGTAATTCCAGCTCCTCAGTATGATTTTCTCCATACACTAAGATGCTGCAAAATCCTGTTGTAGCTGTTCAGTTTTGCCAATAACTCAACAACTTTCTACATTTGCCAATATTTATCTGGATGTACAGGCTCAGTAACCAAAAAGAGTATAACCTAAAAATAACCTCCATCATTATCACATTATTACTCTAAATGTGATAATTAGGTGCTAATTTGGGATCGTGACAGAGGAAAGGACAAATATTTGTTCTCTCTTTGACTTAATATGTGACCTTTGACAACTTGATGTCCCAGTGTCAGGTCAAGTCCCTTTGAAGAGCGGTCATTACAATTCCCAGAAGTGGCCTCTTGAATTGGTCAGTTATAACCAATTGAATCAAACAGGGCTCATTCTTGTCATGCATGATGACATAACAGTCATACAAATTTGACAGAAATGAATTTATTTTGGGGAGGAGGGCGGTAATGCGGTTTGGATTAGAAGCGAGCACAAGATTTGAGTATATCTTCTCCTATTTGGTGTGTGTGTGTGTGTGTGTGTGTGTGTGTGTGTGTATGTGTCTTTGCTATTACGATAACTGAATTATTCAAATCTATAAATAAACTTATGTGAAAAGATTCAGACTGTTAGTTACAGCTGATTCAGTAAACCAAAAATTATAGACATCACTTAAGAGAGGACAAATATATAAATTGCAAAGCTTTATGAATTGTCAAAAATATTCTGTCACATAAATTAAAAATGGAGTTTCATGAGTGCCAATAAATAGACTGTTGCCTTGAAATAGAAAACACCATAAAGCATAATCAGAGCTAAAAATGTTTGAGGCTCTTTTTCTTCTAATAAATATGTGATACAGTCTTATTATAAAACCAGTAACAATGTAACAATGCTGTAATAGTGTAGCTCTTCAAATAAAAAAAATGTTCCAGGAAATTGCCTTTTCAACTAGTGTAAGAGCTGATTCAAATATCGATTAGTATTGAATTAGCTATATCACAGTAACGTTGGAGGACGGAAATGTGTATTTAGTTGAAGTGTATTTAACTGTATCACCTTTCAACCTCCAAAGCTGGTAATCAGGTAGTTTATGATGTTTTCAAATTTACTTTGATTTATCTAACCCTATTTCAATTGTGCCACATACTTTCTAAAGCTTAAGATTCCCGTTGAACCCAGAGGAAAGACGGGCAAAATGTAGCTATTTCTTGCCCATCTTTGCAAAATAAATGCTTGAATATATATCTTTTTTAACCTATAATCTCGTGCCATAAACCCATCTATTTCCATTTTAATAATTATTTATTTATCAATTCTAGGGGAATATAGAATTATTTATTCATAAATAAACACCGAATCATATATATTTCATGAGATTAGGTCACACATTTACAAATGAAAATATTTTCCAGGAATGATTCTCATTTTACCAGTAATACTGCACGAAGCCACAATTTCTAATAGGCGATTTGATTAAGTGATAGGCCTATCGCCTAAAAACACCTCAACATAATTTAAGTTTTAAAATCTGTAATGGAATAATGTTTTGGAAACATTAGGAAGGCGAGGTTAGGCTTCCTTGGAACAAAATGTCACTATTATTAAACATTTTCGTATCACGTGTGTCTCTATCATTCATTTTCATATCCAAAAAGAAACTATAAAACATAAAGCCATAAAACAGACAATACTTCATTGAACTCATCCACTATTTCACATCTGTACATTGTACAGTTTTGAGCTGCCATTATATATTATATTATTATGATATTTTGTGATAATATTATTATTTGTGATTACAGTATTGGTCCGGAACTAATAGACAAAACCACCGTTTCGTCTTTCTCCTTATCTATAGCTATTAGTTCTGTAGGGCAACCAACCAACCAACTTTCATAATAATTTATAACGTTTAGTCGCCGTAAGTCATATGCGAAATGAATGAAATGTATCTATCTCCAGGCATAGGCATGACCAACACCAACTTATCGAAAGGGGATCTTGATGATGATCACTCAAATTTCAGCGACCATAGTTTGCCATAGTTTGGCTTGGAGACGCCCTTCGGTGCCTTACACTCATAACCTCCCAAACGATCCGAGATCCAACTGCGTTCCTTAAAGTTTGAATACAATTTCAAAATGCCTAGTTGTTTCATCCAATGCAGTACGGCCTTTGTCTTTGCAGACGGCGTTTAGGACATTTAGTAGATTCGACAGCATCAATTTGGAAGCTTTATTTTATGTTATTTTGTGTTTCTGTTATTAATCAGGTTATTTGCCTTTTGGATACTGTTACAGTGGGCTGTGGATGTAGGCCAGTTATTGACTTTGCACAGGCCTGACCCGTGAGCTGCAGTGTTACTTTTTACCCAATAGGTGGCACTGTTTAGCTCGAATGAAACTGGTCGTCTTGCAGGCTATGCTGACATGTGTGATGATCATTATTTTTTCTTCAGTGTGGAGTTTCTGGAGACACGGCACATTTTTGAATTGTTCTCCATAATGTCTTTTGTGTAATGTTTTGTGCTTCAGCCTAGGCTCTGTCGGTCACATTGTGATGCTTTCTTCTAGTTGTCTGTAGGTGCGGGCCCCTGCTGCCTCTGTATTAGGCCTACATAATTTACAGAAGACTAGCTAGCAATTTAATGTCAAATCGACAGTCAGAAAATATAGATATATAGCGATTGGACTGCCAGGCCTATGTTAATATCTGCAGAGCTTAACTAAAAAAAGAAAATTATGCTTAATTGTCTTTCACCTTCATTGTACATTCTGTAGACATATAAAAACATGAAGTATGGAACAAAAAATACATAAATATAAAACCCCCATATTTCCGAGTCACATGCATTCTTAGCTTTTATCTCTCACGTTTCTTTTATGTATGTGCTTCTCTACATAAGCTTGTCTTTCCTGATTTAACATTGAATTTAAAACAAAAGTAATCCCCAATTCTGTCATTTGTAACATCTTCACAAATTCCATATATTTTCCAAGAAAATATTATCTTAATTAAGGTTAATTAAATAAGCTGCTCCCTACAATTAATTCAAGAAAACGTCTCTACTAAACAATGAAATTATTATCATCATCATTATTATTATTATTATTATTATTATTATTATTGGGTTGTATTAATATTGTACGTTGCCTTGCTTTTGTACCTGAGTTTCAAATCTTGGCTAAGTGAAACATTCACTTGTGCTCGTAGCATAGTGATAATAATTAGTAAGAGAAGACTTCGGCCTAAGTCTAAACAGTTTAGATGGGATGTAACTTTGACCTATTTAACCTTGGTTGTGCTCTTGTGCTTGTCCTCGTCGTTACGATGAACTAACGATCGTTTGCACCATACAACTTTTGGGCCTACAAGTAATTAAGAACATTTCTCTTTGGACAGCGGATATCATGGCCCGGTTTTGTTTAACTGTTAAGGTCTCACTGCTGAACATGCACTTGGAAACACACGCGTCCGCACGCGCGCGCGCGCGCGCACACACAGACACATACACACACACAGGATTTTTTTATTTGAAGATTTAAATGCGTCTTTGTATGCCCCTTTTGGAGAGAGAGACAAAATGTATTTTTTCTTATAGTCTGATTGTAGTTTCGAAATTCTTTATAACTGATTAAAATGATTTTATTTTGCTCAAAATTTAAAAGTTGGGTATGCCTATCTGCAGTAGAAGTAGTATAGTAGAACTAATAGTAGTAGTAGCAGTATAGCAAGCCTTCCTTATGAAATCCTATCAAAGAGCTTTTATGCTCATATAAACCGTAGATCCCATATATAGGCCTATTGAATAACATCTTTGGGTAACCTATCCTGGTGCCTGACGTCAGCACGCATACACTCACGTACATTTCAAGAGCTGGTTTTGTCGGACGCATCGTATCTCTCATTGGCATGTACCTACAATCTATCTTTCAGTTTTTTGTAGAGTTAATATTTCATACTCAATTCAAACGCTGAAATTGTCATTTGGCACATAAATATCCGCTGTGCGCTCCGTTACGCGCAGAGAGAAAGAGACGTCGCACCACGTAAAGCAACGTGACCCAAGAGCTCCGGGGAAGCGTCTCGTTCTCCTGATGCTGCTGAGGCTGCGGCAGCAGCATCACCTAGACCTCTGCCGTGTGCTCGTCTTTGATCGTCTCCATCTCTCACAAATGGTTTCTCTTTTATTCGTTGCTCCTGCATTGCACCTATTATACGGAGCTATAGGCTAAAATTTGCTACCTCTACCTAAAATCTGCTGCCTCTCGGCGAATGCCTCGCTTTGGCTCGGTCTTCCTGCAAGCTGTTGACACAAGTTACTTCAATCAAGCGAGGTGCAGGTTTGGAGATCACTACTGTTCTGTCAAGGTCCTTCTTCAGCCGGCTTCAGTGCCGAAATAGATAATAGTCTAGCTGACTATCCGGTGTCATCAGGACTTCGCTGTGCAGCTGACTGAGGAGACGTGGAGAGGAATGAGTGTGCTGGGGTTGGAGAGTGTAGGTATCTTCTAATGCATGTTTGTGAAAATATCCTCTGCCAAGTGGCATGCTGCTAGGATGTGCATTGACACTTGATGCCGAGCAGTGGGTTTTTGATGCCTTCTTTCCCTCCAGCTCGTCAATTCAAGTCTTGAGTCTGTCTGTCTCCCAGAGGTCCTCAGCTTCTTCCTCCACCCCTTTCTGCGCTCTCCCACCACGCATCTATAGGCTGCGTCTCTCACCGTGTCTATCAAATGGTGCAGAAAAAAGATGCCGGGTGTAACTAAAAAGGGAGAAGCGTCATTCAAACAGAACAATGGACACCAGTTCACAATGGTGAATGAATAAGGGGTGCTAAAACTGTTTGGGTTTCTGTACACGTCCACACAGCCGATGCGCGTGTGAGGGGGGGACCAGCGACGCAGCGGCTCCGTGCACACTGTCCTCCGGGGCGAGGAGGAGATGTGGGATGCGAGAGTGGATGCTGGCAGAAATCACAGTGTCGCCCTGGCTTGTCTCAGGTCACTCAAGCAAAAGTAATGCCAGTGTTTGTAAAAAAAAACCCCTGCTGTGGGTTGGATCAACTCATTGTGTAGGTTTACTCTCATTCTCAGTGCATCAGTGAAGGGTTACTCCGTTTGGCTTCCTCTCTCTCTCTGGACTGGGCTCTAACAGTTCTGCTGCACTTAACGCAGTTGAGAGACGATCGGTAATAACTTGTGTATAAAATAGCTACTGAATGGACTTGAACCGGAGGCGTTGGATTTACTCAAAGTATATGGCGTGTAAGTATGCATGGCTTTTTGTACTCAACTAATTTTAGCCTTTGTTAGGCCACAAGTATGCTTGGCTATCCTGTTAAAATTGGTTGAATATATGTTATTTTATCTAATAATAATAATGATAATAATACAAATTTAGAGCGATATTTGTGTATATTTGAAATAAAACTAATGCTGCTTAAAATATCGTTAAATCTCCATCAAATACATAAACTCATTAGTGGCAGTAGGCTGCTTCTGCACGTTAATATATCACATCGTAACGGGACCATCCATTGAGCAGTGATGAGGCGGACTGAGTGGCCCCAGAGCCAGCGTTTATAAAGCAAACAGTTGTGTGATTGTTAGGAGAGCCTGGGAAAATGTCCCCTTGGCTGGGAGGTGGAGGGACTTGACGCCAGAGCCTCTTGTTAAGAAGACTTGTGTGCTCCCAGACAGCATTGTGATGCTAATGAGCACCAGCACGTTGTTGAACTTGATGTTGACTTCTTTCTTTCTTTCTTTAGGCGACATTTTTTTTTCTCTTTTTTTTTTGGTCACTTGTTTGTGGGAAAATTCTCCGGAGCTACAGTGTGAAATTAATTAATCAGGCCTTTGCAATGGACAACAATAGAGAGCCAGCAAATTCTTGGAAACGTACAAAAGACCCTTTTATTCGTATTTTGGTGAAGTTTATTTTACCAAACTTGCAAGAAAGCAGAGGGGCACACCACTTCTTTGGATTACTTTTTAGGATTTTCGTTTGTGTGCTAGCAAAAAATTAGTCACAACCATGGAATTTATTAGTTATGCCAAGCCACTGCGAAGTCGACAGAACACATTTAGATTCAGAATCTTTTGCACGAGGCATGGTCATCTTTATAAATAGATAAGCGTGTGTGTGCGTGTGTGTGTGTGTGTGTGTGTGTGTGTGTGTGTGTGTGTGTGTGTGCTGTGAGCTTGTCATTATTGTGTTGTGAATTTTCCTGTATTGATAAGTCTCTAACAAACTACTCCCATTAATCTGTCCATAACACAATAATAACGTAGCACACCATTTATTCTTTCTTTCTTTCTTTCTTTCTTTCTTTCTTTCTTTCTTTCTTTCTTTCTTTCTTTCTTTCTTTCTTTCTCACAATGCAACAGGTTTACTGTAAATTGTGTTGCCTGCGTATTTACTAAGCTATATATTCTTCTGATCACCAGAAATCGAACATATAACACTTGCCAGCACGCTTATTTTCAAGTGTTTAGCCTATACATGTGATATAAAATAAACTGGACTGCACACGGTCTCGGTACAGCAATAATAATGAATTTTATTTCTGCTGTAAATGTATCTGATATTTCAGTTTATTATTGCAGTTAACAGTATTTGTTTTTATCCTCAACAGGCCAGTGTTGGATGCCTCTCACACAGTGACTACATTAAAGGTAATTTTTTTTCCTTTAACAGTCCGTTTACTATGGTAGACTTACCTGTAGACCACTCATTATATCTGTGTGACTTATGTTATTCTCCGTGGATGAGAATTAGACTGGAAACCGATCACTGCGGGCAAAGTATAGTCCTTTTCATGTAGGCTGTTGAATGTTGCAGGCTGTAAAAAGCCTTGATGCGAGTATGAAAATTATTTTTCCAATTTTAGCCGCGGTAACCTAGTTTTTACCGTCAATTTTTTTAGGTCTTTTGGTCCCAGAGGGTTCGATTTGACTGAACAAAATTAGACTACTGTAGTCTTTCTTTACACCCGCCACTTACAAGGAAGAAATAGCGCCATAAATTAACGTCATTCGTTTCAGCACCAAGGACAGAGCTGAACTTTCCACTGGATGAGCTGAATTCCGCCACACCGTTGGTTTTAATACGACTTCCTTCGATAGATTTACACCGCTGCACTTTTCTTTTTCTGGAATAATTTTGGTTGTGGTATCTGCATCAAACATTTTTAATTAATTATGTAGAAAGAGAAAAAGAAAGCACGTTGATCTTGCTTTAATCTCTTGCCTCTTGCCTCATCTTGAATCAGGCGTGCATAGACAACCCAACATAAACAAAACACTATGGCATGTGGATGACTTAGTGAGTGGTTGACTTGTGAATAATTGAGAATTCTCTCAGGTGTTTGAGTTTCACTGTAATTGTTTTACAGTGAAACTCAAACAGTCAAGGAACAGTCAAGGAATACAATATAACATAACACAATGGAATAGAATAGAATGGAATAGAATAGAATAGAATAGCATCTACCCAATATAGCCCGTTGACACTGAACACTTACTGTATCTCTGACAGGACGTGACGCAGGTAGGGGCGTGTGCAACTGAATTCGCACGAGGCAGATGAAAGGCAGAGCTACATGTCAATCTGTATTAGTATGCAATCATGTTTCAGCAACATAGAACGAAAAATATGTTACAACAAAAATGTTAGAAATATCGCATGCACACACACACACACGCACGCACACACACACACACACACACACACACACACACACACACACACACACACACACACACACACACATACACACACACACACACACACACACACACACACACACACACACACACACATATACACACAAACACAAACACACCCACACACACACACAAAAGCACAGGCACCAAGCAGTGGCCCACTCATAACCAGTCAGAAAATAAAAAGTATTTTTGACCTTAAAAGTTTACAGCAATGCAAAAAGGCCTGCAGCATATTACTCTTCTTAACCTACTTAATTAAAACACATTCCCTTACGTTGATGTGTTTTAGATTTATTTCAACTTTAGAAAAATCGGTATTTTATTAAGAAATATTATTTTAAAATAATAATTATAATAATAATAATAATTAATTTCCTCTTCTAAAACGGAAGCGAAGGGTATGGAGAATTAATAATTGTAGAATGAGGTGAGGATACGGGTTTCAATTGGTAAAATGTTTCCTATTGAATGAATCCGTGTTGAAATAGATTAGAAGGAGTTATAGATATCGCGCCAAAATCTTTCCCAAACAAATCTTTCAACAAATATACCCATCGTTTGCTTCGCATGGTATTCGTTTTCATGCATGTTTACGGAAAACTAGCAGAACTGATTAAACCTCAAAATAAAAAAAATATTTGCCAATTGAAGTCCAATCTTGCGTCATGTACAATATTGAATAGCCTAAATTATCATAATCATATAGTGCTAATTGAAGGGCTCTAGTTAACCAAGTAGGTAAATGTGATATCGTGGTGATATTATATTAACAGATGCAGGCTTTGTGGCTGGTGTTGAAGCCTCTGACTTAGAAGAAATGGTTTATTCCATATTCTGCCCCATTTTCCACTTTGCATTTGGTAGAATCCATTTTCTTAACAGGGGTGCCTCAGAAAGGATAAACGCCTTAATTACTCTTTCTCTCTCATTACAACTAATCAAGTAATTGCAATTTGGCATGTTTGACGTACAATAACCTTTTGACTAGCATTACCTTGAAGTCCTTTTCTGTATGTTTCTAATTAGATCTCCTGATTATGATTTCACTGAAACTGTTAAATGGTACTTTTTGACGCACATGGCAGGCCAATTATGACCAATATACCAAATGCAAAAAGTAGGCTATTTCTATACTACTAAATAATAGAGACGAATTATTCTAACATCTAAAGGGATACTGTAATTTCTTTGTGAAGAAAATATTTTTTTCGTAGATTTTGAGACAATCTGTGTCATAAATACTACTATTGTAATGTAATCTACTGACTTGTAACCTGCAGGTTGCTTACCTTGCTCCTACATGTGTATGCTCCATGATACTACTATACGTTCAGATCCAACTCAATGCTCCTTCGTGTATCTTTATGGAAACAAGTTTCTGTCCATATTTACTCACACAGGGTGTGGTTGATATATAAGATGGATGGGTTATTTTAAGCAGACTCTTAAACATAGCATAGCGTGGTGATGCATTGCACAGGCTTAACCAACTGTACAAGGTCTACAGACTAGGCCTATCCAGTCAAGGTGCATATGCTGCTGTTGTTACATGGTGGTGAGAGCGAAACATATGACTAGCCATTCTTAAACATTCTCTAACTAAATTTTCTAGTGAATTACAGTGACTGAAACTATTCCTCACTTTGCTGGAGGAGCCCCTGGGACTCTCTCAATGCCCCCCTGGGGGTTCCCCGAACCCCAGTTTGCGCTCAAACGACTTAAAACAACCTTTTAAACAGGCGGTGATCATGGCGGTGTACTGGGTGGACACCGTGGCAACGCCTGTCCTTCATTCATTTGATGCATTGTTGTGATGCAGGGGCGCTCGGGATTTTGTGCTATTTGGGAATCGTGGGACCATTGCACATTCTGTGTGTCCACTCTGTCTCTACTCTGCGTGTCAACTCTGTCTCTATTCTGCGTGTCCACTCTGTATCCTGACGGTGCTCATCAGTGTGTGTGCCAATAAGCATGCTGCTGGGGACACCACGTCTCTCTTGGCGGTCTGGCCCTGAGGCCCCCAGGCGGCCCTCCACCCCCTGCACCCCATGCAGGTCCACATCTGACAGTCGCGTCGCTTTCTCCTCTCTGTCGCTGTGTGTATTTCAAGCCCTCGGCGTTTGCTGCAGTTTTTGACAGCCTGCAATGGACGTTATTCCTCCATTATTCCTCCACGATACAGCGGAGGCGGTGTGAGTAAAAGGCTTTGTCTTTTCAATGTACCGGCATCCCACATGGTGACGACTGGGAGCACTGCACAGCCGGGGAGAGAGGCTCCCATCACGGACTGAGTCTAAGAAGAATATCACGGGCTGTTTTCAAGACCTGGTGGATTTATAGGCGATGCTTGTTTTGTCTGATTTGATTACGAGGTATAGCCTGACTGGATAACGCTCTCTCAAAATAGACTGCCGAGTGAGTGAGTATATTGTGTTTTATTCCCAATTCAAAGGCCTGAGCCATTTTGGCTGCTGTGATACTTAAATAATAGAGGATGCCCTTTCAGTCAGCGTTTAGGCTAACAAGACACTTCTTTAAAGAAAAAAAACTTTACGGTTTAATTAATTGTTATTTCGCTTTTAGAGGTATAAAATACGTTACGAGCACGTGAGCTTCACATGAGTTGTCTCAACATGTAGTCGAATATTTTCAGTGTGGCAAGTTGAAAAAATTCTATAGTTTTTATAAGCTTGGTCAAGGTACAAGCTGGTCTAAAATGCATGTGTATATACCATAATAGCCATGCTCTGGTAGGCTAATGTGTCCTGGTTCAAACTGTCAGCATGTCACTACTCAAGTTTACAATGGGCTCTGAGGCTGGACTTGTTCCACTAGGACCATGTTGTTGACATTTAGCTGTAAGCCCTTATACTGTGTACACTATAGGCTGCAGCTCATGTTTTGGTAGTTTGTCATGCTTCCAAACGATTCATGGATTAATTCACTCAACACGGAAACTTTGGTCTATGGTCTGAAATGGGTCGATGTGAGCTGGCATTTAAAACAACAATAAGCTGCCGTTTGTTTGCGTAGGCCTATCATTCTGCTGCTGTAGGAAACAGAGGAAGTAACGAATCGTCTCCTATCCAGCTTTTGAGTTTTATTATCACCATGGCCAATGGTGCTCAAATTGGGCATTATATGGCTTCTCCAGCATGGGCAAATGTATATCAAGTGTGAGGTAAGTTTATTTGTGGACTATACTGTACTTGCACAGAGCAGTCTAAGGGCCTGTTAAGCCTCTCCACTGATGACAGGTGAATGTGTCATCACCCTCCTGCTGTTGGGTGACTTAACCCTGACTTAACCCAAGAAGGTTAACCCACCTAAAGCCAACTTTTGTTGCAGAATAGAGATTACCCATCTTTTAAGACTGACATGGGAGTCTATACATCATATCAAGTAGTACCAAACTGAAGTTATATGACGCACATATTAATGCTTTCATGAAAACACAACTGTTTTTTTATATTGGTGATGTCATCATGATGAAGGTGTTAGTTTGCCCACCTTTTTGTTCAGGTCCCATCACTACATCATTGCCCATGCCTTGTTGAGCAATGTCAAAGCAGTTTGATCTCGTGTCATACAGAAAGACAAGGATTACGTGGTGGTGTGATTCGTGTAGCCACCGTGTATCCTTATGCGTTTGCTATAATAAAATAGGGTATAGCCTATCACGCGCTCGAATCAGGCCGTGCATGTGCATGCGTGCAATTGCGTGCGTATAAGAGAATGAAAGATAAAATAGAAAGAGAGGGAGCGATTGAGAGAGAGAGAGAGAGAGAGGGAGTGAGAGAGAGAGAGAGAGAGAGAGAGGGAGTGTGTGTGAGAGAGAGAGAGAGAGAGGGAGAGAGAGAGAGAGAGAGAGAGAGAGAGAGGCGTGTGCATGCAGGCGGAATGGCTCCATGTGACCACAACAGAAGCAGCTTCGGCGGCGGCGGCCCCTTTAAGAGACGTGGGTTAGTTTTTCTCTTTGGTTATCTAGCTGTATGAGTTTATGTAATATCATAAAGCTAGAGAACCGAATGTATAAACTAATTCTGCAGACTTCACGACGGAGCGAGTCGGAACCGGACCGAGGGCTGTCGGAGGGAGAGCAGGCAGCCTGTGCTGAGGACTGGAAGCCCGGCAGCGTCCGTTCACCGCACCGCGAAAAGCCTCCTTCACTTGGACGTGCCGGTGTAGACGGAAATGCCACCAAAACGGATTTATATCCCGGGATGCGTGGAGTGACAGTAGTTAGAGTCGTAGCAACCGGAGACAGGCTCCATTCACGTAGAGTGATGAGGAGGAGGAGGAGGAGGAGGAGGAGGAGGAGGAGGAAGGGGGGACGCGGCAGTGGTACCCGGAATCTGCTGGTGCTGTTTCTCTTGTCTGATGGGAGAAAATTACATTTCATGAGACAGACAGTGTCGTATAACGTGCATGTTGTGTATGTTTGCCCATTAATTGTGTATTAGATGAAGGTGTGTGACCTGGTGAGATAAACGCGGTTAGGAGCCGGAGAGAGAAACGTTTCACCTGATTGGACGGCTCCTGTGAGTCACGTGTTCTACCAGTAGCCCCCATATCCCTTGCTGTATCTATCTAGTGATATGGAAAAAAGGGCTATAACAATCAAAGCTAATGCACCCATGGCAGGCTTTTATATATGTTGGCAAGCTGCTCTGCCTTGGTCGGTTCAGGGACCAATACAAATGCATGGCAGCTTTACTCTCTCTCTAAAAAGTTGATGGTGGGACCGATATAATACAATATCACACCGCATAAAAACCTGCTGTTTATTTCTGCCAAGAGAGGTATGCGGTCATTGATGTATTTGTCACCGTACTTCACTGCTGTTTGATGAGATGGCAAGAGTATCGTCATCCGGTACGTTCTCTGGGCTTGTTACAGCTGGTACAGTATGATAATGCATCATAGGTTATGAACTGGTGAAGAAGATAATATTGTGATCCAGTAGGTGTTTGTCAAAGGGATCACCTTACATCCCTGGCCTTAGCTTGATTGATGCCCTCATTAACAAAGGCTTTGGGCCTCATGCACAAGAAAGACAGAACAAAACGATGGCTCACACTGCTGGGCTAGAAGCCTGTGGGGCATCACAAACATGGGGAAGCGTACACTCCCCTATGTGTCCTATACACCTTATAACATCACGTTAATGCTTTTGCTACATCTATTGGTAAGGACTTAAACAGTTTTAGTTTATTCCAGGAGTCACGGGGTGAAAACCATCTTCACAGGTGTTATTCCGTCAGTATAAAGTCCAGGGTGTACTTCATGATTAGTAACTTAGTAGCACAGGTCTCTAAGGCCATATAACTTTTTACAGGCTGGTTACTGGCATGGACAGTTCTTTGTCTGATTAAATATTTCCATAACAGATTGGGGACTGTATCACAAACAAACACACACACACGTCATGCGCGTGTATAACTGACACGTCTGTTTCTCCAGGCCCAACACACGTTGCTCTGGTGTTGATCTGAAAGGCCAAGCAGAGATTTTAGGGGCAAGATAAGAGGAAGGCAAGGTTGGCTGGGTGGCCAGAGATTGGGCTGATTTCCAGCCCTATTATGTCAGGCTGTTTGGGCTGGACATCATCTTTCCCCTTCCCTGCTCCATCCAAGTCAGCATAGAGTAGCTCCGTTCTGGCCTAGCACTGGCTGGGAGGTGAGATTTCCTCTACAGTGGGGCCTGTTGAATTTTAACGGTAGCACTGTGGGAGTCGCTAAAGCTGCAGCTGCCTGTTCTGTGGTGGCTCCACATTGCACTCCTTAGTGGGGAGTGTGAGTCTGTAATGGCACCGAGCAGGGTGCTACCATAGGCCCCAAGCTTGCTGCGTCAGAGCTAGCTACCGTAGTCCAGGGCAAGTGTTGGATTGGATAAGGAGCTAGCTTGAACCTAGCTGGCATATCACCCTACTTTCTCATAAGACTGTTCAGGTGGCTACAGGCTGCTTTGTGTGTTTTTATAGGTATGTCTGCATGCATGTGTATGTATGTGTGCATGCACATGTGTGTAATGTAGCAACGGCATAGACCTCTATTGTCTGCAATTGTGATGCTGATGATGACGACAATGATGATGATGATTTCAGGCTAACGGTATGAGCCAGTCATACTTTAGTCGTTACTTCTGTGCAGAGCATGGTACAAATTATTATTCTTTTGATCAGGGAGAACACTGTATGAGTCTCAGGACACTCATGTCTCTATTTCAATGTGACATAATCCAGTACATGGTAGTGCAGTGCAGCTTTGAGAAAATATATTTATCACAGAAAAAAAGTTAGCCTGTATTTTTTCCACTGGGATATCCCATGGGACCTTTGTGTAGACTGTAATGTGATTCGATAAACAGATTAATTTGATATAGCCCTCTACAGTATTATGTTTGGAAAATACGTAGGACTGTATTTTGAGTGTTATGGAAATGTGTATGCTTTCTATCCTGGGAAGGGTGAGTAATGAGAGAAATATTAAGTCAGTGCATTTATAATGTATTACCATATAATTTGACAATGGTGAATGTGCTATCGCTAAACTGATTAGAGACCTTAAGTGCCGTACCAACAGCACCACCCACCCAGCCTTTTCCCAGTCGCGGTATAAATTCATGCATTGCTGAGGGGTAATAAATGAAGGATATAAGGGAGAGTCCTTTGAGATTGAAATGCAGTCTGCAGAGTGTCTGAGAGGCAAGGTAGACGTTGGTTTTCCCACATTAATATATGTCTGTCTGGGCCCTCTCTGCCATTAGGAGGAGGCCCTCAACACCAGATGGAGCCTAGTCTAGTCTGGTCTGGTCTGGTCTGGTCTATCCTACCAGCACCTGCCATAAGGCTGCATTTAGACAGGGGAAGAAAATAAATCAGCTTCTATTGTCTTGCACAGTGATTTCTCTATTTTTAATGTAGTTGAAATTGTATTTTCTCCTCCCTAAATCCATTCTGCATTTCATTCTGATGTAGACATTAACAAACAAACAAACAAACATGGCAGGACAAGATAGAATAGGGATTAAGCCAACATAATTGGAATGAGATGAGAGAGGAGGAGAAGAGAGGAGAGGAGGAGAGGAGAGACAGGTTTAGGTGGTGGGTTGTTTATACATGCAGTGCATTTCTAACCAACCTGTCATGTCTGTAGCCTTTCCTGCTGAAGGGCAGATATGCCAATAGGTGCCCCGCTCTCTACTCCCCCCTCTCTCTCTTTCTGCACTGTATTGATAACATTTCATAGTTTCTGCCTTTTATGTTTCGAATGTGTACATGTGTTTACTGATAAATACAGTGGCTGAATATTTTGATGGTTTAGTGCAGGAGGTTGCGTAGGATTGACTGCTGCTTATTGCCGAGGATGTATGAACTAAGCGTACATCCTGTATGTAGTCCAACAAACAGCAGGGCCATTGTTTTAGGGATACAGACTTGCTGCATTTCCAAGCTACCATCCTATAGATGTTATCTCTTCTGTGTCACACTTGGCCACTAGATTGCAGAGCCGTGTGTATGTGTGTGTGTGTGTGTGTGTGTGTGTGTGTGTGTGTGTGTGTGTGTGTGTGTGTGTGTGTCCATGTACATGTGTTTCTGTGCATGCTTTTATGTGTGTGCTACTGCACATTGTTACTGTACCCAGAGTGCCTCATTTTTCGTCTCTACAGAGTACAATAAACATGACAGCATATCGTTGATTGCAGTATGGGTCCAATATACAATATGGGGTCAAGCTGCACAGTTTCTTCTTTTTCTCAGCCACAAGACTGTGTTCAAGTTCTCGGTGTGTGAACATTTTTTAATTTCACATCACTCCAGTGAGACTTGTCTGATGTGACTCCTAGCTGTGTGATGAAAATCGCCCATGAATAGGTGAAGGTGTTGTATATGGCAGGCGTTTCTGATTTAGAGTATTTCCTGGAAAGTATTTCCCTATGGTTTGGTTTCTATTTTGTAATGCTCCGCGGTGTCCATTAGACCTGTGATATATTTGTTACGTATTCATTACCTGTCATCAGTTCAACTCTACTGTCAATGGATTTTTCATTAAATTAAAAAAGCATTTCTGTTGTATTTCAAACATTCTATTATTATTATTATTGTTGTTATTTGCTCCTATTTAAAACATTAAGATCCATACTCTTAGTGTTATGAATTTATTATTATCATTTTACCTTCAAATGCACTGGCCTGTACAACCCTTTTCTCTGAACTTATGAATTCTGAGTTTGGTAGCTTAGCAACAGCCTCTGACCCATGCAAGGGAAAGAGAAAAAAATGGAAAGGCTGACATGCAAGCTTTAAACCCGCAAAGGACGTCAAATTTCAGTGGATGTAATCTTTGAATATTTTGTGTAATCACTTGTGAAGTGTGTGTGTGTGTGTGTGCGCGCGTGTGCGTACGTAGATAGTCAAGTTTATTTATATAGCCCTTTATCACAAGCAAGCCTCGAATCGCATTACAAGCCTAACTAGGACAAGCTCATAGACAATCAGATTTATGACAGATCAGTTATCAATTATAAATAAAATTATGACAATTGTGGTAATTACAGAATATGCTCAGTACAAAAGCACGTGAAGACAGTAACAGGATCACAGATTGAAAAGACAGGTGTCTTCATACATTCTGCAATGCTGACAATCAAAATTCAAAGCAACATTCAAACTTATCTTTGAACTATCTTACATTATCTTTAAATTTATCATAAATCCAACAGTATAATCCTACTCTCTGATTTTTTTGAAACAAAACAAAAGTAGACCACAGTTTCAGTATTTAATAAATAGGTTGTGGCATGCACTAATCTTAAAGGTTACCCCAACCACTTTGTTCTACTTCAAGTTTATTTCCATTCAACAGTCAAATGTTAAACTACAGTTTACTCTATGAAGATATATTAGTGAGTGTATATTAACAAATAGGTTTTGAAACCAAATATCATTTACAAATGACATTTATGGTCATTAATTACAGTTCATTGCTTCATAGAGAGCTAGCTGGTGGGTGGTCATGCTTTTCTTTAGCATAAGTTCTATTTCAAAATGTTTAGAAACATGTCTAATTTTCCTAATTTGTTTTATAGGCCCAATATATGTTATTATATCAATATGAGACCAAATATTTTGAAGTAATGGTGACCAAAAGGACAGATTTTTGTATTTTTATTTGACAAATCACTGCTGTCAGGTGAAACTCTTGTGTCTCCAATTTGTCAACTCTACAGGAACAAAACAAATACTGGAGATTAGCCAATTGGTTTTGAAAGATTTTCGTCAGCACAAGTTATATAATTTTCTTGTCCTATGGAGGACCATGTTCATTCAAATTCAATTGAATTTAAAACATGTTAAATTTGTTAAATTTATGTTTTAATTTTATTTCTAGATCAAAATATCTGTGATCTCTTTGTCAATAGAATATCAACTTATATAAATAAATGTATGTAGACTTCAAGGATATTTAATTTTCAGACCTTAATCAGTTACCAACCATAGAGGATTTCAGGCTAGGCCTAACTTTTGAAAAGTTCAGTAAATCTAATTGGGTAATCAGGTTATGAGTGTCACACCCCAGTCTCTTCTGACCTACTGAAGGAATGGACCCTCTCTCAACTGAATGCCTTATGTTTTTGCAGGAAGCTATGGGCTGCAGACAGAGACACATTCACACACCAATATATGCAGCCCATCTCCAGGCCTAAGTCTGACCACTCAGGACAACAGGCCAGCAGAGACAGACACCGCCTCCTGCTCTGAGAAACAATGGCATGGACAGAGGTCATCAACCGGGTCAGACCAAGGCTTCAACGCTCCAAGGTCACAGGTGAGAGTTCCAGCTAAGCCTCTCTCATGCGCTATTGTGCAGCCACAATGCTATGCTAACCATCTATTTTTATAAACACACTTGAACTTGAGATTTTCCCATCATGAGGAGGAATTTCCTATTTTCATGCCCTACGAGGTGTTGATTCATTTTCAAGTAGTTGGGCTTGAACCTGTGAAAAAAAATAGTTTGGGTTGAAAAGTCACACAATTACATTTTCAGCGTATATTTAAAACTTTCAACACTTTCCTTCACTTTTTTTCACCACAAAAGACAGATCGGATTGTCGCGCCTCTCTCTCCGTCAATGTGTGTGTGTGTTTCTGCACCTCATTTCTATTTTCCCTGCTTTTCTCACTCATTCACTCACTTTTCGCCCCCTGCTTTATAATGTCTGATCCAATTTGTTAGATTCTTCGGTTTTGGCAGATAAGACGCAGGGTGGCCGCTTGTGTAATCTATATTTTAATTCCTTTGTCCATGCTCTTTATCCCTTTAAGGATACTTGGGGGGACCTTGGCAGGGTGTGTGTGCAAGGTGTGCTCATGTGGAAAGACTGCCAGGGTGGCTAAGTCCCTCACCCCTTTAATTCCCTCTCCTTCCCCCCTCCCCGTCTTCTGTCCTCTGCTCTCAATCCAAGGCCCCCCAACACATACACACACACACACACACACACACACACACACACACACACACACACACACACACACCATCTCCCTCTCTCTTCTCGCTCTGTCTCTCCATTTTGGTGAAACACAGCTCGAAAAAAAGAGTGCTCTTTAAAATCATGTGGCTCCATCCCTTCTCTCACACTGTGAAGGAACACTATTATTACTGTTGCGTAATCTTTGTCTTTCTAAACTAGTTCCCACAGAGACTTTTGTCCTCTGTCGTCATAGTTACTCTACTAACTAAATGGAAGAACCCAGCAGACCCATAAGGTGGGCTGTATTATATGAAGACGTGTGTTTTTATAGCAGGGTATAATGTTGATGGTGATGGATGGCTGGAACTAAAAGTAGGTGACTCATATTAGAGTTTTTTTTTCTCTCAGCTCCCCTCCCAGCGTTGAGTGACACAACTAAAGATTACCTTGACTATCCTAACAGCTGCTGTAGCAGGCCATCAAGGGCGAGAACGCTGCGCAGCGCGTGCATGTTCAACCTCCTGCAGAGAACAAAGTAGCCAGAGTAATAGAGGGAGGGAAGGCGGGGAGCAGAGTGAGATGTAGCCCCATCCGCAGAGATGGAGGTCCGTCATCAGGGAGAAACAGAAGAAGTGATTTTTATTTCCCTCCAGGGTTAGATGAGCGTTCTGTGACATTGGCCTAGTTCTATATCGGCATGCCCCCCCCCAGAGAAAGAGCTGTGTTTGAGAATCAGACAAGAAGAGATCAGAGGAGATTTCACAGCCTGTGGCTATCCTCCTCCATAGCATCCGACCACCTCTCAAACCCGCTCCACTTTCCCTCAACTCGATGAGGGCTGCCGGTGTCATCTACCTAGTCAATATCATATCCACAAACTAGATAAATCGATGCAAACATGCTTTGGTTGGACAAGGCTAAGGGCTTTAGAAGCGTAGGCATGGCTGCAGGGTGAATTTGACGCAGAGACGCATCAATTCAGTAGAGACACTATTCACATCGCTTTGTATTTATAACAGCAATTAACAGCTCTAACTTACAGCATGGGTGCACATGCATGCTTTGTTTTACCCACCCTCGTCCGGGACCCATGCATGTCTCTTTGTTCCAGTTGTTCGTATGGGAAGTGTGGGCCGGAGGACGTGTGATTTCACACGTAGCAGTGTTGGTTCCACAGCCGACCACTCTCATGTATATGGAAAGACTCCGAGAGGGAAGCGGTAATCCGCTCATTTACAGTACCTCAGATCCGGTCCGCCATCTCTCCCTTTCTATCGCTCTCGCACTCTTTCACTCTCTCTCTCTCTCTCAAACACACAAACGTACACCACACACACACACACACACACACACACACACACACACACACACACACACACACACACACACACACACACACCAGTGCCATATCTCGTCTCCCAGCCCCCCTTCCAACCCCATTCAGCCTCATCTTCCCATCACCTCTCCAGCTCCCCTCCAGAGGAGCCAATTCAGAGTGCTGCTCCACACCGTCATGGCATGTTGGCCAAGGGAGATGGAGTCCTTTCAGGTTCTCGGCTACAACCTACAACCTGCCTCCCTCCTCCCCGTCGCTGCTCCCCCTCGCCGCTCCTCAACATTTCTTCAACACGCCTAGTGTATCAGCAGAGTAGCTGGACACCGCGTTACGGGTGCTCCCATAAGGAAACCTCGTTATACCTTTTAAAGTTCTCTCTATAGCTGGTGGGTGTGTGTGTGTGTGTGTGTGTGTGTGTGTATGTGTTGCGACGGTGATGGTGATGATTCCACTGATAATGCCTTTGCGTGGTCGGATTAGTTAACGCATCTACTGCGACATACGAAGCCTGTATTATGTGTTTAAGCAGATTGATCTTGAGGTTTACCAGTAATAGGCCGTCTTTAATGGGGAAGCCAAACACCTACCACCCACCCGTGGCGTCTTAAAGTTTGCAATCTGCTTTTTAACGGCCTGCTGTTTGATGGGGAATTTTCCCAAGCTTTCCAGATTTGTATGCATAAACTGCGCTGCTTGGCTGTTCTTAAAAGTTGATTTAAATTATACCCTCTGCATTATGCGGCTTGATAGGAAATAAATCTCTTCAAATGAATTCACTGGATGGAGGGAGGTGGGTGTGTGTGTGTGTGTGTGTGTGTGTGTGTGTGTGTGTGTGTGTGTGTGTGTGTGTGTGTGTGTGGGTGGGGGGGGGGTTAAGCAATGTGGGGAGTAGTGGCGTATGTTAACATAAATTAAAGTCTATCTGCAGTGGGGCTTGGAGAAAGTGAGAGAGAGAGAGAATGGAGAATGGGACAGCGAGAAACAGAGTGAATTGGGTGGGAAGAAAAAAGAGAATGAAGAAAAGGTAAAAGAAATGCAACGATAAAAATAAGTGTCAGATGTGAGGCAATAGGTCTGGTTTCAGGAGAGCTGCTGGGGGAGTCAGGGGAGGTCTGATAGATAGATAGATAGATAGATAGATAGATAGATAGATAGATAGATAGATAGATAGATAGATAGATAGATAGATAGATAGATAGATAGACAGATAGATAGATAGATACTATAATTAGTTAGTATTGAAACAGCCAT
The DNA here is from genome assembly GCA_034670385.1 of Hoplostethus mediterraneus. Lineage (NCBI taxonomy): Eukaryota > Metazoa > Chordata > Actinopteri > Trachichthyiformes > Trachichthyidae > Hoplostethus > Hoplostethus mediterraneus. The sequence continues at coordinate 10,563,925 of JAXDDW010000008.1, forward strand.
AGTGCAGAGGCCTTCTCAATGCAATGCAATGCAAACCCTAGGCTGAATGGTGAGGTGGCTGTATTAAGGGTCGGTGGAAGGGTGGTGGTGGTGGTGGTGGTGGTGGGGGGGGTAACAGGGTGACGAAGGGAGAGGAGGAGGGAGGGATGGGGGTCCTCTGAAAGGCAGCAGGCTGCAGAGTGAATGGGAAAGGGGGGCGAGAGCGGTGGAGGGTGGGGGGGGGGGGTTTGGGGGTGGTAGAGCTGGGGTGGGGGTCCAGGCCTCCATTGGTTCAATGCAACAGCCAGAGCAGCTGTGAAAAGAGGTCTCCCCTTTTTCCCACGCCCAGTACGACGCAGAAACCCTGCTTCAGCCTGCCAGGGTCAAGTCACATTTCTAATATACACACTGGGCCTGTGGACTCATACAATACATACACACAGCCCATTTACTTTATGTATGCACACAGACAGACAGACACACACACACAAACACACACACACACACACACACACACACACACACACACACACACTGAGTAGACAGCCCTCAGACAGACAGAGGTGGGGGGACAGAGACAGAGTATTATGACACTAATTTCTAACCCATTGTTTAGTCTTGGATTCTGCAAATTAACAAGCTGCCTGGGACACACACGCACACACACACACACACACACACACACACACACACACACACACACACACACACACACACACACACACACACACACACACTCACCACTACACCTGCTGTCCCTGCAGGATTTAATTTCCTCATTCAGGAGAATAAAACTGAAAACAGTTAGATTTTTTTAAATTGTCATATATACACATATATTATATTACACATATATTACACAGAATTTACCTCCCGGGGATCAATGAAGTATCTATGCATCTCTATGATCATCGGCTTATTTCAGTACACCGTTTGTTTGATTTGTGCAGCATTGTGTTCATTTCACATCGTACCGCCGTTATGTGTCACTTCCTCGAACCTAACCTGTTCATATTGTGTTTTTGATTCGATTTTTGTCAATATTTCAAAATCCTCTTTCAGCTCCGGTCTACCGACGTCCCCGTCGGTATCCTGAC